>OY294046.1:3680952-4091214 GCA_958510825.1 Brachypterus glaber
AATCGGCGCCAGTGAGGTTTGAACTTACGATCATTAGCTCAGTGTCAATGCTATATCGATGCCTTAGACCGCTGAGCTAATATCCCCATTAATCCCATTAAATATACATATTGTATATTTAGTTTACCTTCAGGTCCCTTTTAGCGTGTGCACTCACATTCATGTTTACCCTAACTATCTCTAAAAAACAATAAATTTATTTTAACCTAATTGTGTTAAATATGTTAATTTAACCGTCTAAGCATTCGATTAACACATTTAGTTGATGTTAACTAATTTAAATATCATGTTTTGTTTTCCCATTCAATAATTTAAAAATTTTTGTGCCAACATTTTGCTTGTCAGAAGCCATATTTTTTTTCAAAATGTTATCTCTTGCACTATAATAGTTTTTGAAATAAAGGGGAGAGGAAACGATTCACTCACCGCAGTAATGAGAAGAATCCAGCGCATGCGCACTGATTTTCTTATTTTTGTTTTGACGTATGCCAAAAATTATTTTAAGGTTATGTAAAATTCTTTTGCAGAATTTTACAAAAATATCTACTTTTTTCTTTGCGAGCTAACAGTTTTCTTTTAATTGGGTAAAAGTACTCGCTTTTAATAGTATTTTCGTAAAAAAAATTGCGGAATATTCATTAATAAAACATTTGATTCTTAAATATATCGCCTTCTAAATTCTGAAATATCGTATCTGAAAAATGCCTCCATTAAAAAAAAACACCAAACCAGCAAACTACCAAACCAAACCATTGTTAACGTAAACCAACGCCCCCATTAAAAAATCAAACGAAAATTCGTGAGTATTTTAACAATCTTTTGCTATATATTCTAACAAAAAAAACTGGATTTTCCCGCTCCTAATTATATTCAAGACAGTAAGTTTTAGTAATAAAACCATTTTGCGTGTTCTTATAGGCCCATAAGAGATCTGTACTTTTTGTTCTTTTGGGGTTGAAACAGACCTGGCCTATCGCTTGACGTTTTCCGTGCAAATGTCAATGTCGCTTTAAAGTTGAATTTTCTACAAAATTTTGTGTTTAGGTTATTTTTTACCATGTTAAAATTGTGGCTTGGTTAATTGCAGTAAAAAAGAGAAGAGATGACTATAAAATATATCAAAATATCATTTGTTCTTAGAATTTTAAACATGGTGTAAACTGTAATGCCAATCCAAAACAAAAATCCCTAAATCAGTCATCAATTTAAATGTAAGTTTTTTTTAAATTTTAGAGCAAAATAGAAAAAATTGTATAAAGCACTCGTTTCATAACACGTTTTTAGCGCACTAGTACTTTAGAAAACTCGCCGCAAGCGGCTCGTTTTCTAACTATTTAATCGTTGCAACGCGTTGGTTCCGTTGTTTTTTTTTTGCAGGTTTGGTATTTTTGATGCTCAAGTACCTAAATACTTCTACGTGTGTAGGCTTCCGGACTAAACATTTTGCAGGTGCAATTCTTGATGCAATTCCATGTGTACCAACTTAAATGTGCCTTCATCCGTATATCAGCGCGAATCACAGACCGTGGTCTGCAGAAAATGATAACTAGAATTCAGATTTCTGGAATGCTGTTATTTACTGCTAAATTGTGAAGCAGGCAAGATTCAATTAGAGTTCCTCCATGGCACTTGTTGACTTTAGGTTTCCGTCCGTCTATGTATATTAGATCATATACCGGGTGTCCCAACTCTATTTACCCAACGATTTTATCGAAAACTTAAAGAGATAATCAAATTCTGCGAAAACCATCTTAAATAGGACAACTTAAACTATCTTTAAGCATATTAAAATGTGGGCAGGGGGGTATTATCTCTTTTAGTTTTCGAGAAAATCGCTGAATAGAGTTGGGAAACCCGGTATACGTAGATGCGCCTTGAGTCCACGTCAAACCGAAATGTTTTTATTGCTATATTCAGGTAGATATCACCTTCCCGCTTCTGGTCACCACCCACCGCTATAGTGGTTTGTTGACAAATATATTATACTTCACCTTCTCGCAACCTCACCGCTATAGTGGTTTGTTTACAATTGGCTTTGTATATGTTCTACATAAAACAAATCAACATTAATGCCATATATATGATCTAATCTATGTATACGTCTGTTCGAGAGTTTTTTTTTTGCGCCTACGTGCGGGCACAAAAAAATTAGTCTATGTCAAAATTAAAAAAAAATAGGTTAGCTTGACTTAACACATTAGCTGTGTTAGCCACTTTTTGGTTCCCAGCTCACTGAGCTGAGCTCAGACTACGTTTCGGGGCATATATCTTCGCCTTCCTGACAAAGGAATGATGGAACTTTGGGAGGATTGGTGTAGTGGACTACCGCGTCGTACTTGATGAGTTTACTACCCAAAATAGCGTGAGTTCGATTCTCACCGGCGCCGATTTGCCTTTTTCAGTTAATTAATAATTGAAATTTGGCGAAGGCGTAAGTGAAGCGGACACTCCCTATAAATTGGTTCGAAAGTCAATTAAAGCCGGTGGTTCCCTCTACTACTAGACCACACAAGTCCTGGACTTAGGGGATGCTTAATTAAGTAGAATAGTACGAGGTTAAACAAAAATGTGTGTAATGTATGTTTTCCAGAGATATTAAAGAAAAACCACTTTTAAGACGTACCCTTAGGAGGGGCGTAGCTTCCTTAGGGCTCATTTCCGGACCAACCTTCATAGAAAGTTTTTCATATTTTTGGATGTAGAATTAAACCTTAAAATTTTGTAAACTATTTCCGGATCACCCTGTATACGTTTTATGATATTCTAAACCCGAAAAAAATGTAAATTTAGTCAGTTACGTCTCTTCGTGAGATAGGGGACGGCATGATCTAGACTATGGATAGATGACAGACCAAAGAACTTTTACCTCAAGAAGTTATGTCAGACCAATGTTTATGAAGGTGTCATCTTTTTGTTTGTTTGTTTACATAAACGTACGCGATACTGCTTCTTGTGTAAACATAAGTATCGCTAGTTTTGACCTTCTGGTGACCAGAGCGATGATGCGTAATTTTCACTTTATCATTATGATAAATCTTTATACCTACATTAAAATTAAAAAAAAAACTACTATACTACGTATAATTATGTTTGATAATGTAAATTAAAATTAAACTACTAGTTCATATAAAACACAAATAAAACTAATATTTCTTAAAATTTACAATAAAATATCTAAAGCAGGTGTTGCAACCGACAACACTGTATTGCTTGACAAAGTTTACGACATTAGACTGTGAGTTTACACATTCTTTCTCTCTCTTTACGCGTACTAAGTGTAAACAATAGTCCCTCCCCACCAGCCCCTTACCGTAGTTGGTTCACGCTTCAAACAAAGCATACGGTAGATTTCATCATGTTCATTCTTGAGGTAAAAGTTCTTTGTGACAGACGAATAAAACTGAATTATTTGTCAAATTTTATTTGAACAAAGCTGCTCAAAAACTTGATATATTCTGACTGAAATGTCCCATCTCTAACCGCGTAATTTACATCAAATAAAAATCATGAAGCGCCTCTAGACTCAATAATAACGCCAGACCTGCAGAAGTTTATTACGCACTGCGAAAGCTAAAATTGCTGAGCTTGACGCCTAGGCAAATGCAGTTTCCATTCGTATTTGAAGGGTCGGTATACCCTGGTAGAAACATCGACCGAAATATCAAGAAAAAGGTACACTGTAAAAACTGCATGTAAAATAATGTAAAAATACATGAATTTACATAGTACGGAATAGTAAATTTACTATTCTGGACTATGCATAATTCATGAATTTATGTAAAGAGTGTAAAAGAGTGTAAAATAATGTAAAAGAATGTAAAAGAATGAAAAGAATGTAAAAGAATGAAAAGAATGTAAAAGAATCTAAAAGAATGTAAAATAATGTAAAAGAATGTAAAATAATGTAAAAAATATATATTTACATTGATTTACATATTTTTACATGATTTTACAATGTCGGGCTATGTTATTTTAAGACGCGCGTGCGCTTTGGACATTAACCAAGAAGGCGTCATGAGACGGAGCGTTTAATATTGTTATTGAGAGAGAGATAGCGACGCATGCTGCTAGGTTAAAGTGTTAAAAGTGTAAAAAAGGTAAATATTATTTATGTACGATATTTAAATGCTTTATTTGTGGCCTAAAATTTACGTTCATTATAAATTACGATCTTTATCAACCAATAGTGCTTTAAAGAAAGATGTAAGCAGTTTATACTCGTATTAAGGGTGCAAATCGTTTGGTTTATTAAACCAAATGAACTTTACGCTACGATATTTCAAAAAAGCTTTGACACAGAGACTTGTAATTTGGAACAAACATTTTCTAAGTAGTAAATATTTTTTTTCAAATTTCAAGTCCAACCCATTCACTATTTAATTTTTAGCGTTCCGGTCTATGCAAAATATTACCATTCTGGACTATGTAATTTTTAGGGTTCCGGTCTATGCAAAATATTACCATTCTGGACTATGTAATTTTTACCGTTCCGGTTTATGCAAAATATTACCATTATGGACTATGTAATTTTTACCATTCCGGTCTATGGCAACATATTACCATTTAATGTAATTTATTTTTACCGTGTACATCTGAAAAGTAGTTTTTATTAAATATCTCTGGAACCCTATGAACCACAGTAAATATTTTTTGCACCTTGATAAAGGCTATCTTTTTATGTATTTTTTATTTGGTAATTTTAACCAGGGGCGTGCAAAAGGGGGGGGCGATGTCATCCCGCCTTCAAACGGACAGCAGTCCAATACGTTAGGCAACATAAATTTAGGTCTTCAATACCAACCCAAAATGAAAATTCCCTAAAAATATTATATTTGGATTTTATCACAGTGCAACAAAAAATGTGCACGATATGCAAAATTATTAAAGAATACATAAAACAGCTTATTAAACACAAAAACAAGTACAAAATCTTCACACACAACGGGGTATTATCAATGACTGTCAAATTAAGGAGTAGGTCATACGTTCCCTAGGAAACTTTAGACCTACTGTACACATAGCTGTGTTATAAAAATAAAAAAAAAATAGTTTTTTACTTAAAAAAACAAATACCTTACATGTAATTTAAAATATAATCTAAAATGTCAATTTTACCTAAAATATGCATAATTTTATTTTAAAACAATAATAATTATACTTTTATCTCTTTCTGTAAAACTTCTCTCTTTATCTAATCTAAATACGCGGAGTCCATTGGTTTGGCAGTTTACCAAAGTCACCCAAATAATATATAGGCATATATAAATTTCAGGCATATATAAATTTCAGGCATATATAAATTTTAGAGCGTCTGGCGGAAGTAAGGGCCCACGGAGGGTATCTGGGAATAATGAATGTTGGTTTTTCATAGCATTGTGTAAAACATACAGTGCGGTCCAAAAGTCACCCCCCCCCCCTTTTAACTTTTGAACGAGTTGAGATATCGACTTCAAATTTAGAAGTCTTAAATAAGACAACTTAAACTATCTTTTAGCATTTATTTGATATTTTCAGCTCTTAAAATGTGGACAGGGGGCATATTTTTTTAAATGGAAAGGGGGTCGTATGATACATTATTTTAAAGCTTATAAAATTCTCTATTTAAACTAACATTTTTATTTTTTTTTTAAATGTTTTTTAAGGTTTTGATTTTTCAATTTTTTTGTGCTAAAACATTCGATTTTTTATGTTTTTTTTTATAAATTTTTATTTATGTCAACTAAAATTAGTTTAAAAGCATAATTAACATTTTTTTATGAAATTAGGCATTTTTAACAAAATTATTTGTATTTTTTTAGAGGAATTTTGACATTAATACCCATTTTCAACCCCATTTTAAACCCAAAAATTTTATATTTTTTAAATTTAAAAATATGGAGTTAAATGAAGAATTTTATAAGCTTTAAAATGATGTATTACACGACCCCCCTTTCCATTTAAAAAATTGTGCCCCCATGTCCCCCCTGCCCATATTTAAAGAGCTGAAAGAATTAAATATATGCTTAAAGATAATTTAAGTTGTCTTATTTAAAAGTTCCAAATTTGAAGTCGATATCTCAACTGGTTTAAAAGTTAAGAGGGGGGGGAGGTGACTTTTGGACCGACTGTATATAAAAACCAGCCACAGTAAAATGACGTAGGTCTGGGGACTCTGGGATCTTACTCTACAACAAAATATCATCATATGTTATCCTGGTCTCGAAGAAAAAAAAATCTCCGGGGAAGTAAAAGTAACAGTTAAAAACAGATGGGCCAGACCTCATTTGTAGAGACCTATATAAAAAGATAAAAGGACTCTCCTTAACAAACTAAGAAAATTTAAAACACTAGGAAATTTCCAAATAGATATTTTCTTAACTAGTGTATTAAGTAGCATTCTTAAGTGGATAAAATCACTTAATACACGAGTTGAGAATTAAATTTTATCCAACACCTTTTATTTTTAAATAAAAATCTATAATTTTGCGAAAAATTATGTCAAAAATATTAAGATTAAGTTTTCTTAATACTAAAATAATAGGTAGCCATGGCCTGCTTATTAAAAATAAACAATTGCTAGTTTTACATTTCTTACAAACGTCAAAATGGACGCGGTGATGACAGAATTTTTAATAAAAACAGTACTTTATTCAAAAATTAAAGAATAATTTGGGGTTTTCTTTAATTTTTATGGTTTAGTTAACGTGCTTCTATTTATAGAATAGTTATAATACTTATAATAGGGTATGTAACTAATTTTGGGTGAGATCAAAAGCTGTACGTAAAAGAGTGGGTGAAAAATTTTTTAGTCACTAGTGGAAAAAAACTCACTTTTGACATTTAAAATAGTGCTCAAAACAAGTGTTTCTGTGAAGGTGTTGGATAATAGTATATTATTTACCAAGTGAGAGAAGTTTAACATTTTTGACCTGCGTCAAATTGCGGGATGAGCGCGCTAGCGCGAAGCCCGCAAGACGCGGTCTAAAATGTTAAATCTTCACTCACGTGGAAAATATAGTATTTTTTTCACTACCAATACAATTAATTCGCTATTTATTTATTTATTTTACTAAAATTTAATGAAAAATCTTATAAATTTAAAATATCACGATGGCCGTTCGCGGCCATTAAAAAAACAAAACAATAACTTGTCATTTCTGTCAGAAATGTTCTGGTGATCTGCTAAAATTATTAAGTTAGAAAGTGTTTCCGTGTAAAGTGTCCCCCAGAAATAATGGTACAGGTGAAAACTGTGAGGGAGAATCTATTGCCTCAAAAATCAATATATGGGGGTTGTACCTCTAGTAATCTATGATCCTTGGTTGAATATGATGGACCAATGATTTTCACTTTTCGATGTGTTTTTTGTAAAACGTGTTTTATAGGTACTAATTTAGTTAATATTTTTTAATTTATCATGTAATAAATACATTTGGTGCCTAAAGACACTTGTAAATAGCAATGTCATTTAATAATTAAGTGAAACGTCAGATGCCAAAACAGCTGAATAAAAATTCATTATTAACCATGGTGCAATTTCATTATTTTTAGAACCTCTGACGTCATAGGTAGAGAAATAATATTTCTACCAATGAAAAGAACAGTAATAAAGATGTGCTTTTAGGCTGGTAGTGAAAAAAAGAATTTTTATAAAAAATATCCAAATTATCGGGCTTCTTAAATTATTTATTTTCGTGTAGGTATGGAAAGTTTGAATAAGATACATGTAAGGTCACAACCTACGAAGTAAGTCAAAGTTTACTTTAACTACCTGTCCAAAAGTTCTCGCTGTTTTCAACTTATCTTCATCTTACATTTCTCCACAGTTCAATATTTTAGCTATAATAAAGCTTCGGTTTGCTCCAAAAGTCGCAGTCGCTGACGACTGCGACCGGGTAGCCTCGACCGAGTCGTTACTACTAACTACCGGTCGCCGTTCGTTTGGTCACCGGTCGCTTGACTGCTCCGGGAGCAGACGCACGACTATTTCGTCAAGAATTTGACGGAGAAACAGGTGGCTTTGCGCTGTGACAAGTGTCTTTCACTGTTTCACTCAATTAGAATTGCTTGAAATCCCTCTCTTAGCGGAAAAACGTCATTAACTTTTACCATTTTTTCTTCATGAAGTAATTAATGTTAATAAGAGGAGGAGATTCTCCTCTTCCGCTTGATAATTCAGAAACATTAAAAGAACCGACTTTTTAGAGATATTCATAATGACTGAAAGGCATAAACTCGCAAACAGATAAACAGCTGTTTATAAAATGGCCAGCTAACAGAATGGCGACTGGCGAGACAGAAAAAAACAGGTAGGGTCGTGACGAACTAGTAGCGACTACCCAGTCGCAGTCGTCAGCGACTGTGCCTTTTGGAGGAAACCGAAGCTTAACAGTTATTTATCCAATACATACAGATAATGAGACAATTACCACCTTTATTTTAAATAGATAAAGTCAATAATAACCCCCGCGTGGCTTTTACTTTATTGAGTGGATAATTATTAATTTTACCCACTCAACTGTCACTTTATTTCAAATTATTTTCTTGTAAATGTCATTAAAATTTTTAATAAAAATATTAATTTCTAAGCTATTTATTGGATAAAACCTTGTATGGCACTCATGGGTAAACTCGAAAATTAACCTGCTTGGCTGACGCCTCGCAGGTTAATTTTCTCATGGGCAATATCTTACTAGTACCATAAATAACTATTTTAGAAAGCCATATTGATATATTGACTCGGTATACCTATTTTTTTCCGAATGAAAGATACGTCAAAAAAGGTAAATTTTTACACCTAAAAAGGTGCCTTTACAGCCTAACTATTTGTTAGGTCAAAACGAGGGGGATTGGTTCGACCTTTTCAGATTTTATCAGAATTTATTTGCGTTTATTATTCTTATGTTTTTAGTCCATTTTTGGGTCACGTCTGGAAGGGTTGGTTCGACTTTACTTTAGGTTCGTATCACTCAGATCAAAACACAAAAATGTACCTTTAATCAATATTTGTTTACGTTTATTTATTTCATTCTTATGTAGGGGATGCTTTTACCCCATTTAAGGGGCAGTCTTGGGTTAAATCTCTACATCAATGGGTCAAATACATAAGGTGGAGATATTAAATAAAAACGACCCTTAGAGGGTCGTAGCTTCCTTAGGCCTCATACCCGGGCCAACCTTTATAGGAACTTTTTTTCATATTTTTGGACCTAGAATTACCCCTTAAAATGCTGTACCTTATTTCTGAAAGACTTTTTCTCTAAAAAATGAGTACCATATATTTTGGAATGTGTGCATTTTGACATAAAATTCCTTTTAAAATACAAGGGTCTTTTGAACAGGTAAAACTAAAAAGGAAGTTACTTATTTGAGTGTTTTAGATTTATTATCGGTGAAATTGCATTTCCTCTAGAGAAGCAAATAACACTAGTTTACGTTTTTTTTCTCACAGCAGTAACTACCACATAGTTCCACAGTTTTTCGCGTGTTTGAATCCAAATCTAAATGTTTTATCAACAAACAAACCCGATTTTTTTGTTGATTTTACTACCTCTACTACCCCTAAAGGGGTAATACATCGGGATGTGCACGCGGGTACTGCAATCCTGATTTAAGTTCAAAAGGAGGATGTCAGGAAACGGCGATTTTTGGCCTCGCCCTTACCTAACGAAATGTTTATCTTCAAACAAAAGTATTTATCCTGTACCAAGAAAAGTGTCGCTTTTGAAATATTTTTAAAATTTTCTTGGACCCGGGCATTTGAGGCAAAAACCATTGATCTTGTTTTAAGATTATTAAAAATTAAATAATTTTAAATACTTTGGCCCAAGATTTTTTCTTTCGAGACAAGACCACTTGCATTTCACACAAGATCAAAGAGTTTTAAGTTAAAGAATCAGAAAGATCTTGGCAAGTGAATTATATTTTTCTACGACTGCTTTAGAATGTAAGCAAATACACAAACTTTTCAAACACAGAATGAATCCATTCTAGTTCTAGATACGGTATGAATATTCTGTATCAAGTGTTAGAATGAGCACATGTAGTGCCATCTCTTGTTTATAAAATTAAAGAAAACTGTAGCAAAATTAGCAAAAATATATATATATTTTACCATGAAATATTGAATAATTTAATGCAATTAAAAGTTTTGCGTTAAAATTACATAAAGTTTATTAGTTTTTCTTAATATTTGACCAGTTTTTTAATTAATTTAGTTCAAAAAATTAAAACTGCTCCATCTATTGTTAAATATTTAAAACTGATACAACAATCTGACATAAACTTCAATTTTTGCATTATAATTTGTAAATATGTGCTAAAATTAAATAAAAATCTTTTTTAAGTACTGATTTGATAAAATTATTAAATAACATTAATAGCTTTGTTTAAAAATATGTGTTTTGAGGCATTTACAATGTCGAGTCACAAAAAACATTGTTTTTAACTTTGTCCGCAATTTAAAGCCATACAGTGTTTCATATTTGCAGTCGAAGAAAAAGTATAGTCTACAACACGTATGGAATAGTCATTCCCAGTATTGGTTTGCCATATCTCTATTTTTGGACATTTTAAGATTTTTACTGGGGGATTTTTGGAGATAAGACAAATGAATACTGGGGTGATGAATTGTTTTACGACCGACAGCTTTTCACAGCTGATAGAGATGCGTACTACGCAAGGTCAGATATATTGCGTTACGTCATTTCGCTGCCCCGTTCTGTCACAAAATAATCTTGCGCAGGCTGGACTAATGGTTCTCTTTCCATCTCTATGGTTTCTATATTTAATTAATTGAACTAAAGGGCAAAATGTTGTTTTGTTAGCAGCGATTTTTTAATTTATTCCATATTTTTTAACGACAAACATAATAGGTATATTACATACACGTTTTCTTCAACCTTCAATAACTATATTTAGAACATAGTATTACACTTTATATTAGTAGTTTTTTATGACAATATTATCAACAATAGAAAATAAAACAAGTCGTGAAGATATGTAATGCTAAAAATTCTATTATACACAAAAGTCCGCCCCCCTTTTAACTTAGGAACGGCTTAAGATATAAACTTGAAATGGAGATTTATCCCGTTACATTAGACAGGGACAAAAGTTCTACCCAAAAAGGATAGACGACATACATACACTCCCACTTCCACCCAACCAAACAAATTTTGTATTTGTTCTTTGTTGAAAAAATACAATATTTACTTGGCCGGGCGAAAAGTGTAACTATAATATTTTTATTAAAGAAATTACTGGCGCCATCTAAATTTTAGTAGAATTATCTTATTCTACAGATTCACATTAGGTATGTTCGTTCGTGCAGCTCAGTGCTACACTCTCCGGCTAACCAAATAAATACTGTATTTGTTGTATGAAAAACAAATACAGTATTTATTTGGTTGGCTGGAAAGTGTAGCACAAATGAGATAGAGATAGGGTAGACGTCTTTTGTTTCATAATTCTAGTTGTAGAGAGCTCTATTTGGAACACGTAAATAACATAACCCTAATATTTTTTTGGTATATATTTGATATGCTTAGGGGACACAATGGAGACAGAGGAGGAAGGGGGATTTTTTTTTAATGAAAAGTCGTGTGATATATCGTTTTAAAGCTTATAAAATTCTCTATTTGCACACATATTTTTTTTATTTTTTCGGAGAAATTTTCGGGGGTTCCTAATAGGCTTGAAAGTGAATGAATGAATCCATTCGAGCTCTAGATACGGTATGAATATTCTGTATCAAGTGAATGAGCACATGTAGTGCCATCTCTTGTTTATAAAAATAAAGAAAGCTGTAGCAACATTAGCAAAAATATATATTTTACCATGAAATATTGAATAATTTAATGCAATTTAAAGTTTTGCGTTAAAATTACATAAAGTTTATTAGTTTTTCTTAATATTTCACCAGTTTTTTATCAATTAAGTTAAAAAAATTAAAACTGCTCCATCTATTGTTAAATATTTAAACCTGATATCTGTCACAACAATCTGACATAACCTTCAATTTTTGCATTATAATTTGTAAATATGTGCCAAAATTAAATAAAAATCTTTTTTAAGTACTGATTTGATAAAATTATTAAATAACATCAATAGCTTTATTTAAAAATATGTGTTTTGTTGCATTTACAATGTCGAGTCACAAAAAAAAAACATGGTTTTTAACCTTGTCCGCAGTTTAAAGCCATACAGTGTTTCATATTTGCAGTCGAAGAAAAAGTATAGTCTACAACACGTATGGAATAGTCATTGTCTATTCCATACTAGTTATAGAATATACTATACTAATCCAATGGAGCTCTCTACAACTAGAATTATGAAACAAAAGACGTCTACCCTATCTCTATCTCATTTGTGCTACACTTTCCAGCCAACCAAACAAATACTGTATTTGTTTTTCATACAACAAATACAGTATTTATTTGGTTGGCCGGAGAGTGTAGCACTGAGCGGCACGAACGAACATAGCTAATGTGAATCTGTAGAATAAGATAATTCTACTAAAATTTAAATGGCGCTAGTAATTTCTTTAATAAAAATAATATAGTTACACTTTTCGCCCGGCCAAGTAAATATTGTATTTGTTCAACAAAGAACAAATACAGAATTTGTTTGGTTGGGTGGAAGTGGGAGTGTATGTATGTCTTCTATCCTTTTTGGGTAGAACTTTTGTCCCTGTCTAATCTAACGGGAGAAATCTCCATTATAGAAGGTTGTCATCAATAAGCAAACGAGCTTATGATTAAACGCCTACTAGATCTGATTACCACTGATGAGAGGTTAATTACTGGCCGTAATTTACGTCCAAATACGGGATCTTTCTTAATTTATTAATCACCTGTTCTGTTACCAATTCTCAATTTAATTGGCAGTGTACCTTACAACGTCTACGCTGCAAAAACGGTTGAAATTTTACATTAATATACACGGTGTATTTGAAATAACAGATCATTCTACATCATAAAATATGACAAAAAGTTCCTATAAACATATGTCTAAAAATGCGTCATAAGGGAGCTACGCCCCTTTGAAAGTGGCTAAAAAAATCGGTTTTTATTTAATAACTCAGGAACCCTATGAGATATATCAACGAGGTTTTGCACGTCAACTAATCCTACCAAGGCCCGTTTTTGTGTGTTATTTTCATGTACTTATTTAAACCAGGGGTGTGCGAAACGGGGGGGGGGCTTATCAGTTTTTTGTCCCAAACTTTTTTCTGTTTAACTTTTTTGCAATTTTATTTTTGAAATATGATTCCTCAGGTCAAAATACATAAAAAAGGTACTCTTGTTGTAATACTGTAGGATTAACCGTTTTCGAGAAAAATTCATTTGAAAAAGAAATTTCACGGTTCGAGGACGAAAAATTAAATACTAAATAGTTGAAAACCAAAATTTTAATGATGCAGGTACATTAAAAACTAAGAAAAAAACCTTATATACAGGTACTTCCAAAAATCAATCCTAATGGAGCTATGGTCTCCGAAATATGCACCATTTTTAAAGGGCCATGGTAGCTTTAAAAGCGTTTTTTCGACCTACCTGTATGGAAACTTTTTTTCTTAGTTTTTGATGTAGAATAACACTGCATCATTAAAATTTTGGTTTTCGAACCGTGGAATTTCACCTTCAAATGAATTTTTCTCGAAAACGGTTAATCCTACAGTATTACAACAAGAGTACCTTTTTTATGTATTTTGACCTGAAGATTCATATTTCAAAAATAAAATTGCAAAAAAGTAACACAGAAAAAAGTTTGGGACAAAAAACTGATAAGGCCCCCCCGTTTCGCACACCTCTGGTTTAAATAAGTACATAAAAATAACACACAAAAACGGGCCTTGGTAGGATTAGTTGACGTGCAAAACCTCGATGATATATCTCAAAGGGTTCCTGAGTTAATAAATAAAAACCGATTTTTTTAGCCACTTTCAAAGGGGCGTAGCTCCCTTATGACGCATTTTTAGACATATGTTTATAGGAACTTTTTGTCATATTTTATGATGTAGAATCATCTGTTAAAATTTCCGATGCTATTTCAAATACACCGTGTACAGGGTGTATTTGAAATAGGGTCCGAAATTGTAAGGGGGTGATTCTACATCATAAAGTATGACGAAAAGTTCCTATAAAAACATGTCTAAAAATTCGTCGCGACGCATCGTAAGGGAGCTATGCCCCTTTGAGAGTGACTAAAAAACTAGGTTTTTATTTAATAACTCAAAGGGTTCGAAGATGGGCCTTATTAAGATTAGTTCACGTGCAAAACCTCGTTGCTATATCTCAAAGGGTTCCTAAGTTAATAAATAAAAACCGAATTTTTAGCCACTTTCAAAGGGGCTTAGCTACCTTACGACGCATTTTTAGACATATGTTTATAGGAACTTTTTGTCATATTTTCTGATGTAGAATCACCGATTAAAATTTCGGACCCTATTTTAAACACACCATGGGAGCATTTAAGTATTACGTAACGCGCTAGGGGGGAGGGGAGGTCTCGAAAATGTTTCGCCGCATTACAGAGGGGTGTTCGGTGTCAGTAAAAATGTTACCTAACACTTAAAAAATTATAAAATGGCCAAATTTTGCGTTACGTAATACTTGAACGTTCCCCATGTATTACATAACGTGTACGCAAAGTAACTTATTTCGCATGAGCGAATGTTCAGCACGAGCCGCGCAGCGGCGAATCCGGAAAGGTCGCAAATGCAGAAAAGGTACTTTCCGACAAGTTATGTACCCTATTTTTCCTACGACCATTAAGTAACAATTGCATATGTGGCAACCTTGATAAGCCAATTCAAGTGTACCTTAATGTCTTGTAGATTTCGTTTGTTTTCTTAGATAGATAGGTCTTAACACTTTGTTCATTAAATTAGGTAGATTTAGCGGAATTTGCGATTCATTGTTCGCGCAACGTAATGAACTCTTTTTGTTTGCGTTACGTAATACTTGAACGTTCCCAATTTACATCCTAGGATCCTCTAGGAGATTTCAGCAGTGCAAAAAGTACTTGAAAAATACTTGACAATTTCAAGTGTACAAGAAAAAGAAACGAACATCACAAATCGATCGATTCGACAAGCTTCAAGTGCATTCTTGTATCCACACTAGGGTGGGAGTAAAAAATTGTTTTTCTAATATCATCTTTGTAAATGTTCGTTTCTGCAATCCTTTTTGTTTTGTAAATAAGCGTTTAGTCACAGCGTACGTAATATTTCTAAAGTCACTTCTAGTAAAGGTCCAAGACGATCAAAATTTGCGTTACGTAGTACTTGAACGTTCCCTTAACGTAATTTTTTCATGAAAAATTACTTTTATTATAAGGATCAATTCTACAAAAAAATATTTTTTTTGACAATTTTTTTTTGTCTTTCAAAAAAGATCTTTTTTTATGTATTTTTTTTTGAAAAATATTTTTTTTTAAATATTTGGGAAACGCAATATACCATTTAATGTGAATAGTATATACATGTAGATTTTAACGCAAAATATTATTCTTTGGGTTCCTCTTAAATACTCTTAAAAATTTGGGTTATTAAGGTAAGGTCATTAACCCGTGCCTACTTGATCTCAAAGTTTTTAAATATTAGATGTTTTTTTTTTAATAAAATTGACGTAGACACTTTTTAGTAATACCTAATTAAGTTTTTAAGGTCGCTAATTAATACTCTGAGGTTCATACTTAAAACTATATCCCATATAGCAACTGTCGTCCAATGGACGTCAATTTTAGATCCCTTTTAAGTACATTGGTCCACGGACTAATAATGGATGTACTGTGTACGTCCATATATTTACATCCTTTGTACGACTATTAGTGGACGTCCATTCAGTGTCCATTTTACGCCCATAATTTCAGCTCTCTACGTTTATTCTAAGTGGGTGAAACAGAGAGAAGGTAAACTTAGTCTTATACGCGTACGGGGGGTGATGGGAAGATAAGGGGGGATGTAAAATTTATTTTAAAATTTGATTATCACTGGATGAGTATGTAACCTAATTTTAGTTTTAAATTATCTCGTGGGAGATAAATGGATTTTTTAAATTTTAGGGGTGGGGCTTGGGGGGTAAGTTTTATATAAAATTGTATTGTCAGACAAGCATGTGTACCAAATTTTAGTGGTCGAAAAAGCCTTTGGCAGATTTGCCCTAAACAAACAAACAACAACAAACATTGCAAGTTAAATAACAGTTTTTCACAGTCGCAAAAATCAGTTAAGTAAGCAAAAAAGCAAGTCCTATGGTAGCTGGATGGATGGTTTTAACGGACACTTGATGGATGTCCACAGTTGTATCATCTGGACTCTGAACGGATGTCCATGGGACGTCCATAGAGAAAAAATGGGCATCCTATGGACATACAGCCGTCTGTGAACATACGTCCATTGGACGTCCATAGTATCACTTTGTGCTATCTGGGATTTCACTTTCTCATGATTTTTTTTCAAAAATTGTTTCTTTTTTCAAAAAAGGGGAATGTTTTGAAAATAAAAAAATGATATATTTATGTATTCCAAAATGATAAAAATTTGCGTTACGTAATACTTGAACGTTGCCTAATTGGTTTTTTAAATATCTAATTTTTGGGAGCCCCTGATTAGTGCTGATTACAAATTTGCAGTCAAAATTATTTTTTAGACTATAGCGGAAAACATTCATAGAAAAAACGGATTCTTTGAACCAAGGACACGTGTCTTTGTATATGTTCAAAGCCATATTCTCTTGTTTCAAGGCTGGAATTTTCTTGAACCAAAGTCGATGTTCTTGAATGAAGAGCACGGGTTTTGGAATAAAAATCCGCGCTCTTTATTCAAGGACATTGACTTTGGTTCAAGAAAATTCCAGCCTTGAAATAAGAGAATATGGCTTTTAACATATATCAAAAGACACGTGTCCTTGGTTCAAGGAATCCGTTTTTCCTATGTTTTTTATAAACAAAAATTTACAGTACACAGTAGTAGTAATTGACAACGCTGAACCCCAAGACCACGTGGTGGCCCTCCACCACATACACCTGTACGCTCTTCGCTTCTCGGTGCGGAGTAGGTGAGAGAGAGAGCGGCAGCAGCGGAGGAGCGAGGCTCAGCTTTGGCGCCCCGCCGAGCCATAACCATCCCCTTGCCGTCTACACTCTAGTCGGCGCGTCGGGGGCGCCCATAAAGACCGTCGGTCGCGATAAATCAACACCGGTTTCTAGAGGTATTTGCAAAAAAAATCGGAAACAGTTATTTGTATGCCAAGGTCAAAAAGAACATCTTTTAGAGTTCCCACAAAAAAATAAACAAGATTTCATTACTTTTTCAGGATAATTCCAGGACATTTTGTAAAATTCAAGATAAATTATTTAGTAATAAATAATATTAATAATAGTTATTTATGGTACTAGTGGGTAAAGTAAGATATTGCCCATGAGAAAATTAAGCTGCGAGGCGTCAGCGAAGCATGTTAATTTTCGAGAGGGCAATATCGGTTTACCCATGAGTGCCATACAAGGTTTTATCCAATAAATAGCTTAGGAATTCATATTTTTATGAAATATTTTAATGACATTTTAATGAAAATAATTTGACAAGTGACAGTTGAATGGGTAAAATAAATAATTATCCACTCAATAAAGTAAAAGCCACGCGGGGGTTATTATTGAGTTTATCTATTTAAAATAAAGCTGGTAATTGTCTTATTATCTGTATGTATTGGATAAAATGTCTTTATTACAACGATTTTAAGTAAATTAATAAAACACTAGACACTAGTGCGTTTTTTGTAACTTCTACAATATTTTTTATGATTTATTATTCCATCAATCTATTTTCTAATCATCGTACAGAGTGATATTGGTAGACTGACAGTTTCGGGCTGCTGGCCCTCTTCAGTACCAAGAGGCAACTCTGCACGCTGATTAAGAAAACGTTTTTAGACTTTACTCGCAAAAGGAATATAGCCATTAGATTGATGTAGACTTGTGCGCCATCTATTTCTAGATGTAGACAACTACTCATACCTCTCCTTATCTGGAGACTTTGAATGGTAGCAAGTTGAAGACTTGTGTGTCTCAAGCACATAGTACCACTAACGGGTGGTTAGACGTAAAATTAGTAAGGACAGAAATTTTTAATTTTAAACAAAATTATAAAAATATTATCACTCTGTACGATGATTAGAAAATAGATTGATGGAATAATAAATTAATATTTTTATAATTTTGTTTAAAATTAAAAATTTCTGTCCTTACTATTTTTTTATGAATTTTGATTGTAAAAAATAACTAATATTTATAGTATTTATATTAACACGCGTAAAAATTATTTGGTTGATCAATTGGTTTATATTTATTTTTAAACAAACAAAACAAAGTAAGACCGTCATCGAGCATTTGTTGGTTGAAAACTACCCTCAGCACGATCCCAAAATTTTAAATAAGATAGGGAATGGTCTTTTAGTACTTAACATAACAAACGTTTGTTATGTGAAGTACTAACAGGAGACCATTTCCGATTTTTTTACAAAACACACTGTAAAGTTTAGGTTTTTTGGAATGACCACCCAATTTTTTTTAGTTGTTAATAGTAGACTGCCTTTACCTTCGATACGGCACTTTTAGCTAGTGCAAAAGTATTATAGAAAATTGCTTTTTTTTCTAATATACCAAAAAATAAAAATTTGAAAAAGATAAAAATCTTCCAAGAAGGAGCAGCTGCGATTTAGGTGACTAGTGGTATTTAATGAGGGGGTAGTCAACTAAAATTTGTGCGGTCATTCCAAAAAACCTAAACCTAACGGCAGACTAACATCTCTACTTTAAATTTCTCTACTCCCTAACATCCCTACTCTATAACATCCCTACTCCACAACAACTTTACTCCGTAACATCTCTACTCCATAACATATCTACTCCGTAACAACTCTACTCCACACTATAGACACTCGATTAGCCACTTGTCTTAACTCAAAAGAATATTTGTCATGCTAAGTCACTGTCAAAAATGAATTCAGTTTATTAATTACTTACATATTAGTGCATGTTAAGAGTACGCGGTCATTGTTGCTTTTAGAATAATTCATTTATATTTGTTATAGATTTACATTTAAAAGATAAACGTTTTCTAGGAAAAAAATAAAATAATCTAGAAGAAGAAGATTCTTTGTTCTTTGAACCGCTCATTTATTATTAAGTGGCTAATAAAGTGCATATAGTGTGGAGTAGAGTTGTTACGGAGTAGAGATGTTATGGAGTAGAGATGTTACGGAGTAGAGTTGTTGTGGAGTAGGGATGTTATGGAGTAGGGATGTTAAGGAGTAGAGAAATTTAGAGTAGAGATGTTAGACTGCCAACCTAACAGGGTCGCACTGTGCACAAATCCTTTGAACTTTGCTCCGTAAATTTACCGGATTCAGGGCTAGTTTGATATGAATATTATGTAAAATACATATTTTGCATAAAAATACAAGAATTAGAACAAATTACTGATAACAGGACTATTTTACATTTACACGGAAAAAAAAAATTATAGCTAGGAGCGCTATAACACACATACCAAGCAAATTATAATCGCTTATTATATAAATACAAGGCTTTCTCTTACAATTATGGCAGTCAGTGTAAAAATTTATATGAAATACTTTAATTGTTTAGTGAATAATAAAATATAACAAATAGTATGGCATTTATAGCTTAAATAGATTTAATTATTGTCCGTGCTAATAATTTTTATAATATAATAAAATTTCTGTAAATTTATAATAGTGCCTGTAATAAATATAATCGTGTCTGTAATATATATAATCGTTTCCAATTTATTTTTAACATTATTAGTTATTGTGTCCCTTATAATCTATAGCTTAAATCACTATAATTTGCCACTGTTACCAAATATTTTATAATGTATAGCGCAGAGCCCACTAATTTCTTTCCGTGTACGCTTGCGTATCTACATATAAGGATAACTTTTTTAAAATTATCAAATATGAGCTGTTAAGTTAAAAAACAATTATTATTACGCACCAAGTAATTTAAAATGATAAAAATTATCATAAATAACAATACATAACTAGAAAGAAAAAACTAACAGTGTGAGCTGCGCGATATTTGTCCAAGAAAATAAAAATTTGGAACACATAAAGATAAGATAACTTAAACGATTATATCTTTTGGCATATATTCGATAATTTTAGCTTTTAAAATGTGGTCATGGGCCGATTTTTTTAATGGAAAGGGTGGTCGTGTGATATATGATTTTAACGTAATGAAAAATGTCTATTCGACCATAGTTAAAAAAGATTAAATATTTTTTTGCAAAAAATGCGATTTTATTGAGTTTTTTTTTTAATTATTTATCATTTAATAGTTATTTATGGTACTAGTGGGTAAAGTAAGATATTGCTCATGAGAAAATTAACCTGCGAGGCATCAGCCAAGCAGGTTAATTTTCGAGAGGGCAATATCGGTTTACCCATGAGTGCCATACAAGGTTTTATCCAATAAATAGCTTAGGAATTCATATTTTTATTAAAAATTTTAATGACATTTACAAGAAAATAATTTGACAAGTGACAGTTGAGTGGGTAAAATAATTAATTATCCACTCAATAAAGTAAAAGCCACGCGGGGTTATTATTGAGTTTATCTATTTAAAATAAAGCTGGTAGTTGTGTTATTCTATCTGTATGTATTGGAATAAAAGTTTTAGTTTAATTCACTTTGATTCATATTTTGCCATACATTTGTTTTGCTATGCTCCCACAAACAAGTTAACCATTTTTCAAAAATTGTTTGATTTGTTTTTAAAGAAATTTGACGAAAATTCCCATTTTGGCAAATTAGAATACGCATACCGTTAATATAAAGTATCGCCAGCATCTCGGTTTGTTTGTAAACAAATAGTAAGTATATTCAGGCTTGAACAATAACAATAACCAGTAACTATTATTGTTTTCTCTGTCAGAACAAAGATGTGCGAGTAAGACAGACGAATGTTATTTTGGCTACGTTTTTGTCAGTTTTTACGAATGAAATGCCTATTCTAGAGAGAAGAGTTATTAGTTCGTTGAGTATAACATATTTCTATACTAGACCAATGAACTACTCTTCTCTCTAGAATAGGCATTTCATTCGTTAAAACTGACAAAAACGTCGGCAACATAAACATTCGTCTGTCTTACTCGCACATCTTTGTTCTAACAGAGACAACAATACCAGTTACTGGTAACTGTTATTGTTCAGGCCTGAATATACCTACTATTTGTTTACAAACAAACCGAGATGGGCGATACTTTATTTTAACGGTATGCGTATTCTAGAAAGAAGAGTTATTAGTTCGTTGTACTAGACGGAGTCCACCGGTCAGTTACTACTGTGAACTTTTCTATGTATACCGAATAAATATACTTTTGAGTATGACTATCTAAGTAAATACTTTTTAATGTACAGACTGTATATTGTGCACAGCAAATGCTATATTTTAAAATAAAAAATAATCTCAAAAATAATACAATAAAAATAAAACTCGTATAACTTATACATTTTACATTTAATTAAATGATTTAAAAGTTATATTTATCAAATATATATTTTTCAAATATATATTTTTCAAATATAACTATTTTTTTACCATTATCTGTTTTAATTATTTATTTTTTTACTATCTTGCCCTTTTTAGCATGTTTTTGTATTTATTATTATAGTTTCGTAAAAAAAATAGTGTACCTAATTCGTCAAGAAAGTGTAAATTCTTCGCTCGTTTGCTATAAACTCAGTCGGCTGCCGCCTCGTGCGTCTATATCAACGTGTTACGTTAAGTTGATTAGCTTTCAGCTAGACTTCGCCCATTTAGGCTATTTAATTTTAAGTTTATAATCCAATTAAATTGTATTTTGTTAATGGTCTGAATAAAGTCGATTTATTATTATTATTATTATTAAATGACTCACTTTCTTAGCTTGTTAGGTAATATACTATTTCCTACGATCCCTTATATCACACTAGTTTGATATTTTTATATCACCCTAGTTTGATATTTATGTATGTAGGTTTGCCTAATTTCACGTATGTAGGTTTGCCTTAATTTACGTTGTAGATTCTACGAATTTAGCTCACCTCGTTTTAAATGCCATTTTCCACCTTTTATCACATATGTTTTTGAATCCAAATATTTCTGTTTTTCATGTCAAAAATAGAAACTATAGTTATAACCTTACTAGTTTGATCAAATTACTTAATTTTTGATTTAGTTTAATAAAAAACATCATAATACGCGGTCTTTTTCTTATGAAATTGTAAAACAGTACAATTTTACTGTTTTATATGGGAACATATCTAAAGAAATCTAATTTAACTAGACTTTGATATTTTGTTTGATATTTTTTGCTTTGTATGCTCTGCTTTTCTCAAAAATTCTTTGAGTAAGTAATAAAAATTCGAAAATATTAAATTAAGAAATTTTTTCAGGATCGTAGGAAAAATAGTGTACATAACCCGTTGGAAAGTGTATTTCGTACACTCGCGTGAAATATGTCACTTTCCAATCTAGTTATGTAATATACTAAATTTCGCCATAACAAAAATTAAGGATGGTTTCCTAGGGAACTTCAATTTTATTTTTAAATAAAAAAACAACCCTAAAACCCCAAACTTCGCTTAAGTTATACCGATGACTCGACTTTGTCGTCTTGGCTATAAAATTTATATAATGACAGAATTATAGCGTTATTAATACAACAACATAGTGTTATATATGCGCCAACCACAAATTGTACTATATTAACAACTATGATAAGATAATATTACATCGGCACTTAGTGCTAAGAGTGCCGATGTATTGAAATCTTCGCCGAAATGTCAAATTCTTTGACCACGTTTTTTTTTCCCCTTTCCCGACGTTTTAGACCATTCTGAGTCGAAATCAGTAAAAAAAATTTTTGCGTCCGTCTGTCTGTCTGGGTGTAAACTCTCTAACTCCATTTCTACATGAGATATCGACTTGCGGTTTTTGCATATTGTTTCTTATCGTATTCCGAAGAGCTGATTAGATTTTGGGGGTAAACGATTGGGGGTAAGGGGGTAAAAATAGGGTAAAACTCCTATTTTTAGCGTTTTTTGTTTATAATTAAGGCAATTATTATTGCATTTGGTTAATTGAGCACTTATATAAAAGATAATTTTAAATTGGTCAAAAAATGTTATAAAGAACGTTTTCCTAAAACGCATTGTGTTTAAAGCAGTAACAGGTTTTTTTAGCATATCTCACATATTTATAACCCGATTTCAAAAAATTTTATTTTAAATAAAGGCTCTTTTTAAGCCCTATAAAAAATGTTATATACAGTTTTTTGCTAGAATATAATGTTTTAAATATACAGAATTTAAAATCAAACAAAACACCTAGTTTGAAATTTGCAAACTAGATGGCTCTAGTGTACAATCTAGTTACCTCTTGATTCTACAATTGGTTGTTCTATCGTATATTACAACAACATTTCTATCAGTGTAGTATAAATAGACATTCTTGACAAAAAACGTTACGTCACATTAAGGAATATCAAGATATCTGGAGGCTTTAGCCCTAGTTCCTCCAGTCACCTTGGGCACTATTAATAGGTGCCTATTCACAAGCTCGCATAAGAACATAAAACATAACAATGCACCGTGATTGGCTTGATGGGCCGCCATGTATCTTGTAAGCAAAGAACTTTTACCTCAAGAAGTAATTTCAGACCAATGTTTATGAAGGTGTCATCTTTTTGTTTGTTTATTTACTAACAGAAACGCGATACAGCTTTGTGGTGTAAAATGTAGATGTCGCTAGTCGACTTTCAGGCTACCTAGTAGCGATGTTGCGTAGTTTCCACCTTATCATGAATTCAAATCATTATACTTAAATTAAAAATGTAAAAAACTTTATTGTGTATACCATAATTGTGTTTAATAATATAGTATATTGAAATCTATTAAAATTAAACTACTAGTTCATATAAAACTCATACAGAACTAATGTTTCTTAAAATTTACAATAAAATATCCAAAGTATATGTTTCCAATCGGCAAAACTGTACCCCTGTCAGTCATTTTACGACATTAGACTGTGAGTTTACACATTCTTTCTCTCTCTTTACGCGTACTAAGTGTAAACAATAGTCACTCCCCACCAGCCCCACACCGTAGTTTGTTCACGCTTCAAACAAAGCATACGGTAGATTTCATCATGTTCCTTCTTGAGGTAAAAGTTCTTTGCTTGTAAGCCAATCACGGCATCGCAATCTTATGTTTTATGTTCTTCTTCTTCTCTTTATTTTTGGCCTTTGCCTTTGTCAATTAGCCAGGTTTTATGTTCTTATGCAAGCTTCTGGATTTGCCTTAAATCTTTGCCATCCTTTTTTGTCAAGTCACGTTAGTAAAATGTCGTTTAAAGTTCCGGATTAATTAAAAATAGTCTTTATAAAATTCTAACTTTCGCGAGTCCCCGGCAAATGAATACTAAAAGTCCGACCCCTGTCGATAAACCCATAAAACCGTAATTGCTCTAGGTCCGCCGGTATAGCGAGGCCCTGACGCGCCGACGAAGGTATAGACGTATTCAGCCAGCAGCGCTCTCTGTACCTCGCGAGCTGCCCACTCCGACCCCCAGGCCTAGGGGTTGAAGAGTACGAGTCGAACAGGCGCCGACAAAAATATTTACATATCACTCATTATTGTTTTACTATTACTTAATTGTTATGTAATACCTATGTAATTATTAACCCATAATTGATGAGTTACTACTGTTTTAGTTACAACTTTAACATGCAGAGAATTTAAAATATAGTTTTCCTACGACCTAATTAAGAACTATTTACAAATACGACGTAAAAACGTAAACGTAAAATAATAAGAAATGCAGTACGCTTATTGGTTCATTCTTGAAACTGCATTTCTTCGTTTTTCTACGTTTTTATGTCGTATTTGTAAATAGGCCCTTAGTATTTAGTGTTTATCGAGATGCTTATTTTTCACCCGTTGCTATGACCAAGGGCGTAGATGAGGTGGTAATTACCCGCCCCCCCAGGGTGGAAAAAATATATGTTTTTTTAATTGCATTATCCTATAACAAAATATAAATTTGCCTTTTTTAATTCCGGAAAAAATATCTAAGATCTAACCCCCCCCCCCACCCATAGAAAAAAAACATCTACGCCCGTGGCGGTCGGAAGGTACCAATCAGCTGATTTTAAATATCTGCTGTTAGAGATTGAGTAAACGTCAAATTGACAAATTTTTTTAGGATTTTTTTTTGCGTTTTTTGGATGTTTAGGTGTTGGATCGTAGGAAAAATAGTATACTCACCTCGACGCAAACCAGTTCAGTAAAAACTAGGTTCGCGTACTCGGTGCGTAATATACTACTTATCCAATACATACAGATAATAAGACAATTACCAGCTTTATTTTAAATAGATAAACTCAATAATAACCCCCGTGTGGCTTTTACTTTATTGAGTGGATAATTATTTATTTAACCCACTCAACTGTCTCTTGTCAAATTATTTTCTTGTAAATGTCATTAAAATTTTTAATAAAAATATGAATTCCTAAGCTATTTATTGGATAAAACCTTGTATGGCACTCATGGGTAAACCGATATTGCCCTCTCGAAAATTAACCTGCTTGGCTGACGCCTCGCAGGTTAATTTTCTCATGGGCAGTATCTTAGTACCACTAGTACCATAAATAACTATTTCCTACGCACCCCTAAGAAAGCAAAAAAATTCCGCATGATTATAACTTGACGTTTTAATCATGCCTCGAAAACAATTGAATGTTGACAGTTCTGTACGCAAATGAATACTTTTCTGTACAGAAACGTTACATTTCGTAACAGTTTTTGAATATTTTATTAAATATTTTGCCTTTAGTATACTATTTACAGCGCCTGCGCTAGAATAGTATTATACGGTAGTTTCGAATTTTCCAAAATTTTTAAAAATCGTTCTAGACAAGAAACTTTGGAATACAAATTTGTTTTTAAGAAACTTTTTTTTTGTCCGTCTGTCTGTCCGATGTCACGATTTTTTGAGACACGGTAACTAAAGAACGAATAATCGGATAGACTTGAAATATGCAGGAAAAATCAAGGGGAAGATTGCACCGGCACACAAAAAAAAAAAATTGTCTGTACACCGGGCGCCACCTATCTACGGGCATGTTTTTCGACCCGCTGAATACGAATTTCAAGTCAGTTTAGGCCGTCCAGCCTTCAATTTCCAGTAAAAAATTTTTTTCTTGCCAAAACATCGAATTTTCGCTATTTTTTGGGTTTTTTTTGCAATTTACTCGAAATTGAAGGGTGGACGGCCTAAACTGACTTGAAATTCGTATTCAGCGGGTCGAAAAACATGCCCGTAGATAGGTGGCGCCCGGTGTACAGACAATTTTTTTTTTGTGTGCCGGTGCAATCTTCCCCTTGATTTTTCCTGCATATTTCAAGTCTATCCGATTATTCGTTCTTGAGTTACCGTGTCTCAAAAAATCGTGACATCGGACAGACAGACGGACAAAAAAAAGTTTCTTACAAACAAATTTGTATTCCAAAGTTTCTTGTCTAGAACGATTTTTAAAAATTTTGGAAAATTCGAAACTACCGTATAATATTTCGAGTAAATTGAAAAAAAACCCAAAAAATAGCGAAAATTCGATGTTTTGGCAAGAAAAAAATTTTTTTACTCGAAATTGAAGGGTGGACGGCCTAAACTGACTTGAAATTCGTATTCAGCAGGTCGAAAAACATGCCCGTAGATAGGTGGCGCCCGGTGTACAGACAATTTTTTTTTTTTGTGTGCCGGTGTTGTTATTGTTTTTGAAAGTAATCCCCCCGAAAACAAAAAAGTTATCGGGGGTTAAACATTTTAAAAAATGGAAAAAAGCTAAAAGAAAATTCCGATTAACGTAACTTTCTCAGGAAAAAATACTTTTATTATACTGCCCTGCTCAGACAAGTTGTCCTATCTACAAAAAATCACTTTTTGAGATAAGCACACCATTGTATTGCATTACAATAGCCCCATGTGCCTACTAAAGAGAAAAATCCTATCTAAAACCCAAATCCTGAAAATTGGCCTATGTGGAAAATTTTCAATGTTTTCTAAATAAAATTGTCCTAACTATTATTTTCTAGACAAATAAGTCAGGACTAGGACCAACTATACAGATATTAGCAATTTGATTGGACTTTTTAGATCATTTTGTCCTAACTTTCTCAGATAGAACAAATGCATTTAGTATGACAATTTATTTTTCTGACAAAAAAAATATATATTTTTTTTCAAAGGATATCACGTATTTTTGATTTAAAATAAAGCAGAACCCAAAACCATATTTATTTAAACATGTTTTCAAAAAGTGCAAACAAAAACAATAAAACTGGCCATATCTCAAAACATCTAATTTGCAGATAGGACAACTTGTCTGCACAGGGCAGTATCAATTCCACCAATTTTGAAAGTAATCTCCCCAAAAACAAAAAATTTATGGGGGGTTAAACTTAAAAAATAAATAAACATGTATAAAAATGTTATACAGAGCGGTCCAAAAGTCCAAACCCCTCCCCTCTTAACTTTTGAACCAGTTGAGATATCGACTTCAAATTTGGAACTTTTAAATAAGACAACTTAAACTATCTTTTAGCATATATTTAATACTTTCGGCTCTTAAAATGTGGGCAGGGGTGCATGGGGGCACATTTTTTTAAATGGAAAGGGGGGTCGTGTAATACATCATTTTAAAGCTTATAAAATTCTCCATTTAACTCCTTATTTTTAAATTAAAAAAAAAAAAATTGGGTTTAAAAATGGGTATTAATGTCAAAATTCCTTTAAAAAAAAACAATTTTTTTTTTAAAAATGCCTAATTTCATCATAAAAAAATGTTAATTATACTTTTAAACTAATTTTAGTTGACATAAATAAAAACTTATAAAAAAACTTAAAAAATCGAATGTTTTAGCACAAAAAATTGAAAAATCAAAACCTTAAAAAACACTTTTAAAAAAATTAAAAATGTTAGTTTAAATAGAGAATTTTATAAGCTTTAAAAAAATGTCCCCCATGCCCCCTGCCCACATTTTAAGAGCTGAAAATATCAAATATATGCTAAAAGATAGTTTAAGTTGTCTTAAGAGTTCTAAATTTCGATCTCAACTCGTTCAAAAGTTAAAAGGGGGGGGGGTGACTTTTGGACCGCACTGTATATTATCTTCCTTGCAGGTACATGTTGATGATCCAAGGTATACTAGGATGTGATAAATGGTACATTATGGTCTTGTACTATTGCTCACATCACAATAAAATATAAATATATATATATTTTTTCTATAACTGTTTAATATTTAAATTATCAAAAAATAAATAGTGTGTAGGAATAATGGTGTTATCAGGAGAGACTCTTTTCGTTGTTATATTTAAAAAAATATAAAGGTAAATTGTGATCCAAGGTACAACGGTCTCCCCTACCCTTTGGATCAAGACTAATCGACCTACCTGTCAAAATGAAAGTTCAAGGTCATATTTTGGTAAATTTTAAACGCCTTGATATAGAAACACGAAATTTGGTATGGGTGCTCTTTGCAACAAGACCGATCAATGTACCTGTCAAATTGTCAGTTCAAGGTTATACTTTGCTGCATTTTAAAAGCCTTGGCACAGGAACATAGTATGTTTAACATACAATTTGGTATGAGTGTCCTTTGAAACAAGACCACTCGATAAAACTTAAAATGACAGTTACATGTCATATTTTGCTAACTTTTAAACGCCTTGGCTTAGAAACATAAAATTTGATATTGGTGACCTTTGGAACAAGACGAATCGAGCAAACTGTCAAAATGACATGTCAGGGTCATACTTTGCCAAATTTTTATACATTTAGATTTTTTGTACTGATCATTATATTGTTTCTTATTTTTAGTCTTTGGAGCTGAAGATGGAGTCATTATAGACTTT
Organism: Brachypterus glaber; assembly: GCA_958510825.1. Classification (NCBI taxonomy): domain Eukaryota; kingdom Metazoa; phylum Arthropoda; class Insecta; order Coleoptera; family Kateretidae; genus Brachypterus; species Brachypterus glaber. The sequence continues at coordinate 3,709,913 of OY294046.1, forward strand.
AAAACGCGTCCTAATAATTTTAACTCCTTTTTTGGGTAAATATGGTTTACTTTTTGCTAAATTATGTCATTTATGTACGGCTGTAATTTCTCAACAATTTAATATATTTTGATAACATTTTGTTTCATGTAATATATTTTTTTCACTACTAGCTTTAGAACATACCATTATTTATCATGTTTTCAGACTGTGAAATCAATTTTCTTCACCTATAGCAATAATAATTTTTTCTCTTCTAGTAGGAGTAAATTTTATAAACAACTGATTTCTGTCACTTTATATGTTTCAGTTCTTTGTGCAATTTTTACTAATTAAACCCAAAAAAATACCTTTAAATAACTTTTTATTTATTAAATATAATTAATTATAATTATTACCAATTAATATTTAGCTAAATATTATGAAAAAATTAAAAAAAAAAACTAAATTTTTAACCGTCAGTTCAAAGTATTTATTTGAGCAAATGTCATTGATCAAGGCTACTTGATTTTTATGAAAATGTTATTAAATAATGAAGCTGAAGTTTGCAACGTTTTTTACAACGAACATTCAAATAGTATATTAAAGTACTAGTTTCATAACAAACGTTTTTAGCGCACGAGTACAAGTTTAAAAAACAAGCCGCTTGCGGCGAGTTTTCTAAAGTACTAGTGCGCTAAAAACGTGTTATGGAATAAGTGCTTTAATATACTACTTGAATTTTCGATGCAAAACAACGTTGCAAACTTCAGCTTCATATTAAATATCATTTCTGTTAATAACTTATTTTATTATTTGAATAAAAATGGTTAAATAGTGCTAGTAGTGAAAAAACTAATATATAAACCTCGGTAGAAAAGACTATTATAGCCTCGCACTCTTAAATCCCTCGTTGCTACGTAGCTCGGGATTTAATATGCTCGGCTATAAAAAATGTCTTCTCTACCTATAATTATTATTATTTTTTGATTTTTTTTTTTCGTGTGATTTATTTTATTTATTATTTTTTTAATTATTTTAAACTAATATAATAAGTACTAATAATAAAAAATAACTTACCCTTGATCAACTGACATGGGTCCACCCATGGGTCGTGACATCATACCATGTCCCGGCTCCATAGGCCCGGACATCGGATGTCCAGGACCGGGCCCAAACGGTGATCCCGGCGGCATTCCAAAACCAGGTCCAGGTCCAAAATTGTGGAAATGGGGGTTGCCCCCAGGTCCAGGCCCGCCGACGAAAGGGGGTCCCGAGGACCCCGGCCGTCCGACGAATTGCGGTGCCCCCGCCGAGGGCGAACCGAACGGGCCCCCGGGTCCTGGGCCATTGTACGGTCCGGAATTGTTCGGAGGGGGGAAACCTGAATTACCGACATTCTGAGGGGGTCCAGGACCTGGGGTGGAAGATCCTGAAGGGGCGGGTGAAGCGGTGTATTGCGGGGTGGTCGAACCTGGGGGAGGTCCTCCCGGGTACGACGGCGCTCCAGCTGGTGAACCTGCGCCCGCCGGCGGGCCCTGGAAAGGCGAGGGGCCCTGGAAGCCCGCCGGCGGCCCCGAAAATGAGTTTGCCGAGTTTTGGGAGAAGTTTTGGGGTTCCGAGCCGGACGGCGGTCCCTTCCAGTTCGTGGCGGGGTCCTCCAGGGTGACTGGCAGCGTGATGGGGGGCGCTACGCGGCGGCTAGGGCCTGCAAACAACACCAGTCTTAGTTATACTGTACTTTTTAGAATTTTATTATTTATTACTTGGCAGTTTTTGTAAAATTATGACATTTTTGAAATTTAATGACATTTTTTTTGTAAATTTATGCGTTTTTTTGTAATTTATGACAGTTTTTATAAATTTTGTGTGGTTTTTATGAATGTAATGACATTTTTGTAAATTTTATTTCAACAACAACAAATCCACACAATGTCCAGCAAAAATTTAATATTAAAGACATTCCCAGACAAATAGTAAAAGCTCGATAAAAAGCAAGATTTACTTGCAAGATTATTTATATACTAAATATTTAGTTATGAAAGCTGTATTTTAGGAGCGTTTCAAAAGTAATCTAAAATATACAGAAAAAAAAATCCCTGAAATCTAAATTCCAGGTATTCCAGTTTTTGTTAATTTTATAACTTTGTGATTTTTGTAAATGTAATGACATTTTTGTAAATTTTATTTCAACTTTTCATGTCTTTTACCGAAAAAATTCACACAGTGTCCAGCAAATATTTAATATTAAAGATATTCCCAGACAAATATAAAAAGCTCGATAAAAAGCAAGATTTACTAGCAAGATTATTTAATATATTAAATATTTAGTTATGAAAGCTGTATTTTAGGAGCATTTCAAAAGTAATCAAAAATATACAGAAAAAAAATCCCTGAAATCTAAATTCCAGGTATTCCAGGGTGTTAGACACACTGTTTTTGACAGTTTTTGTTAATTTTATGATATTTTTATTTCCTATCAATTTTAGGAGATTTTAAAAACATTTTAGGGCAAATTAAATGTGAAATAATAAATACCCAGTTCTATGATCTGGGCTGGATATAAGTATAAAACCAGTGGCGAAAACTGGAAGAAAACAGTATTTTTAAAGGCTAAAAAGTCTGGATTTCACCAGCGCCTTGTCTGTCATCCTGACATTCATATGTTATAAAATTTCAATGTATGTCATATATTACAATTTTCTGACAATTTATTGGATTTTAAGGGACCCCTGTCACATTTACTGTAACTGAGTTACACCCCCTAGCTCAACAAAAACCTATTCACAACGCCGATAGGTTATGTTCCCCCGTTTTCTAACCTATACAACCAAAAGACCTATTTTCATCAAATAATTACATTTAGACTTCCGTTGTCCACCTCGGCCTTGTCTCATACTGCGCCACTATCACCAAAAACGAATTTTGCATTTGAAAAAAAATCTTTTCAACCGATTCATAGCGGTCTAAGCGGCGTATATAAAAAAAATAAACAAAACACAATCCACCCACGAAAAACACTTTTTCACTCACGATTTTTTTCTTAATTTATTAATTAACTAGGATTTTTTTTTAATTTCCACTAAATAGAGGCTCTCAAGATTCAGATCTAGTAAACACTGTACAAGTTAAACCATGGCGCATGTTTGTGTGCCGCCATTGTTGTATACACACAATTTACAGCGTTGCCAAAGTTACTGTAAGTCTAAAATACTCACTGTGTCTCGTGAAAAAGTTAGATATATTAAACCAAAGGTGAATTTATTTTAAATTGTTAATAATTTACTAGGTTCTCATTTAAAGTAATTCCCCAATCACAGATACATTTGTATTTTTTCAGAAACTTCAAAATCGTAGAATTGTAAAAAAAGTTAAAAAAAAAAACTACAAAATCGACGACAAAATAATTTTTGGGTCAACTTTCGTTCGAAGAAAATCAGCTACATTTTCAACAAACATTTTTTTGCCTTTATTGACCCCCCTAAATCTGAAAATGGTAATCGTTCTTTGCGGAAATGCACCTTTTTTTTCTATGGCGATTTTTTTATATATTTTTTGTTCTGACAAAAAAACCTTATGGAAATCTGTTATCGTTAATGGTATATTACAATTATTCTGACCCCCCTGAACCCGAAAATAGTAATCGTTCTTTGCGGAAATGTACCATTTCTAGTTATTTTGGTAATCGATCTATGTTATGACTGGTAAAGACAAACTTGATTCATCATCATCAATTATAAACGCCTTAAAAGTCCAAACTTAAAATAAAACTTTAAGGGCCACTCGTACCAAACGTTTCAAACGTCAAAATATTTTTTTAAAACACGTCTTGTAGTTTGTAAAACTCTGCTTAAGTTTGGGGGATTTCTTAAATACTGAACCTTGATTAGTAAAGCCCTTAAAAAATTAAAAAGAGCAAATTCACCTTTAACTTTTCCCAAAAAGTCCGAATAAAAAAATCGAAATTCTTAAAATTTCGGCAGATCGGCAACAATGCAAGCAAGTTACAGTCAACTGTTTTACCGGTTGACGTTTAAAATATGCCGCTTTTGGAAGATTCTATTTACAAGATTTGTTTATATAACATTTTAAACAGTTAAAACAAAAGAAAGGTGTTGTTAAAACTTGTATGGTGTAATTTTTGAGGTTATGGGGTTGTTTTTCGTCGAACTTTGTGAATTTTTCGGTTTTTTGGATTGTATAGGTTAGATTTTTAGGTACGCCCACCTTGTTCGGCCTGGCCACTAGCTTTTTCTATTAACGGAGCAATGGCAAAAACGTCAACTAAACTTCCTAGGCCTTCTGCAAAAATGATCTTGTAAAAAACCAGCCAGCGCTGCCATATTTAATGCGTGAATCCGTCGAACCAAACAGCAGCGGCAAAGGCGTGAACTGACAAACACATTTCACCGGTTTTCAAACCAAACACAACACAAAAACACAGTAATCCTTCATATAAAACTCCGTTAAACTCCATAAAACTTGGTTAAACTTTGATATGTACGATAGAACCGAACTAAAACGCGAAAAAGTTATTTTTTAAAACACTCCCGAGTATCATTTTTTTTTTCGAGTCTTGCGATCGCAGTCAGCGGTGGTGGTTGACAGTGTCACCCTAAAAATCAATAGTTATCCACCCCTTATCCCTTCCCCACCCTCCGATTATTCAACATCACTACTATCATTATAACACACCGCGGCAAAATGGTGTAGCGTTATTCAATTTTTTCAAGCAGAAGCTCTTGGAGGTAGTTTTGCCGGTAGCACACGCTTATATCACGTTGGCTTTGCCACGTCTGAAGTAAACCAAAGCAAACTAGATCACCGGTAGCTTGATTTTACACTACCGCGCTTCGCCGTGACTTTAGACTGTTCGATTGTACATAAAAAGCAAGCTGGCGTTGAAAAGTGCGACCGCACAAACAATAGGGGGGGATGTGTGACAATTGTCTACTTTGCACTCGAACAATTGCACTTTGCTGGAGACGTCCACGTAAAAACGAGTGCATAATACACTTGGTATCTTAAACGTTATATGCTTTAGGTATAAAGGGTGCATTCCTAACTCTTCTTTTTTTTGGAAATTTTTTTTTTTAGATTTTTGCAATTTTTGTTTTTTTTTTTCGATTTTTTTTTTTTTTAATTTTTGTTTTTTTTTAGATTTTTTTTTTAAACTGCTGCAAACAAAAAAAAAGTTTCAAAAAGTAAAAAAAGTAAACAATTTTCGATTTTTTTTTTAAATTAATAAACCCAAGAGTTTTTCAGTTTTTATCTGGTATGGTGGGGGAAGTAGTTAATACCTGCATTTACAAACATTTTGTTTTATCAGTCCCATCTATTATAAATTACAATTTAAGATGGCTGTGAACAAATATTTTTAAATATAGACCGAAACAAAAGAATTTATGTGACCTCAAGCCAGTTCAAGGTCACTGTGCGCTGTCAAGAAGTTTTTACACTCTTCACAGAACCTCGCGCTAGAAGAGTATTTCACCTAGGGGCTGTTCAGCAATTACGAAACTGAGTTTTTGTTATTTTTAGACCCCCCCATTTTCACAATTTATTTAATTTATTGTGAATAATAAAAAAGTTATGTGTAGAAACAATTTTTTACATTTTGTGGAAGTAGGGGGCGCTGGAAAAAAAAATTATAATAAAATTTTTTGTGTAACTTTATTTTACCTCTTATGTGGTTTTTCTTTTTTTTTTCTTTTAAAAATATTTAAAAAAATTAAGTCCCCTTTCCCCCAACAAATTTTGTTTAAATATGTCCAAGATATTATCTTGAAGATAATACATCTGTATACCAAATTTCAAGTCGCTAGCTCAAAGCGTTCTTTAGTCATATTTTTTTAAAAAGTCCAAAATGATCAAAATTTGCGTTACGTAATACTTGAACGTTTCCTAAGCTGAAAGGTCTTATCTGTGTATGTTAAACCTATGTAGATAGGACCTTTCAGCTTAGCACGGCAGATTAGGGGTCGTCCATAAAATACTTTAGGCAAATTGACCAACATTCATACACTTCATACCCCGTTTCTCGCGTTATTAAAGGCTGTATACAGCTCTATAGAGCTGTATATATAGAGATTTTATATTTTGGCTACCCCCCTAACTACCCCATATTGGGGGGTAGTCAAAATATAAAATCTCTACATCCTTTAATAACGTAAGAAACGGGGTATAAAGTGTATGAATTTTGGTCAATTTGTGTAACGTATTTTATAGATGACCCTGGCAATGTAAAAAAATCCAGGTGTTGCTGAGCACCCCCTGACAGAAATTTTTTATAATCATTTCACTGGTGCTCCGAAGCATATTTTGGGGGGGGGGGGGGCAGAGCTAATATCTCCCAAGTAAAAATTTAAAAATTGAGAAATTTCCCAAATCAAAAAAACAGCTTTACCCCTGACCGTGAAATTTTGCTGACTAAAAAAAAGGTCCTTACCTCTAAAAAATTCCCAACTCAAAAAAAGCTTTGCTACCCCCGACCTTAAAATTTTGATGCTAAAAAAAAGGCCCTCACCTCTGAAAAATTCCCAACCTTTCCAATTTTCTCAAGTAAACAATTTACTGACCAGTTTCCCATTACCCCTCAATTTTTTCAACATACATTTTACGAAATCTCCCAGTCCGCAGAGCCTCGTCAAAATTACGTCATAATCTGGTGACTTACCTCGTCAGTTTGACGTGAAAATGACCTCCTAATGTCACAGACCGATGACGTAATATATCTGACATCATTTTTACGTCATGAAATTTAACTATGACGTGAATTTTACGTCTTAAAGTATTTTTTATTTACCAGAAATCTACTTTCAATTAAAACCAATGAATATTATTGTGTAAGTGTATATATTGACCAAATACACTATAATAACAATGTTCTTTAGAATAAAATATATTATGTTATCATCAAGAAAAGTCGGCAATATGAGGTGATTAAATGACGTGAAAAATTCGTCAATTAACTGACGTCAAAATGTCGACGATCATTGGTCGAATGACGTCTTTCGACCAGTAATCACCAGATTTTGACGTCATTTCGACGGGCGTCTGCGGACTGGGCTGCCACTCAGTTTTACCAACTGGACTTGAGCACCCCCTGTGGGGGTGCTTAGAGCTTTTTTCGCCAGGGGGTGCTCAAAATCATGACAGGGGGTGCTGAGCACCCCCCCATTGACGGGCCTGGGACGACCCCTTAGGTATATCAAGAAAAACGTAGAGTGTACCATGAAATGCGGAGGATTGTATAACTTCGTTGGTTGTTTAAATTCTGACCTTGCATCTAGCGTCCTTATCAAAAATATTTTCTATACATTTATAGGTACTGTTTTACCTACTTGGTACTACTCAATATAAAACTCAAAGCAAATTATTAAATTGTAGGTTTTTCGGAGAATATGGTAAATCTGGTTTTCTTTGAAGATTTTTTTTTTCGTATAGGTAGACCTTGAGACAAAGGTTCTAATTTTTACACGCAAGATGCTTCCCGCCAGTTCTGTGGACCTTGTAATTTTAATTTATTCATATTTTATGACTGATTGGCAGGGGCGCACTTGCCCTTATATAAGGTACCCAGGTCGGCAAAATAGCAAAAAGGACCCGTAAAACGGCTAGAAATTCAAGAAAATTTGGAAAACTGAGCCAAAATAGGTATCTTATTTAATAAAACGCCAAGTAACTATAAAATAAACAAAGAAAAAAACGACTTTTGTCTATATTCACGATAACTTAAGAACGCTTTTAGCTAAAGACTTGAATTTTGTTTTGGCCATTACTTTTTTATAAAGAAACGTTTAAGTATTACGTAACACAAAATGTACCAAAATTCATACAAAATTTTTACTTTATAAACTGTCTATTATGATATAAACTACCTATTAGTAGGTCTCAAAACGACAATAAACAAATAAATAAATAAATACACTTATTCAAGGCTGTAGAGATTTCATATTTTGGCTACCCCCCAGTCCGCACATATATGGATGCAACATGGTAAAGAAAGATTTTTTAGGTAACATGTGCCATATTACATGAGACATAACATACATATGTATGCTACATAACATGCCCTATAACAGAAAGATTTTTTACGTTACATGTGCCATATTACATAAGATGTAACATACATATGTATGATACATAACATGCAATATTGCATGTTATGTATCATATATATGGTACGAGAACATACACGATACATAAAATGTTATGAATTCAATACTAAATATGGCGTCTATATTATTTTAATTTTTATAGGTTAGAATCACTAATATTCTTAAAATTGTTGTTAATAATAAAAGTTTTACCCTTAAGTAGTAGAAACGCATGTATTTTTAGACAACTAAACCGATTTTAGATAATTTTAGACAAAAAATTAAAATATATATATATTTTTTTAAAATGATTATTTGCTATTTTTTCTCTTAAAATTGGCTTTTTATGTGGCCCATGATTTTTAAGCCTGGTAGAAAGTTTGCTTTCACAGTAAAAATGCACATCGTATAAGAATTTTGCCTGATGGATGCTACATATAAAGATATTTATATACTTTAATTATTAGGTTTATCAAAAAGACGTAAAAATGTTCACCATGTCTAAATCTATGATGCACTCCATAACAAGTAAAATTCGGAAACGCCTACTTTTATTGTTATGTACCTAGTATGTATCTGATATGTAGCATGTTATGTAGCTGATACATAACTTGAGGCGGAATTGTTAAAGTCCAAGGACTATACATGGACTATAAAAATTACATGTCTGCAACATCACATAGAACAGTGGTTATGTACCTGCTATGTTCCTGCCATGTATTTGTGTTGACTGCCCCCCCCCCCCCTAATACACCCCTATTAGGGAGGGTAGCCAAAATATGAAATCTCTATAAACTATAATAACGCGAGAACCGGGGTATGAAGTGTATGAATTTTGGTACAATTTGCGTTACGTAATACTTGAACGTTCCCTTACTTACAATAGAAGAGAAGTTTAAAAACCACCTAAAAATCCAAAATGTAAAAAATAATAATAATTCCAAAGACTACATATTTTAAATACTTTATTAGCGTCTATAGACGCTTAACTGGAAATTCAATAAAACCTGCAGTGACTCATACCTCTGCTGCTTTCGTATAAGGGGTCTGCCTTTGCGAAGCTTCGACGAAATTACGCGAGTAGCACCCGAACTGGTATGATCTTCGCCTTTTACAACTCATTCGCAACTGAGTCACTGTAGGTTTTATTGAATTTCCAGTATAGATATACAGGGTGATCCATAACTGGCATGCCAAAATTTAAGAGGTGATTCTAGATCCAAAAATATAAAAAAAGTTCCTATAAAGGTTGGTCCGGAAATGAGCCCTAAGGGATCTAGGGCCCTTTAAAATTGTAATAAAAATAAGGTTTTTAATTAATAACTCGGGTACCGTTTAAGCTAGAGCGGCGAGCTTTTGCATGTATACTAGTATTAATAAGGGCAATAAGTTTATGTTAATTTATTTTTTTAATTTATCCAGAGGCGTGCCCAGACGGACAAAATATATGAGGCTTAAAACATTTTTGCCCCAAACTTTTCTATGTGTATGTTTTTTGGATTTGTTGTAAAAAATATAGATTTCTAGAGTAAAAATACATATAAAATATCATATAGTGTAACACTGTAGGAGCAACCGTTATCAAAAAAAAATGCAATTAAGAGGAAGAAACATTTTGTGCCACCAAAAACGTTATTTTTTAAAAGGCTATTACTCCTTTAATATTAAATTTAGGTGTTTTGGTGTATAATACTTTTTTGCTCAGTTTTAAATGAAGAATCACCCTGCAGCTTTAAAATTTTATTGGTGCTTTTTTTTGTTCCCCATTCAATACGTCTTCTTCGAAGGGCCGTAGCTCCCTTAGGGCTCATTTCCGGACCAACCTTTATAGAAACTTTTTTTCATATTTTTGGATGTAGAATCACCTCTTAAATTTCGGTACGCGAGTTCTGGAACAGGCTGTATCTACTCTGATTTATAAATATTTGGATCTATAATTTAGTTGAGAATACATTTAAGGGCATATCCACCGGCTCGCATAACCATATAGTACGTAAGAATGCGATGCTGTGATTGGCTTGATGTGCCGCCATGTATCTTGTGAGCCAATCACGGTACCCAGGTAGCAAAATAAGATGACATTCACGTGAAAGCCACGTTAATATGTGACATGTGATGTTAAGATTGTAGTCTCATTTAACAAGAATGTAGCATGGTGGGGATGTCCTAAGTCCGCCCCTAATAACATCACACAATGACATCCCGAAAATAACGTGTTTGTGACATCATAAATCCACATTCCTGTTATATCTAATATCTTATGGATGCCGTTACTTTAATATTTAAATAATATCCTAGGATATTAGCTTTTTTTAAATAAAACCATTAAAAACGCTATAGCGTTATATATAACCCTATAAAAAAATCGGATTTAAAATCAATCATCAAATTGAAACAATCACAGATTGAAAAAGATAGATTCTAAATACGAAATTGCAGATTAAGCGGAGAATATATCCTTTAATCCGTGTCCGTGGTCTTGAGAAGCCCGACAGAGCCCCCTATTCATTGGAAATCGTACAATGTGTATACAATTTCCTTATAATAATTTACTCTATCAACATCATCTTATATCGATTTTTTTGCTTCGAACATCGGTGAGAAGCAAAATAACATGACATTCACGTGAAAGCCACGTTAATATGTGACATGCGATATATTCACAGCGTTGCTAAATATTTGTTATTAAATAACATGGTTGTCACGTCACACGTGTTACGTTGCAAATGTGATGTTAAATACATGTTATTTTTCAATATTATGTGATGTTATGATTTACTTTAAAAATACACCCAAAAGTGATGTTAATTTCTTGTAATATAATATCCCTTGCTACCTGGGTACCGCATTCTTATGTATTATGTTGTTATGCGAGCTTGTGGATATGCCTTAAATATTATATTTGAAGTATAAATGTGTATGCTGAACTGTATGCAACCAATATTACATTTTAACTGTATGACATAGCCTGCTTTTGTTGAATAATCAGCGTGTAGCCGCCACAGAGGGGTGATGGGGGTAATTACCCCTATCAGGGGTCCAAAAAAAAAAATTAAAAATATCCAGAAAAATAAAACAGAAACTCATTATCCGGATTTCTAAAAAAAAATTAAAAAAGGCCCTTACCTCTAAAAAAAATGCTTTACCCCAGCCAGAAATTTTGATTGATGACTTAAAAAGAAGTCATCACCTCTAAAAAAAAGGTCCTTACCATCTCTAAAGAAATACTTTACCTCTGGCGGAAATTTCCCAACAAATAAATCCAACTATCCCACCTACCAGACATAGGCGTAACGAGGGGAGGCTTAGGGGGACTTAGCCCCCCCAAATCAAACTATAAAAGTCTCACAGACAGAAAAACTTAAAAACTTGACTTTTTTTTTAGGGGCTCAAGCCCCCCCCCAAAATGTGGACCTGGTTACGCCTCTGCTACCAGACTAGCAACATTTCCCAACTAAGAAAACTAAATTTTCCCACAATTTAAAAAAAAAATATACCCCAATAAGGAAATTTTAATGAAAAAAGATCCTCACCTCTGAAATTTCCAACTACAATCCAGATTTCCCAATTTTTTAAGGGCAATTTCCCAACTTTTAAAATATAATCCAGATTTCCCAAATTTTGAGAGAATGGGGGAGGCACCGGCGGATTTGCGGGGGGGGGGGGGGGGGCATGGGGGCCATGCCTCCCCCCAGAGATTATATTTTGAGATATATTAGCATAGATCATACTACCCAGGTAGCAAGGGATGTTATGTTACAAGAAATTAACATCACTTTTGGGTGTATTTTTAAACTAAACCATAACATCACATAATATTGAAAAATAACATCTATTTAACATCACATTTGCAACGTAACACGTGTGACGTGACAAACATGTTATTTAATAACAAATAATTAACAACGCTGTGAATATATCGCATGTCACATATTAACGTGGCTTTCACGTGAATGTCATGTTATTTTGCTTCTCACCGACGTTCGAAGCAAAAAAATCGATATAAGATGATGTTGATAGAGTAAATTATTATAAGGAAATTGTATACACATTATACGATTTCCAATGGATAGGGGGCTCTGCCGGGCTTCTCTCTCTCTTTATTTTTGGCCTTTCCCTTCCGGATAATTAGCCAAGCTTCTCAAGACCACGGACACGGATTAAAGGAATATATTCTTCGCTTAATCTGCAATTTCGTATTTAGAATCTATCTGTTTCAATCTGTGATTGTTTCAATTACTGATTGATTTTAAATCCGATTTTTTTATAGGGTTATAGCGTTTTTAATGGTTTTAATTTAGAAAAAGCTAATATCCTAAAATATTTAAATATTAAAGTACCAGTAACGGCATCCATAAGATATTAGATATAACAGGAATGTGGATTTATGATGTCACAAACACGTTATTTTCGGGATGTCATTGTGTGATGTTATTAAGGGCGGACTTAGGACATCCCCACCATGCTACATTCTTGTTAAATGAGACTACAATCTTAACATCACATGTCACATATTAACGTGGCTTTCACGTGAATGTCATGTTATTTTGCTACCTGGGTATATTTTTTTATTTTTGGTGAATGCGCAATTTTTTTGCTTATGGGTGCCCCCCTTAATATTAAATAAATCCACCCCTGGGGGGGTAACGCCAACTTAATTTTATTAGATAGATATTGTGTTCTGGCGCTTAGAGCCATTTTGTGGCAATTTTCTAACGTTACAATGGCAGACTTGATTAAAAAATGAGTTTTGTCAATTTTGATTTTAAAATTTAAAATTTAATATCTCAGAAACAAATGAAAATATAAATAAAGATATTCTTTAAAATTACTTAAAAAAAATAAAAAATAAACTCTCGATATCCATAATAAAAATTAAACATACACTGAAAAAAATTTAAAAACAAATCAGAATCGAATTTTCTTAAAAAGCGCCCGAGGATTTGTTTCGTTTTGCTCCTAAAATAATCAGGGATGTCCCCAAATAAATTTCTAAAAAAAAACTAAAAGTGATTACCACTCTTTTTTCAAGTAAATAAACACTTTAAACTATTTTAATTTTCTTTAAATTCTTTTTGGAAGTCGGTTAAAAAAGGCTTAATATTTTATTTATTTCTCAATAAATCGCGACCTCTAAATATTTTTTTTTTATATCTGAAAAAACTTGAGGGTTGGTTTTTGACCTAAATGAATATTTATAGGGGGTGGGACCCTAAAAAAAACATTTTTTAATTTTGAATGGGCACCCTAATGTGCATGCTAAAACTTCTGTTAAATTGTCATTTTGGAGTTGACCCATTTGCGGATTAAACCGTCGATATGACGATGTATTTTCTCGTTCATAAGTTAATCACAAGTAATACAGTCCATTTCTGTTTCGTCCACACTAATCACTAATTCTTCAGATTCTTCAGAATTTTTATTTTCAGAAGACCTCGGTCTTTTTTCTAAAGCTTTAATTTTTTTCCTAAGCGATTTTGCTTCTGCTTCCAGATGTTTAGTTTTTTCAGTTTTTTTCTCGTGTTTTCTTTTACATTTTTTTGAAACTTTTTTTTCTTCATCTTTTTCCGAAGATTTTTCTTCTATTTCTACTTTACGTCCGGATTGATTAATTTTTATAACTAAATTATCAGTATTAGGGTTTTTTTCAACTTTTCTAGTATATTTTTTTGAAACTTTCTTTTCTTTTTCTTCTTTTTCTATAGATTTTTCTTCAATTTCTACGTTTTTGTCAACATCTATAACCAAGCCTTCATTATCAGAGTTTTTTTCTACTGTTTTCTTTGAAACTTTATTCTCGTTTTTTTCTTTTTCTGTAGATTTTTCTTCAATTTCCACATTTAGTTCTGATTTATCTACGTTTATCACTAAATCTTCATTATCAGAGTTTTCTTCAACTACTTCCTTTAAATCTTTGTTCTCATTATCCTCTTTTATAGTTAGTTCAGATTTTTTCACATTAATATCTTCATTATCAGACTTTTCTTCGACATTTTTCTTTGAAACCGTTTCATCATTTTCTTCAGATTTTTCTTCATCTACATTATCGTGTTTTTCTTCTGAAGATATTTCTTCAATTTCTTCTACAGATTTCATACAATTTTCTTCTGTCTTTAAAGTTTCCTTCTTATTTTCTATAGATTTTATATTATCTGGTTTTTCAATTTGCTTTTCTTCAGAAGAACGTTTTTTTTCGGTAATTCTTTCTTCATTATTTATGGCAGAAGCTTCGTCAGGAAGTGGTATTCCTTTAATTAGGTTATTGCTTAAATCTTCCACATTCTTTGATTCTTCCTCATTTTCTTCATTCATTTTTTCAGCATCAGAGTTATTATCTTTGCTGGTAGATTCATTTGAAGCCTTCTCCTTAAGTCTGCTAGATTTTATTTTTTCTGATGTGTTCTTCGTTTTATATTTTTCCTTTGAAGATTTCTTCTTTTTCTTGACTGATTTTTTTCTAGATTTTTCTTCATCGCTTCCGTTGTTTGATTCGCTCATTTCACCACTTTCCGATTTATTTTTCTTTCTTTTCGACACCTTCTTTTTTTCTTTCGCCGTTTTTTGTTTTACCTAGAAAAAGGATTTTGTTAGCAAAAATTTTTAGATAAAAAGTTTTGTTCAGAATATACAGTTGGACCCACAAAAAACGCAAGATTAAAATATGCTAAAATGTCAATTTTACTATTTTATAGTTTAAGTATGCTTTTAAGAAATAGGTTAGATTAATTTGACAATTAATTGTCAGTTTTTTCAAAGTTTATTACAGAAAATGCATGCGAATAATGTTGAATATTAAAAAAATAATAATAATAATAAATAATAAACTGAAAAAAAAATAGAATATTTAATTAAATCAAAAATTAAAACACAATATTTAGTAAATCTTATGAAAAAATAAAAATTTGAACTCTACTAACCAAACATATAATTTATGAAAATTATGATTTTCGTTTAAAAAAAAGGGTTTTCCGGAGTTTTTTTTCGCTCTTTTAATGTTGAAACTATCGATGTGGCGACGGGCGATGGTTTTTGACCCAGGAAAATTTGTATTGTTTATAGCATGCACCGCTTTTTGTAAATGGTATTCTCTCAAATAATTAAGTAAATTTTCATCCTGTATTTCATTTGATATCTTCTTTCTTTCCGAGTCTGCACGCCCTTTCCTCCCCCATCTATTTTTTCTTCAATCTTAACCATTATTCTTTTTTCTATGATCTTAACACAACTCTCCGAAACACTAAATAACCTTGCCACAATTAAAGGTCTCTATAGAGATCACTAGCCACAATCACTTCCTTACATCCTGCTTCCAATATACTAATAGTTTGCGATTTCTTAACATTTCTTAACGCATTTCTAATTACTTTATAATTATTTTAAGCAATTTTGACAAATATTGTCAACATGACAACGGCTTTGTTTGTATTGTAATTATTGAATTTACGCAACTAAATATTCAATCTTGTTTTTTTTTCGGATCCAACTGTACATATATTTATTTTTTATTTATTTTTTTTTTTTTCGTTTTTTTTTTTTTGTATACAAAAACTGTTTCACCCGAGGATTTACCTTTATTTGAAGAGGTTCTTCTTCTTCTTCCGATTCTTCAGAAACGCTTTTTTCTTCATTAGTTTCCATAGAATTTTTATTTTTCGCACTTTCTCCATTATTTTCAACATTTTTCTCCATTTCTTTATGACTTGTGATTTGTTGTTCACCGTTTTTTTCTTTGTCGTGGTCATCGATTTCTGTTATATCAGCGTTAATCACTAACTCGTTACCATCAGCATTATTATCAGTAATTAATTGATTACTGATGATAATCAGCTGATTCTCTTTTGTTTTTTCTATAGATTTTTCAGCATTATTTTTCTCTGCTTCATTAATGTTGTTTTCTTCATTTGTTCCTGTCCTTACATCAAAAACAACGCTTGGTTTAGTTGTTTCTTCAGTTTTCTTGTTTTTATTCCTATTTGTTTCGTCTTCAGATTCGCTGGATGATATAACGATTTCGTCTTTTTTGGGGGATTGTATTATAACGGCGTCTTCTTCTCCTTCGTCATCAGAATCCTCAATTTTAACTGATTCTTCATTTTGCTTTCCTGAAAAAAAAATATATGAAAATTTTATTGTTTGTTTTTGATTTATTTTTTATTTTTTACCTTTCTCGACGTATAATATGCAAAAAACTTAATAAAAGCGTTTTTTTTTTGCATAATAAAACTGTACTAAAGGATTTTTCGCTCTAGTGCAAAAAGTAAAATAGTAAGTAAGTAAGTAAGTAAGTAAGTAAGTAAGTAAGTAAGTAAGTAAGTAAGTAAGTATTACGAATTACATCGGCACTTAGTTCTACTAAGAGTGTCGATGTATTGAAATCTTCGCCGAAAAGTCAAAATCTTTGACCACGTTTTTTTCACATTTCTCGACGTTTTAGACCATTTTGAGTCGAAATCAGTAAAAAAAATTTCTGCGTCCGTCTGTCTGTCTGGGTGTAAACTCTATAACTCCATTTCTACATGCGGTTTTTTGCATATTGTTTCTTATCGTATTCCGAAGAGCTGATTATATTTTGGGGGTAAACGATTGGGGGTAACACTCCTATTTTTAGCGTTTTTTGTTTATAATTAAGGCAATTATTATTGTATTTGGTTAATTTAGCACTTATATAAAGGATAATTTTAAATTGGTCAAAAAATGTTATAAATAACGTTTTCCTAAAACGCATTGTTTTCGAGATATTGGCGTTTAAAGCAGTAAAAGGTTTTTTTTTTTTAGCATATCTCACATATTTATAACCCGATTTCAAAAAATTATATTTTAAATAAAAGCTCTTTTTAAGCCCTATAAAAAATGTTATATACAGTTTTTTGCTAGAATATAATGTTTTAAAGATACAGAATTTAAAATCAAACAAAACACCTAGTTTGAAATTTGCAAACTAGATGGCTCTAGTGTACAATAGTGCCGATGTTTTGACAGGGTGCTTGCAACGTTTCATCTAGTTTATTCATTAGGTTATCATTCAAGTACTGGGCGATGAACCGTCAGCATCGTGCTAAGCCATCTTTTATGATGTGCCTCGTGTATTTTTGTTTTGTCATCTTTTATGATGTGCCTCGAGTATTTTTATGTTAATGTTTTATGTACAAGTAAAAGTGAACCATATATATGGTTATTAATCGTGCGAACTGTTGAATTTTAAGTGAATAATAATGGACGTTTGAAGATAATTTTTTTGTGTGTTTTTAATGATAACTTTTTATATTAGCGTGGAAATTACTACAGTAGTATTTTATCAGTGATAGTGCGCAAGTCAGGATACATATCCGATTAGTACTTGCGCACTGGAAACCTCATGATTATATAGAGAAACCCTGGTTAATTATTCGGAAGAAAAAGACCAAATAAATAGAGAGAGAGAGAGAGATTCATTAGGTTATAATATCTTGTAATATTATATTACAATCAAATAAAAAATAGTGCATGTTAAATGGTCGAAAAACTAATGTAAGGGCGATTTCAATTCTAAAAAACACTATTTTTCGTCCTTTTTATCATAAACTACTATTTAGTCCAAATAAGTCAAAACCGTTGATTTTTTTAATGCTATAAAACTCTGTTATAACGAGCCCCGGTTATAACGAAATCTTGCTTATAATGAACAAATTTTAGCCCCAAGGTTTACCGTTATAACGAACGCCCAAATATTTTTTTTTTGTATTTTTTTTTTAAGTTTTTAAGAAAAAAAAATGTTTTTTGAAAACAAACTTGATTTTTTGTTTTAATGAACTTAGGCCTTCAGAGGTAAGTATTTTTAAAAGCTTACCGTTTATAGCTTCCAATTCTATCTGCGATCTAATCGCCCTAGCTCTAGCTTGCAGCTCCAAAAGCTCCAAAACACTCATCAAATTCTGTTCTTGGGTTTTTTCTACCTCTTTTTTCGGCGATTCCTTCTCTTTTCTTTCTTTCTTGATTTTCTTTTCTTTGGGTTCCGTTTTGTGTTTTCTAAGTTTCTTTGTCTTGCTCGTAGAGGCATCATCGTCAAGGTCGATGACGAAGTCATCATCTGAAATGTCATCGAGAGATATGATGTCAATGGGTTCAGCTTCAGGGTCTGTTGAACTGCTGTCCTCATCTAAGTTTTGGCCACTGAATATGTATTTTAAACGTTTGTTCGATATCCCCAAGAGTTCTTCTAGTAACATTGAATTTATTTCACTCATATCCATATGCTGGAAATATTTATAAAATATTTAAACTTTTTTCGGCAAAAATTACATCGGCACTTTTGTGCTATTAAGAGTGCCGATGTATTGAAATCTTCGCCGAAAAGACAAAATCTTTGACCACGTTTTTTTCACATTTCTCGACGTTTTAGACCATTCTGAGTCGAAATCGGTAAATAAAAAATTGAGTCCGTCTGTCTGTCTGTCTGGATGTAAACTCTCTAACTCCATTTCTACATGAGATATCGACTTGTTTTTTGCATATTGTTTCTTATCGTATTCCGAAGAGCTGATTAGAATTTTGGGGTAAACGATTGGGGGTAAGGGGGTAAAACTCCTATTTTAAGCGTTTTTTGTTTATAATTAAGGGAATTATTATTGTATTTGATTAATTTAGCACTTATATAAAAGATAATTTTAAATTGGTCAAAAAATGTTATAAACAACGTTTTCCTAAAACGCATTGTTTTCGAGATATTGGCGTTTAAAGCAGTAAAAGGTTTTTTTAGCATATCTCACATATTTATAACCCGATTTCAAAATTTATAATTTTAAATAAAAGCTCTTTTTAAGCCCTATAAAAAATGTTATATACAGTTTTTTGCTAGAATATAATGATTTAAAGATACAGAATTTAAAATCAAACAAAACACCTAGTTTGAAATTTGCAAACTAGATGGCTCTAGTGTACAATAGTGCCGATGTTTTGACAGGGTGCTTGCAACGTTTCATCTAGTTTTTGTATTATTTTGATTGTATGTTCAAGCATGCCATCACAAAAAGTTACTGTGTTTACACCTTAAAACCCACTTATTCTATCCTCACTTTTACTTAAAAACAAGCCCAGCTAAACAAATATGGTCCATATTTGAAGTCTTGAGCTCAAAGCATTCTTGATTTATCATGGTCACAGGTAGGTTGTGTGTTAGCTCAATTTATTATTGTTGTAATGAGCTACAATAGGGGAAGTCAGGGTTAACTGGGCCACAGGGTTAACTGGTCAACCTGGATTTTATCAACTTTTTTTATTAGTATTGGCGCCTTAGGGCAAATTCTAGTGATATTTAGTTAGTAGTATTGTTTAAAGTATTATGACGGACCGTGTTGTCCACGTGTAAGTTGTAGTAAAGAAAGTTATTTTTTTTTTTCAATGAAAAGTGGGTATTTACCTTAACTTTTATTTTTTAATAAATACTTTTTTATTAATAGGAGGATCTAGACTAATATTTTACCTAATATACTGAGTATTTTATTAATTATTCTGCATAATTTCCGCCTTCTAATATCTTATTAAGTAATAAAATTTTATGATTTTATTCAGTGATGTCACTCAGGGTTAACTGGTTCGGGGTTAACTGGGCCACTTATGTCCAGTTAACCCCGGATCAGTTAACCCTCAGATATATCTAATAGTTAACATATTATGTTGTCTATGTTTATTTTAGAATTAAATTTTATTTTATTTCAAATCGTTTTTATTCACAATAATTACAATACAATACATTTTTATTAGTGGACTAGTTAACCCTGAGCAGTGGTCCAATTAAACAAGCCCTATGGGGTTAATTGGTCCAGCGGGGTTAACTGGTTTATTGTTATTAACTTTTTTTATATAAATAATATTTGTCTGAAGTATTAATATGTTCTAACCATAGTATTAATCTACCTTTTGCTATAGAAAATATTTGAAAATTGTTTACAGGTTTTTTAAGAACTTTTGGATATGAAAAAAAGCGGTCCAGTTTACCCCGACTTCCCCTACAATACAAGTGGGGTTGTGAGTCAAGGTAATGCCTTTCAAATCGCTGCGACCAATGAGATCTATGGTAAATTCCCTCTTGTAATGAGCTAAAATCTTCATTTATTTTTTTTCTCAAAATTTTAATATTTTTTTCAATGATTTAAGGCAAACTACAGATGATTTCAGCTGTACAAATTGGAGGTAATTTGGAGGAAATCTTTGAAGGTTACGAGGTAATCTGAAGGAAATCTTTAAAGATTTCCTCCTTTTCAGAGTCTTAGAAACTTGGGGTAATCTTTAGAGGTAATCTGGATGAAATCTTTGAAGATTACAAATGTAATAATTTGGCAGTAGGGGCGTTATGGAGTAGTGACCCTACTGTAGAGTTTTTATGGAGTATGCTGCCGGGCTAAGCTGAAAGGTCCTATCTACATAGGTTTAACATACACAGATAGGACCTTTCAGCTTAGCAAGGCAGTATGGTTGTTGGGGAGTAGGAAAATTAATATTAGATATATTAGCCTACTAGTTATAAACCTCACCCTTAAACAGTTAGGTGCCATAGTTTTAATTTTCTTTGGTTTTATAATTTTCAATACTTCTTTCATCAATTTCACCCGATCATTCAAATAAAACGACAGTTCATGTTCACTATCTTCTTCATCCGTTCCTGAGTTATCGATTAATTTGTGCAATTTTTTAACAGTCCTCTTTTTCTCTTTTGAAGTCATGGTTTTATTAATTTTATTGAAATAAAACTGTTTACGTAAACATAACCTCAACTTTTTTTTATCTAATGAGAAATTTCGCCTCATTTCTCTTTTAGACAAACTTTTGTTGGTTCAAAAATAACGCTGCCCCGATATGGAGAAAGGCAGTATAAACTAATTATATTGGAGAGGAAAATTTGCTTTTTACGCACGAGCACGTAAAATAGAAATTTCGGACGTGCTGCATGCAAGATTTTTTTTCAAAATATGTATAAAACTACTATTTTATAAATATATATCACTAATAAGTTTATTTAGTAATAAAATGAGATTTTTTAAAAATAAATATTCTAAAAATTAATATTTCATAAGGTTTTTAAAATAAAATATAATTATCAATATTTCTGTCTGTTTATTAAAAAAAAAGAAAAATTACAATAACTTAAGGAATAATTAAAAAAGTACATCATGACATCAAAATATATTTATAACAAAAAACAAACTTTTTTTACACTTATTTAGCTATCAGAAATTAAAAAAAAAATAAATGTATGTATATAATATCTTATTTACTGTAAGGTATATAAAACTTAATAATAATAATAAACGTTTATTGTATAAAAGATTACAAATCTTGTTACAAGAAGTTTGAATATATAAAAAAAAATACAAGAGAAGAGAAAAAAAAATACACTAAATACTAAACCCTAACTATTTAAGTGAGGTTTGAATAAATTTTTTGACGGTATATAAAACTTAAAAACGTATCTACCTAAAATTAAAAATAATATTTTATGCTTATTTATATTCTAGACAGTTTTGCTTGTATACCTCTTAACTTATTAACTAAATGGTCTGTGTTGGGTTTGCTGTATAAATTTGATAATAATGTGGCCACTGTATCTTGACATAGTGAAGTTATTTTCCTCCTAAAAAACACAAACAATTGGTCAAGCTTTTTTTTTCAAATTTTTCAATAATAAAACTACAAAAACACACATCCCCGGTATGTGTCTCAACTCTATTTACCCAGCAGTTATATTGTAAACTAAAAGAGATACTCAGGTTCTGAGAAAACCATTTTAAATAAGACACTTAAACTATCTTTTAGCATACAGCCTGTTCCAGAACTCGCGTACCGAAATTTAAGAGGTGATTCTACATCCAAAAATATGAAAAAAAGTTTATATAAAGGTTGGTCCGGAAATGAGCCCTAAGGGAGCTACGGCCCTTCGAAGATGACGTATTGAATGGGGAACAAAAAAAAGCACCAATAAAATTTTAATGCTGCAGGGTGATTCTTCATTTAAAACTGAGCAAAAAAGTATTATACACCAAAACCCCTAAATTTAATATTAAAGGAGTAATAGCCTTTTAAAAAGTACGTTTTTGGTGGCACAAAATGTTACTTCCTCTTAATTGCATTTTTTTTTTGATAACGGTTGCTCCTACAGTGTTACACTATATGATATTTTATATGTATTTTTACTCTAGAAATCTATATTTTTTAAAACAAATCCAAAAAACATACACATAGAAAAGTTTGGGGCAAAATTTTTTTAAGCCTCATATATTTTGTCCGTCTGGGCACGCCTCTGGATAAATTAAAAAAATAAATTAACATAAACTTATTGCCCTTATTAATACTAGTATACATGCAAAAGCTCGCCGCTCTAGCTTAAACGGTACCCGAGTTATTAATTAAAAACCTTATTTTTATTACAATTTTAAAGGGCCCTAGATCCCTTAGGGCTCATTTCCGGACCAACCTTTATAGGAACTTTTTTTATATTCTTGGATCTAGAATCACCTCTTAAATTTTGGCATGCCAGTTATGGATCACCCTGTATATTTGATACTTTTAGCTCTTGAAATGTGGGCATTTTTTTCAACAGAAAGGGGGGTCGTATGATAATCATTTTAAGGCTTATAAAATTTATATCAAATAAAGTCAGTTCAAAAGTATAATTTACATTTTTGCAACATGAAATAATTAATTTTTCAAAAACTGTTTGTTTTAAAAAGTTTGACAAAATTATTCTTTTTTAATAATACACTGTCAAATAGAGAATTTTACATCGGCACTTAGTGCTACCAAGAGTGCCGATTGAAATCTTCGCCGAAAAATCAAAATCTTTGGCCACGTTTTTTTCACGTTTCTCGACGTTTTAGACTATTGCGAGTCGAAATCAGTAAAAAATTTTTTTTGCGTCCGTCTGTCTGTCTGGGTGTAAACTCTCTAACTCCATTTCTACATGAGATATCGATTTGCGGTTTTTTGCATATTGTTTCTTATCGTATTCCGAAGAGCTGATTAGATTTTGGGGGTAAACGATTGGGGTAAGGGGGTAAAAATATGGTAAAACTCCTATTTTTAGCGTTTTTGTTTATAATTAAGGCAATTATTATTGTATTTGGTTAATTTAGCACTTATATAAAAGATAATTTTAAATTGGTCAAAAAATGTTTTCCTAAAACGCATTGTTTTCGAGATATTGGCGTTTAAAGCAGTAAAAGGTTTTTTTAGCATATTTATAACCCGATTTCAAAAAAGTATATTTTAAATAAAAGCTCTTTTTAGGCCGTATAAAAAATGTTATATACAGTTTTTTGTTAGAATATAATGTTTTAAAGATACAGAATTTAAAATCAAACAAAACACCTAGTTTGAAATTTGCAAACTAGATGGCTCTAGTGTACAATAGTGCCGATGTTTTGACAGGGTGCTTGCAACGTTTCATCTAGTTCTAAGCTTTAAAATGCTGTATTACACGACCCCTTTCTATTTAAAAAAATCCCCCCATGCCAACATTTTAAGAGCTGAGAATATCAAATATATGCGAAAAGATAGTTTGAGTTGTCTTAAGTGTTTCAAATTTGAAGTCGATATCTCAACTCGTTCAAAAGTTAAGAGGGGGGTGACTTTTGGACCGCACGGTATTAAGGTGTATTATGTACTTACTTTTCTACATTATTATATGCCTCATTGTTATTCAAAAAACAATATATTAATGCTGCCGTCGCTTCTGCCAAATGAAATTCATTATCCTCCCTCTGCCACTCCTGGTCATTTGATGAAATTGTTATTAATCTAAAAATATAATTTTATTCAAAAAAAATTCAAAAAAATTGATAAAAAATACGAACAAATATAAAAAATTTGAAATTAAGTTCTTAGCACAGCCAGATTTTTATGAAAAAATCAACCGAGTACTTTAGGTAAGAAAACAATTGTCTAGGTTTGAAATCTTTATTTCAAAGCGAGCTCGAGTTATCGTATTTTTTTTTCTCTCCGGAAATTAGATTTTTACTCTCTTCTCTTTAGAAAATATTGTGTACTACATATTTTTTACATCGGCACTTAGTGCTACTAAGAGTGCCGATGTATTGAAATCTTCGCCGAAAAGTCAAAATCTTTGACCACGTTTTTTTCACATTTCTCGACGTTTTAGACCATTCTGAGTCGAAATCAATAAAAAAAAAATTTGCGTCCGTCTGTCTGTCTGGGTGTAAACTCTCTAACTCCATTTCTACATGAGATATCGACTTGCGGTTTTTTGCATATTGTTTCTTATCGTATTCCGAAGAGCTGATTAGATTTTGGGGGTAAAAGATTGGGGGTAAGGGGGTAAAAATAGGATAAAACTTCTATTTTCAGCGTTTTTGTTTATAATTAAGGCAATTATTATTGTATTTGGTTAATTTAGCACTTATATAAAAGATAATTTTAAATTGGTCAAAAAATGTTATAAACAACGTTTTCCTAAAACGCATTGTTTTCGAGATATTGGCGTTTAAGCAGTAAAAGTTTTTTTTAGCATATCTCACATATTTATAACCCGATTTCAAAAAATTATATTTTAAATAAAAGCTCTTTTTATAAAAATGTTATATACAGTTTTTTGCTAGAATATGTTTTAAAGATACAGAATTTAAAATCAAACAAAACACCTAGTTTGAAATTTGCAAACTAGATGGCTCTAGTGTACAATAGTGCCGATGTTTTGACAGGGTGCTTGCAACGTTTCATCTAGTATTTACCTATATTTTTATTTATTTTTTTTATTTTAAATGTTGAGAAAACTAAAAAATCTAAAAAAATACTTACTGGTTGTAAACCGTTATCAGTTTATCAAATGGAACCTGTATCGACACCAGAGTTTGGGGTACGAGATATTTGTCACCTTTTAATTTTGCATTTAACATCTCTAATTCATACACAATACATGCTAGAAAACAAAATATTCGGTATTAGGGCTTGATTACAAGAATTAAGTATGTCATTAATGAAAACTTTAAGCCATTTTTATGTGAAACATTGTTTTAAAGAAAATTTACCGGGATTTTTGACAATATTTAAGCAATTCTAAGCAAATTTTAAAAATATCCGTCTGTCTATCCATAAATCACATTTTATTGTCCGCACAATAACACAAGCCCACAAAAAAAATTTTTTGTGAGTCTGGGATTCCAATATGATATTCCTATGTATTTTTTCCCGCTGAAACCGATTCCGTAACCTGTTTAACCCCTACACGTCAGGATTTTGACATAACCTCAAAAAACACCCGAAAAACTACTGAAACCGCTAAAATCATCTACTACATACCACTTTCACCACCTTCCTCCAAATTCGTAATTTCGTAACCCCATAATCCCCTCACCTCGGAATACCATTAATCCATAAACTCAAAACCCCGTAACCTCATTAAGTAGAAAAATCTGGTTCGGGAAATCAGAACAATTACGTGAAAATTTCTTGTAGAATATAGTTATAAATAAGTAACTGTATAACCCTAAAATTCCATCATACCTCCTAACCCCTTCACTCTGCAACCCCATATATTATAACCTCTTAACCTCATCATCCTATTCTGTGGAGAAGTCCGGTTCTTAAAATCATAAGAGTTTTGTAAGTGAAGTCATGAATCAATGTTTACTTCATTATTTTTTTAACCGGACTTCTCCACAGAATAGGATAACGGGATTAAGGGGATATAGTATATGGGGTTACGAAATAAATGAATTTTGAGGTTATGGTGTTGGGGGATTTTGGGGTTATAGAGTTACTTACCTATGACTATGTTCCACAAAAAAGACTGAAGAATTTTTTCTGTTTTGCCAAACTAGATTTTTCTACTTAATGAGGTTACGGGGTTTGGAGGTTATGCGGCTATGGTATTATGAGGTTAGGGGATTATGGGTTTCTGGGGTTTTAGAATTAGCAATTTGGGGACAGGGGGGTGACAGTGGTATGGCATAGATGATTTTAGAGGTTTCAGTAGTTTTTCGAGTGTTTTTTGAGGTTATGTCAAAATCCTGACGTGTAGGGGTTAATCGGGTTGCGGATTCAGTTTCAGCGGGAAAAAATACATAGGAATATCATATTGGAATCCAAGACTCAGAACAAAATTTTTTTTTGTGGGCCTGTGTAATTCACGAAAAAATGGCCCAAAATTATCAAAACTTTCGTTACATGCCCCTGGAAAGTGTTACTATTTTATCTATAACTTATTATTTAGTATTTATTTTTGGGCCAGGGTGTGAAGAAGTTGTTTTTTAGTTTTTAATGTGGATTCGCCCTGTAGTGTTAAATTATTTTATTAGAGCTTTTTTTGGGCCCTATTTAAGAGACCTATCTTCAATAGGCCGTAAGTCCATTATGACCGATTTGCGGCCCTATGACTTTTTTTTTCATATTTTTTTATTTAGTATGTGTCCCTTCAAGGATGGACGCGAGTTCTGGAACACCCTGTAGAACGTAAGGATTTAGCTTGTTACATCGGCACTTAGTGCTACTAAAAGTGCCGATGTATTGAAATCTTCGCCGAAAAGTCAAAATCTTTGACCACATTTTTTTCACATTTCTCGACGTTTTAGACCATTCTGAGTCGAAATCAGTAAAAAAAATTTTTGCGTCTGTCTGTCTGTCTGTCTGGGTGTAAACTCTATAAGTCTATTTCTACATGAGATATCGACTTGCGGTTTTTTGCATATTGTTTCTTATCGTGTTGCGAAGAGTGATTAGATTTTGGGGGTAAACGATTGGGGGTAAAAATAGGGTAAAACTCCTATTTTTAGCGTTTTTTGTTTATAATTAAGGCAATTATTATTGTATTTGGTTAATTTAGCACTTATATAAAAGATAATTTTAAATTGGTCAAAAAACGTTATAAACAACGTTTTCCTAAAACGCATTGTTTTCGAGATATTGGCGTTTAAAGCAGTAAAAGGTTTTTTTAGCATATCTCACATATTTATAACCCGATTTGAAAAAATTATATTTTAAATAAAAGCTCTTTTTAAGCCCTATAAAAAATGTTATACACAGTTTTTTGCTAGAATATAATGTTTTAAAGATACAGAATTTAAAATCAAACAAAACACCTAGTTTGAAATTTGCAAACTAGATGGCTCTAGTGTACAATAGTGCCGATGTTTTGACAGGGTGCTTGCCAAGTTTCATCTTGTTTAAAATTAAAAACTTACGCAATGGAAAACAGTTCATAGACTGGATATAATGGCGCGCCAAATGCTTTAATTTCGTCAAAACCTGGCCAATTCTGTCGTTTCCGCTTCCCGAACTTTTTCGCAGTTCGTTCGCTAAAATTTGTTGCCAAATGTACTCGATTAAAACGCTGTCCGTATAACCCGCGCAGTCAATTATGGCAAGCTGGCATTCCAGCAGTTTGAAGGGCTCTGCGAAGTTTTCATAAAGCTGAAAAAAGGAAACAGTTGTATCTATATATATTATTATTATACAGTAAATGGTATATCGCATATTCCCAAATACTTGAAAAAAAAATTAATTTTTTTTTTAAATAAGATTTTTTTTGAAAAACGAAAAAATTAAAAAAAATATATTTTTTTCAAAAAAAAAAAATAAAAATTTCAAATGTTTTTTTTTTCTAAATAATTTTTTTCTTTTTGCAAAAAGAAACGAAAAAAAGATCGATTTTTTTTAATGATAGTTTTTTATTTCTTTTTTAAAAAATTTTAACCCCCCATAACTTTTTTGTTGTTAGGGGGATTACTTTCAAAGTTGGTAGTATTGATCTTTATAATAAAAGTATTTTTTCCTGAAAAAGTTACGTTAATCGGAATTTTCTTTTAGCTTTTTTCGATTTTTTAAAAAGTTTAAAAAAAGAGGGTTAGAATAATAATTATTAACCATCCCTAGTAGAAATTTTACGTTAGAATAACGTTTTTCTAACGTCAGAAAACTGTATAAAAGTACGTCATAAAATATGTGCAAATGTCCCGTTTTTTAACGTTAGAATCAAACGTTAGTTACAAACTTTAATCTAACGTTAGATTTTTAAGTTAGAAATACGTTATGAGTACGTTTAATTTCTAACTTTCGGAGGGGGCGTGGCCAACTAGGAAATTTCTACGTAAAAAAACATAAAACGGCAGCTGGAGACAAATTTATAGAAATAATAAATAATTATTAAACCTAGGCGCATAGCTGTTTAAAATGAGTATTTTCTAGTATAGCTTACGTATTAATAATGGAAATTTAAAAAATATTTAAAGTTAGAATAAGATTAGAATTTAGTTGGGAAACTAACGTTAGATTTATGTATTTTATAACGTTCTTGTCAAACGTTAGTTTTTAAGGTTAGATTTATATATTTTATAACGTTTTTGTAAAACGTTTGAGACTAAACATAAAATTGTCACTAATCTAATGTTATGTTAAGTTAGATTTATGTACTTTTCTACCAGGGCATACTATAAGAGTGTTCGAGTAGAACAATCTTTGATGACAATTGAGATATGAAGTTAAATAAACACGTTTATAAGTCAAACTTGACAGTGAAATTGTTTAAATATTTTTGTTTTTTTTTATTTTTTTTTGAAAAAAGCTACTTTTTGGAAATTTTCTTACCTGTGAAATTTCATATAACCCGGAGTTTAATGCATCGATAGCTTCTTTTGAATTGGAAAGGGAACCCTGCATATTAACTATGGCGTCCAAAATTTGCTCTTGAACTTTGGCCACCTCCATTTTGTCCTCGAGATCCCTCAAAAAAACGCCCAAATATGGCGCATAGCCCACTTTGTCGCTTCGCATACACATTATGGCTCTCGCTAGATAAGAAAGTCTTTCTTTTAGGCTTACTGATGTTCTGAAATAAAAGATTTTGAAAATTTAAGTAAAATTCCACAAAATTTTGTGTAGAATAATATATTCTATAACTAGTAAAGAATAGAGAATATTTCGCGCGAACGGAAAGTTTGGCAAACGAGTCGGTAGGCGAGTATGACGGTCCCGCGAGCGCGGAATTATTATTCCATACGTGTTATAGACTATACTTTTTTTTCGACTGCAAATTATTATTATTATTATTATTATTATTATTATTATTATTAGTACAAAAAGGCAGAGGCATTAATGCCTATTAAACTCCGCGCATTATCTATCTGAGTTGATGGTCATTTGTTTCTTGTTATTTGGTTTACAGAATATATTTAGTTCCTTATGTAAGGTTTTCATCTTGTTTAAAATTTATTGTCAATCAAGACATTATTTTGACATTTATAAAAAAATTCAAATAAATTGCTTTAGCAAGAAGAAATAACAAAAAAAGTGCATAAAAAGAAAACTAAAGCATCAATCTATAAACATTTTGTTTAAATGAAGTAATATAATGCAGTGCTCTATAAATTTTTGAAGTAAACACTATAACAGAGAATTTTTTGGTTAAAATAATACTGGTCCGTAATTTTATTCAGGTAATGTTAAATTTAAGTTTATAATAGCACTTTATGAATAAAAACTTACTTTTATTATAATTTTGAACAAAATTTTACTTTTTAAACAGATTTTGTTATTATTTGTAAGACGTAAAATGACAGTCAATTTAACCTAAATATTAAAAATTATCAAAAGCACAATGGGCTACAAAAATATTACTAAAATTTTTAAACCACTAATCATAGCTTCCTTGATCCAATTTGTTACTCAGATAGATAATGCGCCGAGTATAGGTGTTTTGTTTGATTTTAAATTCTGTATCTTTAAAACATTGTATTCTAGCAAAAAATTGTATATAACATTTTTTATAGGGCTTAAAAAGAGCTTTTATTTAAAATATATTTTTTTAAAATCGGGTTATAAATATGTGAGATATGCTAAAAAAACCTTTTACTGCTTTAAACGTCAATATCTCGAAAACAATGCGTTTTAGGAAAACGTTGTTTATTACATTTTTTGACCAATTTAAAATTATCTTTTATATAAGTGCTAAATTAACCAAATACAATAATAATTGCCTTAATTATAAACAAAAAACGCTAAAAATAGGAGTTTTACCCTAATTTTACCCCCTTACCCCCAATCGTTTACCCCCAAAATCTAATCAGCTCTTCGGAATACGATAAGAAACAATATGCAAAAAACCGCAAGTCGATATAGACAGACAGACAGACAGACGAAATTTTTTTTTTACTGATTTCGACTCAGAATGGTCTAAAACGTCGAGAAATGCGAAAATTAAAACGTGGTCAAAGATTTTGACTTTTTGGCGAAGATTTCACCTGTAAAATTTGTTACTTACCCAGTTCTAGAAGCCAAATTATTCAAAATCTTCGCGGCAGCCGCATGGTTATTATTGCTTTCGTAATACTTCCAAAGCAGGTCCATAACGGCAATGTTGTTCGGATTCTGGGTGGAAGTCCTCTTCAAGTAGGTCTCCAATGAGGGTTGGTTGATTTTTATGAGATCGCTGGTCATTTGTTTCGAGACCATCCATTCGTAGAGGGCTACGTGCATGATCTCGTCCGGGTGTTCCAGAATTTGGGCAATCACTTGCTGGGTCTGAAAATTATTATAATTACAATTTTTCCTGTGGCTTTTGCTTACACAACTGTGTTTTGTTTACTTTTAATTTTACACGAAAACTTGAAAAAAAACATTTTTTGCTTTTACTCGAATTTTTGCTTAATGGAGCTCTCTACAACTAGAATTATGAAACAAAAGACGTCTACCCTATCTCTATCTCATTTGTGCTACACTTTCCAGCCAACCAAATAAATACTGTATTTGTTTTTCACACAACAAATACAGTATTTGTTTGGTTGGCCGGAAAGTGTAGCACTGTGCGGCACGAACGAACATAGCTAATGTGAATCTGTAGAATAAGATAATTCTACTAAAATTTAGATGGCGCCAGTAATTTCTTTAATAAAAATATAATAGTTACACTTTTCGCCCGGCCAAGTAAATATTGTATTTGTTCAACAAAGAAAAAATACAGAACTTGTTTGGTTGGATGGAAGTGGGAGTGTATGTATCGACACTCCCAAGCAACAAGGACGTAACTCAAGTTAGACCCATTTTAAGTTATACTCATAGGTAAATGCCTTAAAAAAAGACACACATGGTGGTACTACTCAGATTTCTCCACAGGCCATTTTAACCAAAATTTTACCAAGAAACACTAAAGTAAAAAATTTTAAACTTGAATATTATCAGAAACAAACAATAAATAAACAATAAATACTTATACAGTTAAATAGAGAATTTTATAAGCTTTCAAATGACGTATCGCATGGCTTCCTTTTCCACTTCAATCATTTACCCACCCTTAAAAAACAAAAAAAATATTTTAGAAATTTAGCTGTCGTGAAAAATGACAATATATGAGTTACGGCTTTGTTGCTTGGGGGTATCGGTATGTCTTCTACCCTTTTTGGGTAGAACTTTTGTCCCTGTCTAATCTAACGGGAGAAATCGCCATTAAGTCTATGGCTCGTCGATATAATTAAAAAGATTTTTTTTTAGTCTTTACAATGATACCAAAAAGTTAATATTTATTTTCATAATCTCTTTAATTCAAATCAAATTGCTAGACTCCGGATCCGGTTCCGTTGGGTGCTAGAAGCTCCATGAATGACAATGAACTACCAAAAAATCTATTTTTGACTTGCCGAGTCATATACATTTTATTTAATACATTCAAATAAAGCTATTTTCAAAGTTAAACTCCGCGCATTATCTATCTGAGTTGATGGTCATTTGTTTCTTGTTATTTGGTTGGCAGAATATACTTAGTTCCTTATGTAAGGTTTTCATCTTGTTTAAAATTTATTGTCAATCAAGACATTATTTTGACATTTATAAAAAAATCCAAATAATTTGCTTTAGCAAGAAGAAATAACAAGAAAAGTGCATAAAAAGAAAACTAAAGCATCAATCTATAAACATTTTGTTTAAATGAAGTAATATAATGCAGTGCTCTATAAATTTTTGAAGTAAACACTATAACAGTTAAAATAATACTGGTCCGTAATTTTATTCAGGTAATGTTAAATTTAAGTTTATAATAGCACTTTATGAATAAAAACTTACTTTTATTATAATTTTGAACAAAGTTTTACTTTTTAAACAGATTTTTTTATTATTTGTAAGACGTAAAATGACAGTCAATTTAACCTAAATGTTAAAAATTATCAAAAGCACAATGGGCTACAAAAATATTACTAAAAGTCATTTTTAAACCACTAATCATAGCTTCTTTGATCCAATTTGTTACTCAGATAGATAATACGCCGAGTATATACACAATAATTCTGGGGCCAAGGAGCCAAGGTCTTTAAAAAGTGCCTTTAAAATATGCGGTAATTAATTTTTTAAAGAAATGAGAATTTATGAAATGACATTTTGATTAAATGAAAATTATTATTAGAATTTTTATTGTTGACATATGTCAGATAAAGTCCTTTTTTTTAACTCTTAGCCTACTAAATAATTGTGTAAAACTGTGAAAATAGACTAATCTATATGTAATAAATGTAATTGGTTTGACTCGGTAAGTTAAAAATGTATTTTTCGGGGACCCCATTTCACCACCTTTTCGAGACTTCTAGAATCCAAAGGAATTCGATCCAGGACCTGGCGATTTGCAAATAGCTAAATTTGAATTTACTTTAAGACATATATAAAATACAGCTGGGAGCAAATAATGAAATGAAAATGGTCACCAGCTCCTATACTACACTTTTTATGAGGTAATTTTGAAAAACTTACCACGTCACTCATTACTGTCTTATCGTTAAAACATGAATTATTTTGGTTCTGTTCTCGGTAAATGGTGTCCAACATGTGCAAAATTTCTTTATAAACTTCAAACCTAAAAAATAATGAAAAATAAAAAATCTTTTTTTTTTATTTTTTCACTCAAATGATTCATTTTCAAAACTATTTGTATAAATGTTTTTTTTTTAACGATTTTCTGTTATTTTATTCAAGATAGATGCATAATGGAGACCTTACGACATTCTTGTAAGGCTCAAAATGGAAAAATAAGAGAAGTTTTCTTAATAACGATATTAATTAATAACGGTATTAATTAATAACGGTATTAATTAATAACGGTATTAATTAATACCGTTTGGACTTTACCGTTATTAATTAATACCGTTATTAATTAATTGATTAATAACGGTATTAACTTAAAAAGTCCAAACGATATTAATTAATTAATAACGGTTTTAATTAATAACGGTATTAATTAATAACGGTATTAATTAATTAATAACGGTTTTAATTAAAAGGGTAATAATTATTAACGGTATTAATCAATAACAGTATTAACTAATAACGGTATTAATTAATACCGTTATTAATTAATACCGTTATTAGTTAATACCGATATTAGTTAATACCGTTATTAATTAATTGATTAATAACGGTATTAACTTAAAAAGTCCAAACGTTATTAATTAATTAATTAATAACGGTTATAATTAATAACGGTATTAATTAATACCGTTATTAATTAATACCGTTATTAATTAATACCGTTATTAGTTAATACCGTTATTAATTAATTGATTAATAACGGTATTAACTTAAAAAGTCCAAACGTTATGAATTAAATAATTAATAACGGTTTTAATAAATAACGGTATTAATTAATTAATAACGGTTTTAATTAATAAGGGCATTAATTATTAACGGTATTAATCAATAACGGTATTAATTAATAACGGTATTAATTAATTAATAACGGTATTAATTAAGACCGTTAGGACTTCACCGTTATTAATTAATACCGTTATTAGTTAATATCGTTATTAATTAATTGATTAATAACGGTATTAACATAAAAAGTCCAAACGGTAAAAAGTCCAAACGTTATTAATTAATTGATAATAACGGTTTTAATAACAGTATATTAATTAGTACCGTTATTAATAATGGTATAAAGGTATTTTAAATACTTAAAGCGAAAAAAAGAAATAAAAATGAAGAAAATTAAATTAATTCTCAGAATTACAAAAAATACTGTATATTTTTCTAAGAAATGGTATAATATATTTTTTTTTACCTCCTCTGATAAAAGTTATATCCCTCCTGGTCCTGCGCATTATCTTCGTTGTTGTAAAAATGCTCTGCTATGTTATCAGGGTCGATTCTCTTGGCGTAATGACTGCACAATTCCGTTACGGCGTTGTAAGCTTTCAGGGCAGTAAACTGCTTGCATACCTGGAAGAGATTTTTTTTAGCAAAAAAAAAAAAATAGCCGTGACGACTGTATTTCATTAAAAGGTTGATAATACCATATTAAATACATACCTCATTCAAATTGATGCTGGAACCTATGGCTTTGCATAATTGCAGGGCAGATCGCAACATTTCTTCCTTTTCATCGGCATTTTGGATGGAACGTGTCGATTTTAGAATTTCATTAGCCTGAAAATAACAAGGAAAAATAATTTTTATCCAATACATACAGATAATGAGACAATTACCAGCTTTATTTTAAATAGATAAACTCAATAATAACCCCCGCGTGGCTTTTACTTTCTTGAGAGGATAATTATTTATTTTACCCACTTTTTTTTTCTTGTAAATATCATTAAAATTTTTAATAAAAATATGAATTTCTAAGCTATTTATTGGATAAAACCTTGTATGGCACTCATGGATAAACAGATATTGCCCTCTCGAAAATTAACCTGCTTGGCTGACGCCTCGCAGGTTAATTTTCTCATGGGCAATAGCTTACTTTAACCACTAGTACCATAAATAACTATTATATATTTTTTTATTTATTTTTTCCTAGACCCCTTATACAGGTTAATTTATTAGCTTTTTTATAAACTTTGGCAATAAAAAGTAGATTTAATTTCATAACTAGATGAAACGTTGCAAGCACCCTGTCTAAACATCGGCCCTATTGTACACTAGAGCCATCTAGTTTGCAAATTTCAAACTAGGTGTTTTGTTTGATTTTAAATTCTGTATCTTTAAAACATTATATTCTAGCAAAAAACTGTGTATAACATTTTTTATAGGGCTTAAAAAGAGCTTTTATTTAAGACATAATTTTTTGAAATCGGGTTATAAATATGTGAGATATGCTAAAAAAACCTTTTACTGCTTTAAACGCCAATATCTCGAAAACAATGCGTTTTAGGAAAACGTTGTTTATAACATTTTTTGACCAATTTAAAATTATCT
The DNA here is from genome assembly GCA_958510825.1 of Brachypterus glaber. Lineage (NCBI taxonomy): Eukaryota > Metazoa > Arthropoda > Insecta > Coleoptera > Kateretidae > Brachypterus > Brachypterus glaber. The sequence goes on from OY294046.1 coordinate 3,745,120, forward strand.
TTTAAATAAGTGCTAAATTAACCAAATACAATAATAATTGCCTTAATTATAAACAAAAAACTCTAAAAATAGGAGCCTGACATCTAAAACATTTGTATATTTGTATATTTAGTTTTAAAAAGATTTTATATTCTAAAATAAAAAATTTAAAGATGTACTTAAGTCAAAATCTATGTCACAAAATGTAACGTAAGCAACAATACATAGAATTATAAATTTATAACAAATTAAACTTATTATAATAATTATTAATATATGTTTTGTTACTTAAAATAAAAATATTGTATTTAAATATCATGTTTTTTAATATAATTGACAAATTTATACATTTAAAAGTTAAAATAGGCGTAAGATGTAACGTAAGCAACGCTGAAATTACCCCCCTGTACAACGAACTAATAACTCTTCTCTCTAGAATAGGCATTTCATTTGTAAAAACTGACAAAAACGTAGCCAACATATACATTTGTCTGTCTTACTCGCACAGCTTTGTTCTAACAGGGACAACAATAACAGTTACTGGTTCTTCTCTCTAGAATAGGCATTTCATTTGTAAAAACTGACAAAAACGTAGCCAACATATACATTTGTCTGTCTTACTCGCACAGCTTTGTTCTAACAGAGACAACAATAACAGTTACTGGTAATTGTTATTGTTCAGGCCTGAATATACCTACTATTTGTTTACAAACAAACCGAGATGCTTTATATTAACGGTATGCGTATTCTAGAGAGAAGAGTTGTTAGTTCGTTGCCCCTGTATTTCCCTTAAAGTCTTACCTTCGAGAAGGCAGCGTCCTCAGACTTATACAACTGGGGACACACCTCCCTCAATTTAGCACTGATTGAATCAACAGATGCGTTGTCCCCCAGATAGCTGTTCACCAGCATCGAAATCAGTACGGAGCAAATGTCCTGCCGATACAAAAATAACTCCTTGAACGTCGTGTTCTGCAGCAGTTGTTGCTGGTTTTCGGGCAGAGAGCCGATCAGAACGTGGAATTGGTGTTCACATAAAATCCTCCATAGCCCTGAAAAAAATAAACAAATTTTCTTCAATTAGGGTGACTACAGGTTTTGCAAAATTAAGATTCTCTGATTTTTCCCTGATCAAAATTTGGCAAAAATTTAAACATGCTGTTTCGTTTCAAAATTAAACTTTTTTTTATTGCTTTTTTTTTACTTTTTTCTGTAAAATGGGTTAATAGATTGGTTTGGACTTTATGAATAAATACTTGTTTTAGTAATAATTTATTATGTAGACCTGAGTTTTTTTCAATTCCCCTGATTTTTACCTGTTTCTTTACAGTTGATCGAATTCCCTGACTTTTGCCAGATTTCCCTGTTCTCCCTGATCTGTGGGCACCCTGTTCAATAAACTCTCGTTTGTAGGCAACCCCTGAATACACCTGCGTGTTGCATAATTTATTTAAGTTTGAATGTCTGTATCTTTAATAGTTATTTATCGTACTAGTGGGTAAAGTAAGATATTGCCTATGAGAAAATTAACCTGCGAGGCGTCAGCCAAGCAGGTTAATTTTCGAGAGGGCAATATCGGTTTACCCATGAGTGCCATACAAGGTTTTATCCAATAAATAGCTTAGGAATTCATATTTTTATTAAAAATTTTAATGACATTTACAAGAAAATAATTTGACAAGTGACAGTTGAGTGGGTAAAATAAATAATTATCCACTCAATAAAGTAAAAGCCACGCGGGGGTTATTGTTGAGTTTATATATTTAAAATAAAGCTGGTAATTGTCTTATTATCTGTATGTATTGGATAAACGTTATTTTTTAGAAAAGAACTGTAAATAACAATTTTAGTAGGCTTTAGGGCTAGAACTTTTATACGAGATATAATTTTTTGAAGTTGGATTGCCTTTATCTCAAAAACAATGTTTATAAAAATTTTTACCCCATTCTTACTCCAAAATATAATTTACAGATAGAGAGACAGACAGAAAAATACACCAAAAATGCTATTATCATTTTTTTCATGGCCCTCCGCCTCTTCCCCAAAAAAAATTGCGTTACGTAATACTTGAACGTTCCCTTATAAGGATAAATTCTACAAAAAAAAATATATATATTTTTTTTAATTTTTCGTTTTTCGCAGAGATTTTAATAAAAACAAACTGAAATAAAAAAAAATATTTTTTTTTGAAAACTTTTTTGAATTTCGTTTTTTTAAGTAATTTTTTGTTTTTCAAAAAAGACCTTTTTTTAATGTATTTTTTTTTTGTTATTTTTTATCTTTTTTTTTAACTATTTGGGAAATGCAATATACCATTTACTGTGAATAATATATAATGGAATGCGTAGCATTACATATCTTCACGGCTTGTTTTTTACAAAATAATAATTACTCACCTAAAATTTGACAACAATGATAAACGAACATCTTCAGGGCGTCCAGCGATTGTCGTTCCTCCAGCTGCGCATCCTGTATGGTCACGTTCAACCTTGAAACGTTCATCGAAGTGTTATTGAACATCGAATGTTGCTGACTCATCGAATGCTGAGGATTCATCGAATGTTGCTGACTGTTGTTTGGCAATATTTGGTTGGCAGACGTGTTGGTCATCGAAAGTTGTGTGTTTTGCAAAATGAAGTTGTGGAGGGCCGTAAGACTGCTCAGAATCCATATGCAGTCGTCACTTGATATTGTGCTCACGTTCTGTAAAAAGGGAAATGTCGATCATAAAAGCAAAATGTCGACAGTAAGAGAAAAATTTCGATCATAAGAGTAAAATGTCGATCATATGAGCAAAATGCTGAAAGTAAGAGCAAAATGTCGACAGTAAGAGCAAAATGCGGACAGCAAGAGCAAAAGTCGACAGTAAGAGCAAAATGTCGACAGTAAGAGCAAAATGTCGATCATAAGAGTAAAATGTCGATCATATGAGCAAAATGCGGACAGTAAGAGAAAAATGTCAACAGTAAGAGCAAAATGTCAGCAAGAGCAAAATGTCGACAGTAAGAGCAAAATGTCGATCATAAGTGCAAAATGTCGATCGCAAGAGAAAAACGCCGTCTGTAAGAGCAAAATGTCGACAGTAAGAGCAAAATGTCGACAGTAAGAGCAAAATGTCGACAGTAAGAGAAAAATGTCGTCAGCAAGAGCAAAATGTCGACAGTAAGACAAAATGTCGATCATAAGTGCAAAATGTCGGTCACAAGAGAAAGACGCGGACTGTAAGAGCAAAATGTCGACAGTAAGAGCAAAATGTCGACAGTAAGAGCAAAATGTCGACAGTAAGAGCAAAATGTCGACAGTAAGAGCAAAATGTCGACAGTAAGAGCAAAATGTCGACAGTAAGAGCAAAATGTCGACAGTAAGAGCAAAATGTCGACAGTAAGAGCAAAATGTCGACAGTAAAAGCAAAATGTCGACAGTAAGAGCAAAATGTCGACAGTAAGAGCAAAATGTCGACAGTAAGAGCAAAATGTCGACAGTAAGAGCAAAATGTCGACAGTAAGAGCAAAATGTCGACAGCAAGAGCAAAAGCAAAGCAAAAGACTTTTTCAATAACACGATCAAAATTTGCGACAAAAAGAGCAAAATATCGACAATAAGAGCAAAATATCGACAATAAGAGCAAAATATCAATAATTAGAGCAGTGTGATTTTCAAAAGACGTAAAATTATTTTTTTAGGTAGTTTTAGTACAACTTACAACGCTGTGCTCAAAGTTTTTTTTACAAAAAAAAAAAGAAATGACTTACCATGATATTTTTTCCGTCCACGCACATTTTGTCCACGCACCTTCTGTTCCAAATGGGCCTCAAAATTCTCCCCAAATAAAGATATAAACCGTTGTGTTTGGAGGAAAAAGTGAACTGTTCGAAGTTGCTCTGTTGGGGGGACATTGTTTGGGAGAAACCAGGGCTTTGGGGGAACATGTTTTGTTGATAGTTCTGGGGGGCGGGGGTGGAGATGATATTGGGGTTGAACATGGTCGTTCCTGAAACTGAAAAACAGATATAGTTAAATTATAAAAAAAAACAATACTTTCTGTTTAGGTTAAAGTAAAAATAAAACAAAACCGTTTGGAAAAAGTCCAAAATGATCAAAATTTGCCTTACGTAATACTTGAACGTTCCCTACCCCCCCCCCCTAACACCTCCCCTATTATTAAGGGCTGTAGATATTTCATATTTTGGCTACCCCCCTAACACACCCCCTATTATTTAAGGCTTTAGAGATTTCATATTTTGGCTACCCCCCCCAACACACCTCCTATTAATCCTACTCTAAAAAAATTTTTGTTGATTACCACATACCTGTGGCTTGGTTCACAAAGGGCGGATGTCACTTCGTCAATAGCAGCGTTTTCAAAATATTACATCAGAGTTGACGTGAAAACGCTGATATTGACAAAGTGACATCTGCCCTTTGAGAACCAAGCCACATACAGCCTGTTCCAGAACTCGCGTACAAAAATTTGAGGGTATATTAAAAACCCTCTGGAAAATATGAAAAAAATTTCAATAAAAATCCATCTTTGTTCAATTCAAAAATAAGAACGGTTTAAGTGGACCAATAATGTTGCTGATGTTAAATTACCTTTAAAAGTTGAATTTGTAGCTATGGAAGCAAATTTAATTATTGCAGGTACATATTCTGTAGGTTGACATGGTAATTAATGTGACATAAATAATTATTAATGTCAAAAATCCACCGCCGGATGGGGTGACCCTATAAAAATAGAATATTTGATAGCCTCAGTCGTTTTTGTCCAAATATAATAACCTAAAAAGATTCTAAAGTTGAAAGTCTTAAACAATGCGCGCGTCAACAATTAAAATTCAACCATAGTTACTAATAAGTAGGGAAAAACTAATTTGTAGGTAATTTAACATCAGCAACAGGATTGGTCAGATTAAATAGCTTCCTTTTTAATTAGTATTGAAGATGGATTTATTTTGAATTTTTTTTTCCAGAGGGTTTTTAATATATCCTCAAATTTCTGTACGCAAGTTCTGGAACAGGCTCTATATAATTTGTGAGCAAGTAAATTTTTTTAGTTTTGTATTTGTTTTTGTTTATTATGTACACAATGTTTCCGGATGAGTATGGAAAAAAATCTATAGAAAAAAAAATTTTCAATATTTTTTATGAATAATACAAATCCCAAATCATTAATTTTTTTCGTTGCAAATAAAATTATGTGAAATATAGGGTTAAGAAACTTACACAAATTTTGGCTGACAGGTGTCACTTTCGGCTCGCCGCCAAAAACGAAAAACGACCTAGTTGCAAACTCGGCTATCTCTATGTTCTCCTCGTTCTCCAGCGATGCCAAAATTAGACTTGTGGCGCAGGCTTGATCCTCCTTTTGGATCATGAAGAAGGCTTTTAGCGCTTCACTTTCGTGGCCTAGAACAGGAAAAATATTTTAAAAAATCGAAAAAAAAAACATATCTTATTACATCGGCACTTAGTGCTACTAAGAGTGCCGATGTATTGAAATCTTCGCCGAAAGGTCAAAATCTTTGACCACGTTTTTTTCACATTTCTCGACGTTTTAGACCATTCTGAGTCGAAATCAGTAAAAAAAAATTTTGCGTTCGTCTGTCTGTCTGGGTGTACACTCTCTAACTCCATTTCTACATGAGATATCGACTTGCGGTTTGTTGCATATTGTTTCTTATCATATTCCAAAGAGCTGATTAGATTTTGGGGGTAAACGATTTGGGAGTAAGGGGGTGAAAATAGGGTAAAACTCCTATTTTTAGCGTTTTTTGTTTATAATTAAGGCAATTATTATTGTATTTGGTTAATTTAGCACTTATATAAAAGATAATTTTAAATTGGTCAAAAAATGTTATAAACAACGTTTTCCTAAAACGCATTGTTTTCGAGATATTGGCGTTTAAAGAAGTAAAAGGTTTTTTTTTTAGCATATCTCACATATTTATAAACCGATTTAAAAAAATTATATTTTAAATAAAAGCTCTTTTTAAGCCCTATAAAAAATGTTATATACAGTTTTTTGCTAGAATATAATGTTTTAAAGATACAGAATTTAAAATCAAACAAAACACCTAGTTTGAAATTTGCAAACTAGATGGCTCTAGTGTACAATAGTGCCGATGTTTTGACAGGGTGCTTGCAATGTTTCATCTAGTTTTGGAAAAATTGTTCTCTCTTTTTATTCATCTAGCAGTAGAAATTACCATTGAATTGAAAGGTTTCTATAATGCAAGCAAAACTTAAAAAAAAAAAAATTCCCAGTTTTTGAGAGTTCTACAGATCATATTTTTTGATATGTGTCCCTTCAGGGTTGGTCGTGATTTCTAGGACACCTTGTATACAATTCCAGAAAAATTATTTTTTTTTTATTTTTTTGTTAAAAAAAAAATATTTTTTTTATTTTTTTTTTGTTGAGAAAATTTTTCGCAAAAAGGAAACAAAAAAAAATGTTTAAATGTTTTTTTTTTAGTTTTTTTTTGCCTTACCGTGACTGTCGCGTAATATCTGTTTGAGGATATCCACAGGACGGAGCTTCGTAAAAATGTGGACCCCGTGAGATGTCAGCACCACGTACTTTTTCGGAGCTTCTGCGTGCTGTCTGACAGCTAGGGGCGGGGCTTCCACGCAAGAGTCGTAAAGCTGATTATCATGACGTACCTATAAATTAAAAATAATTTTCCTAAAAGTTGATATTATGATGAAAAATAATATAAATAAAATATAAAAAATAGTTATTTTCTTAACTAGTGTATTAAGTAGCATTTTATCCACGCAAAGAATATCTTATCTTATTCTTAAGTGGATAAAATCACTTAATACACGAATTGAGAATTTAATTTTATCCAACACCTTTTATTTTTAAATAAAAATCTATAATTTTGCGAAAAAATATGTCAAAAATATTAAGATTAAGTTTTCTTAATACTAAAATAATAGGTAGCCATGGCCTAAGTATGCCTATTAAAAATAAACAATTGCTAGTTTTACATTTCTTACAAACGTCAAAATGGACGCGGTGATGACAGAATTTTTAATAAAAACAGTATTTTATTCAAAAACTAAAGAATAATTTGGGGTTTTCTTTAATTTTTATGGTTTAGTTAACCTGCTTCTATTTATAGTATATTATAATACTTAATTAATAGGGTATGTAACTAATTTTGGGTGAGATCAAAAGCTGTACGTAAAAGAGTGGGTGAAAAATTTTTTAGTCACTAGTGGAAAAAAACTCACTTTTGAAATTTAAAATAGATCTCAAAACAAGTATTTCTGTGAAGGTGTTGGATAATAGTTATTTATGGTACTAGTGGGCAATATCGGTTTACCCATGAGTGCCATACAAGGTTTTATCCAATAAATAGCTTATGAATTCATTTTATTAAAAATTTTAATGACATTTACAAGAAAATAATTTGACAAGTGACAGTTGAGTGGGTAAAATAAATAATTATCCACTCAATAAAGTAAAAGCCACGCGGGGGTTATTATTGAGTTTATCTATTTAAAATAAAGCTGGTAATTGTCTCATTATCTGTATGTATTGGATAAAAGATTTTTTTTATATATATTTTTTTTTACCTCGGCCATAGCTAAAGCAGGTCCATCCAGATTCAGTGTAGTGTAAGCCTCCATCAGGGATGAACTAAAAGGGAACAAGTCCGAGCTCATACACCATAAAACGTCCTTTTCCTTAACGGTCGAAATCAGGATACAGTTCCTGTCTCTGTAGTTCGAAATGTGAACGGCCCTAGGTCTCACCTGATATATTTAGAAGAACAATTTCGTTAAAAAGTATGAGATATTATTATATGAGAGAGGACTTTAAGTGGTTATATACCTACTGGGCGTAAGATCTAGCAGGGGCGGATTTATTTCATTTTAGGGGGGAGGGCATCCATAAGGAAAAAAACTGCGCTTTCACCAAAAATATAATTTTGAAGGTATTTCTATGCTAATATATGTCGCTGAGAGGGGGGGGGTTATGACCTCCATGGCCATCCCCTAAATCCGCCCACGCGACATACAAAACATCAAATAGTGTCTCAAAACCCCCAAATAGCATTTTTTGTAAATATTAAACAAACTGTACTAATTTGAACACCTTATCTTTCTTGTACACCGTTGCCTGGACCTGTATGTATGGATAAAATAGGGGTCGCTGCGGAGGATTTTGGATGGTAAAGTGTGTATTTCAGGGTTTTTATTAGTTTATTTTTTGTGGTAACGCCGGTTAACCTGTATGTATCTCTTTTTCTGTTTAATTGATAAGTTAAAAAAAGAAAGAATAGTATATTCTATAACTAGTATGGAATAGACAATATTCCGCGCGAGCGGAAAGTTTGTCATACGAGCCGGCAGGCGAGTATGAAGGTCCATACGTATTGTAGGCTATACTTTTTTTTCGTCTGCAAATATGAAACACTGCATGGCTTTAAACTGCGGACAAGGTTAAAAACAATGTTTTTTGTGACTCGACATTGCAAATACAACAAAACACATATTTTTTAATAAAGCAATTAATGTTATTTAGTAATTTTATCAAATCAGTACTTAAAAAAGATTTTTATTTAATTTTAGCACATATTTACAAATTATAATGCAAAAATTGAAGGTTATGTCAGATTGTTGTGACAGATATCAGGTTTAAATATTTAACAATAGATGGAGAAGTTTTAATTTTTTTTAACTAAATTGATAAAAAACTGGTCAAATTTTAAGAAAAACTAATAAATTTTATGTAATTTTAACGCAAAAAACTGCATAAAATTATTCAATATTTCATGGTAAAATAAATATATACAGTTGTCTTTACTTTTATAAACAAGAGATGGCACTACATGTGCTCATTCTAACACTTGATACGGAATATTCATTCTGTGTTTGAAAAGTGTGTGTATTTGCTTACATTCTAAAGCAGTCGTAGAAAAACTCTATTCCCCTAACTTGGTTAGTAACCGCTGCTCCACAAAAAATCGTTTATTGCATTGTTCTTTAAACAAATATGTTTTAGGGATTAAAAAACAAAAGAAAAGAAAAAACAAATTATTTTTTTTTTAATTTTTGTGTTTTTTAATTTTATTTTTATAAAATTTCAGGTAAAAGTCATCTCGCATATTTGAGACAGATAATTTTATAGGTAATCTTACCGTAATATTAGCGGAATACCCTGGAGGCAATCTGACGTGCACTAGGGCTAGGGTGTATGGCCTCTGATTGGGCTGCAGGTTGGACAGACTGACGACAGACAGATAAAAACGGACGCCCGTTTGTGAAACTGCCACTAGGTTTAGGTTTCCCGATTCGTTGGCTTCTATCGGTGAGATGCTGACGATTGGTCGGAAGTTTTGGCTGTCTAACGTTCTGAAAAAAAAAAAAACAAAAAAAAATACATATTTGACCATAAAACATCCATATTTTTACACAGCGATTTTTCGACCTACATATATTTAATGCATGAGAACTTTTTTTCTTAGTTTTTGGTGTAGAAATTATTTTTTTGTAGCTATAGTATAAGTTCAACTGCCAGTAAGTTAATAGTACTTGTAATTTTGATTTTTTGTCAATACCTAAAAACCGTTTTTTTATTAAATATTAGGGAACGTTCAAGTATTACGTAACGCAAATTGTACCAACATTCATACACTTCATATCCCGTTTCTCGCGTTATTAAAGGCTGTAGAGATTTCATGTTTCGGCTACCCCCTCGCCAAATAGGGTGTGTGTTAGGGGGGTAGTCAAAATATAAAATCTCTACTCTAGAGCCTTTAATAACGCGGGAACCGTGGTATGAAGTGTATGGATTTTGGTACAATTTGCGTTACGTAATACTTGAACGTTCCCTAATATTAAAAAAAAACGTTTAAGGTATTGACAAAAAATCAAAATTACAAGTACTATTAACTTCCCAGGTAGCAAGGGATGTTATATTACAAGAAATTAACATCACTTTTGGGTGTATTTTTAAACTAAATCATAACATCACATAATATTGAAAACTAACATGTATTTAACATCACATTTGCAACGTAACACGTGTGACGTGACAAACATGTTTTTTATTATTAAATATTTAGCAACGATGTGAATATATCGCATGTCACATATTAACGTGGCTTTCACGTGAATGTCATGTTATTTTGCTTCTCACCGACGTTCGAAGCAAAAAAATCGATATAAGATTATGTTGATAGAGTAAATTATTATAAGGAAATTGTATACACATTATACGATTTCCAATGGATAGGGGGCTCTGCTGGGCTTCTCAAGACCACGGACACGGATTAAAGGAATATATTCTCCGCTTAATCTGCAATTTCGTATTTAGAATCTATCTGTGATTGTTTCAATTACTGATTGATTTTAAATCCGATTTTTTATAGGGTTATAGCGTTTTTAATGGTTTTAATTTAGAAAAAGGTAATATCCTAGGATATTATTTAAATATTAAAGTAACAGTAACGGTATCCATAAGATATTAGATATAACAGGAATGTGGATTTATGATGTCACAAACACGTTATTTTCGGGATGTCATTGTGTGATGTTATTAGGGGCGGACTTAGGACATCCTCACCATGCTACATTCTTGTTAAATGAGACTAAAATCTTAACATCACATGTCACATATTAACGTGGCTTTCACGTGAATGTCATGTTATTTTGCTACCAGGGTTACAGGCATTTGAACTTATACTGTAGCTACAAAAAAATAATTTCTACACCAAAATCTAAGAAAAAAAAGTTCTCATACATCTTAAATACATTAAATATATGTAGGTCGAAAAATCGCTTTTAAAGCTACTATGGCCCTTTAAAAATTGTGCATTTTTAGGGGAACATAGCTCCCTTAAGATTGATTTTTGGAAGTACCTGTATATAAAGTTTTTTCTTAGTTTTTGATGGACATTCACCCTGCATCATTGAAATTTTGGTTTGGACTTTTTAACATTTAATTTTTCGTTCTCGAAACGTGAAATTTTACCTTCAAATGAATTTTGCTCGAAAATGGTTAATACTACGTTGTTACAAGAGTACCTTTTTTGTTTGGACTTTTTGTTTTTTTTTAACATAAGGAATACTATTCTTATAATAAATCCACAAAAATGTTACACAGAAAAAAACTGGAACAAAAAACTGATAAAACCCTCCCGTTTCGCACGCCCCTGGTTAAAGTAACTACACGAAAATAACAGATGAAGATAGGTCTTATTAAGATTAGATCACGTGAAAAATCTCGTTCCTATATCTCAAAGGGATCATTAGTTGTTAAATAAAAACTGATTTTTTTAGCCACTTATAAGGGGTCAAAGCTTCCTTAGAACCCATTTTTACAGATTAAAATTATTGCCATAGTAGAAATTTAACGTTAGAATAACGTTTTTTTAATGTTAGAAAACTGTATAAAAGTACGTTATAAAATATGTGCAAATGTCCCGCTTTTTAACGTTAGAATCTAACTTTAGTTACAAACGTTAATCTAACGTTAGATTTTTAAGTTAGAAATACGTTATAAATACGTTTAATGTCTAACTTTCGGAGGGGGCGTGGCTAACTAGGAAATTTCTACCTGCATCAAAAAATGGCAGCTGGAGACAAATTTATTTATATAAATAAATATTAATATATTTTAGCAATCATAATATTTTTAAACATACTTTTGTTACATTTATTTATAAAATAGTCATCTTTTTAGGTGGCCCTAAATATTTTTCGTGTAATATGCTGTTATACTTCGATAAATACGTTAACCTCTCAGAAAAACTTAATATTTATTTAGTTAATATTTATTTATACATTCAGAATCCTAAAATATTTTTTCAATTCTAGTACAGCGTTGCCAGACTTACTATAATTTTGACTTTTGGGGGATAATTTTTTTAAATTTATTATAGAAATAATAAATAATTATCAAACCTAGGCACATAGCTGTCTGAAATGAGTATTTTCTACTATAGCTTACGTATTAATAATGGAAATTAAAAAAATATTTAAAGTTAGAAAAAGGTTAGAATTTGGTTAGGAAACTAACGTTAGATTTATGTATTTTATAACGTTTTTGTCAAACGTTAGTTTTTAAGGTTAGATTTATACATTTTACAACGTTTTTGTATAACGTTTGAGACTAAACATAAAAATGTCACTAATCTAATGTTATGTTAAGTTAGATTTATGTATTTTTCTACAAGGGTGTTTTATTTAAAAACCGTGTATACTCACTTAACAGTGTTCATTGCTTGGTGCACCAAATTGTTCTGTGATAATTTGGCAATCCTTGAAAAACAATTGCCTTTTTCACCCAAATCGCACACTTCGATCGTGCCTTTTTCCGTCAGAGTGTACAAAATATTTCGACTGTTGTCGATGACGATTTGAGCGATGCCATCTTCCTCGCTTAGCGCCGCGTTCAAAAATGAAGGGACCAAAAACGAAAGGGAGCTTGTTGATAGATTTACTTTTTTGCATCTTTTCCCGAACCAACCACTTTCAGCCTGAAAAAAAATTGAAATTAAAATTTTATTTTTTGAGACAAAAATTTGAAAAAACTGTTTTTTTTTACATCGGCACTTAGTGCTACTAAGAGTGCCGATGTATTGAAATCTTCGTCAAAATCTTTGACCGCGGTTTTTTTCACATTTCTTGACGTTTTAGACCATTCTGAGTTGAAATCATTAAAAAAAAAAAATTGCGTCCGTCTGTCTGTCTGTCTGGGTGTAAACTCTAACTCCATTTCTACATGAGATATCGACTTGCGGTTTTTTGCATATTGTTTCTTATCGTATTCCAAAGAGCTGATTAGATTTTGGGGGTAAATGATTGGGGAAGGGGGTAAAAATAGGGTAAAACTCCTATTTTTAGTGTTTTTCGTTTATAATTAAGGCAATTATTATTGTATTTGGTTAATTTAGCACTTATATAAAAGATAATTTTAAATTGGTCAAAAAATGTTATAAACAACGTTTTCCTAAAACGCATTGTTTTTGAGATATTGGCGTTTAAAGCAGTAAAAGGTTTTTTTAGCTATATTATAACCCGATTTAAAAAAATTATATTTTAAATAAAAGCTCTTTTTAAGCCCTATAAAAAATGTTATATACAGTTTTTTGCTAGAATATAATGTTTTAAAGATACAGAATTTAAAATCAAACAAAAAACACCTAGTTTGAAATTTGCAAACTAGATTGCTCTAGTGTATAATAGTGCCAATGTTTTGACAGGATGCTTGCCACGATTCATTTAGTTGGTTATTAAAAAAATCAGGAATCTTAAGAGTTTTTATTGATTTTTTTCAGGTTTGTAATCACAACTTTATTCGAACCACCTACAAAATATCAAATAGTACATGTATATGTTTTGATGTGTTTGTGACTTTTTTTTATTGGAAAACTCGGAAAATTGTGGAAACCATGGCCTTTTTTCCGGTGACCACGATTTCTCGAAAACGATCAAATTTTGCGTTACGTAATACTTGAATGTTCCCTTACCTGATAAGAAATTTCGTAAAGATTCCCCTCCTTGGACCCCAAAAACAATCTACCACAATCTGTCCCAGCAATGGTAGAAATGGTTGCCCCATCAGTGGGAATGGTAAAAACAGGATCAGGAATCAACTGGATCTCATCCGTTGGTCTGTTATTACCATCAGTAAAGGTAACCCCCAAAACAACAACATCCACAGCAGTCGTTAAAACAAGTAAATATTTAATAAAGTTGTGGAAAACCCCAGGTTTAGGTTTTACCAGGCCTACGCAGATGATTGATTCGTTGATTCCATCGAAATAAGCCAGATCCGAATTTTCTTCATAAGTCCACACATAGATGTCACTGTCGACTGTGAGCCATGCTCGATTGATTTCTGGGAATAGCCCCATCATGCAGTGACATTGAACGTCTAAATATTGTTAAGGTTTTTATTTTTGTAACAGAAATCTTACACATTATTATACTATTCAGAGCGCGTAAGCGCTAGTCTAAGAATAGTATTATACAGAAGTTTCAAATTTCTCAAAATCGCCAAAAAACGTCCTAGAAAAAAAATTTGGACTTTTTGTAAAAAGTCTGATGATCAAAATTTTCGTTACATAATACTTAAACGTACCCTTATATGCAAACCCCAAAAATTCAGATTAAACGAAACTTTGGTGATTTATATAATTTTATATTGGCTATAAAATGGCGGATTTATTTTTTTTTACTCCGGTTTCACCGGAAGTAGCATAAATTTTGTTTTGTTTTTTTTTTAATGGATCACCCTGTAATTTTTTACATTTTTGAATTAAGATACATTCAGATAATAAGAAAATTACCAGCTTTATTTTAAATAGATAAACTCAATAATAACCCCCGCGTGGATTTTACTTTATTGAGTGGATAATTATTTATTTTATCCACTCAACTGTCACTTGTCAAATTATTTTCTTGTAAATGTCATTAAAATTTTTAATAAAAATATGAATTCCTAAGCTATTTATTGGATAAAACCTTGTATGGCACTCATAAGTAAACCGATATTGCCCTCTCGAAAATTAACCTGCTTGGCTGACGCCTCGTTAATTTTCTCATGGGCAATATCTTACTTTACCCACTAGTAACATAAATATTTTCTTTATTTTATTTATTTTTGCCAGCCTTGGTAACAAGCTATAAACTATAGAAGAAAATGTAAAGAAGTATAAGGTCAGAAACTGGCAAATTTTGAAAGATATTTTATGTTCTACTACAAGAAATAATGCTAACATAAACAAAACTTTTAAAAGGATACGAGTAAAATGATCTACAATTTCCGTAGGCAGTGGAACATTATTAACTGCTTTTATTTGAGTCATATTGTTAATAGTAAGTGGCAAACCACTTAATGTAGGGTAGTCGTGGTCTGTGAGACCACTAGCCGTAGGCCCTGTTTGTTGGTTAACATTCATGTGGTCTATAAGTCTAGGGGCAGAACAATCCAGGCTAATTGATTTGTCTACATTTCTTGCAGCAATTTCCATCTTGTGCAAAGGTATTCTTGAGTTATCCATCGTTTGATCAAGTATTCTAGACGAGTTCATCTTTGGCGGCTATTTCCTAACCTCACAAAATAATAATATCACTTAAACTTCGTAAATACTTGAATTTTGGATATATTAACTCATTTAAACACTTCAAGTCTATATTTTAATTTAAATTTAATAGAAATAAATGTTTAAAACCTAAACTACACAAAAACAACACATGACAAACAGAATTTTTAATTTTGTTGGGTTGGTAACAATAGAATCCGTTGATTTTCTCATTGGATCAAAAGTTCATTATATAAATTTTGATGTATAATGTGTTGCATATATTCAAGAGGGATTTTCAATTTTCATACACAGCCATATACAACTCCCCAAAATTTTTGGCGAAGGCGCTTTACAGTATTTATGGCTGTTTCATCAAGCAAGATAGTAAATTAAAAATCGCACAGATTCTAATATTAGATGTGCGAATATACTACGTAGTTTATTTTATAAAACATAACTATATTCTATAGACAAAAATATATTATTCGAACCTGTTGTAAAAATATTTATTGTGCGATTTTTAATTTACTATCTTGCTTGAAAAAACAGACCATAGTTGTAAAATTAATTTCATATTTTTGTTTTTAATAAATTGTATAGACATTTTTTTTTAAATTCTTTAAAAATTGAAAAATCCCCAAAAAAAAATATTTCTGTAAGGGAACGTTCAAGTATTACGTAAAGCAAATTTTTAATATTTTGGATTTTGGACACGAACTCTCTTTCCTTTAAAAGATTTAAAACCGTCAACAATGTATGACGAATAAGATAAGGTTATGCAATTTTTAAATAAAGTCGTTGATTTAAATCTTTTTGTCATTCGCTTGTAGACTGCCAGAGGTGGTGCATCACTCGTGATATTTTTTGTTTAAAGTTTTAAGAAGTGTATTGGGCTTTTGAAAATAATGTAAGTACCCGATTCTTTTATAAATATTTATATACTTTTTTTCCTAAATATACCGAAACTTTTTGAAATAGATATGTGTCCCAGTTTATGGGACATCAGAGACCTGTGCTCTACAAATGTTTGGGGACAGAATTTTTTACATAGAGGGTTGATTCAGTAACCTCAAATGCGAATTTGTTTTCATAAGGTGGGAGGCCAGCAGGGACATAAACCCCCATTTTGGGGCAATGATCTTTTTAAAATTTATTATGATAAAAAACAAACTTGAAAAATTTAAAACCGCCAACTATATGTCTGACGTATGTTACGTAATTCTCAAATAAAAGTAATAGTGCTTTAAATATTTTACTCATTCTTATACAGATTGCTTAAGTTGGCAGGTTGCTCCTGATTTTTTCTTTGTTTTAAGTTTTGAGAAGTGTATTGCACGTGTATTAATACAAGAAGTAGTGTGTTTGTGTGTATTGTGTATTTTTACACTATAGTGTATCGCACTCGAGGCTTTTGGAAATATATATATATATATATATATATATATATATTTTTTTTTTAATGTAAGTACATTAAATGTAAATTTAACTTTTTTTTCTAAATACTGAAACTTTTTGAAATAGTTACATATCTAACTCTAATAACATAGAACTTCAAAAAAAAGTTGTCTGTGCTGGGGCCACCTATTCTTATGTATTTTGGCTTAACACGAATCTGTCATAAAAAAGGCATTTCATCTCATTTTTTTGCTACACTGAAATTGCAGATATTTTCTCAATTTTAGACAGTTTTGTCAGTGTAGCAGAAAAATGAGCCCATCAATTGCCTTTTTTATGGCAGATTCGTGTTCAGCATCCCAAAACACATAAGAATAGGTGGGTCTCACCCCAGCACAAACAAAGTCTGTGCTGGGGTTGAGACCCACCTTTTCTGATGTATTTTATGAAGCTGAAGTTTGCAACGTTTTTTTGCATCGAAAATTCAAATAGTATATAAAAGCATTTATTCCATAACACGTTTTTAGCGCACTAGTACTTTAGAAAACTCGCCTCAAGCGGCTTGATATCTTAACTTGTACTCGTGCGCTAAAAACGTTTGTTATGAAACTAGTACTTTAATATACTATTTGAATTTTCGTTACCAAAAAACGTTGTAAACTTCAGCTTTTATTGTATTTTGGGATGGTGAACACGAATCTGTCATAAAAAAAGGCATTTTATGGGCTCAATTTTTCGCTACACTGAAATAATATAAGATTTTTAGCATTTTAGACAGTTTTTTCAGTGTATCAAAAAAATGAGCCAATAAAGTGCCTTTTTTATGAAAGATTCGTGTTCAGCATCCCAAAATACATAAGAATAGGTGGGTCTCAACCCCAGCACAGACAACGCTTTTTTGTTTTGTGGGCCTGTGTAATTATAAATTGTGGGGCCAGAATTTTTTACATAGAGGGTGGATTCAGTAACCTCAAACGTTTGACAGGGCACGTGCGCGCCTATTTGTTTTCATAATGTGGGTGTACGGAGGCCATCATATTAGCCCCCATTCTGGGTCGCCACTCTTTTTAAAATTTATTATAATAAAAAAACAAACTTGTAAAATTTAAAACCGCCAACTGTATGTACGTCATACAATATTATTTTATTAAACATATGTTACGTAATTTCCAAATAAAATGATTTAGATATTTTAGTCATTCTTATACAGATTGCTAAAGGTGGTAGATCGCTTGTAGTTTTTTCTTTGTTTTAAGTTTTGAAAAGTGTATTGTGAGAGTATTAATACAAATGTGTGAGTGTGTATTATGTATTTTTACACTACTCTGCCCTGCTTAGTTAAAACGCCCTAAATAACTTTTTTTTTCGTTTTCGGCTTATCTGCATATAGTGATTGTTCTATGCCATGTTTATCTATTCTCCAGGGTCCCCACCAATCAGGAAAATCAGGGAAGTCTGGAAAATGGGGAATTTGGCCATTTATTCGAAAAAGTCAGGGAAAATAGTAATGTTTGTTAGGACGTTTTAAGTAACGAGGGCAGTACTGTATCCGACTTTTGAAAATAATTATTTTTCAATTGTTAGTATACGTTTTTGTATAAGTACAGGGAGGCCACAGAATATTATTTGGAAAATTCCCCGAAATTTCCCTGACCTTTCCCCGGTTTTGATAAATTTTTCCCAACTTTTTTGGTTTTTGGGTAAAAAATATATGAAAAAAAAGGTATAAAATAAAAAAAATAAAGTTACAGGCTTTTCAATAAAATTCCCCGATTTTTCATTTTTCCAATAATTTTTCCTGACATTTTCCTGATATTTCCCTGAAAGTTTAAACTTCCTGACATTTCCCTGATTTGCTTAACATGTGGCCATTCTGAACTATTTTGGCTATTTTAAGTAACGATTTAAATTTTAATACAATTTATTACATATATACGAGTTTAAGGGGTCTTTCTTAAGGACACTAAACACTAAATTCTACCTTAGAAATTATAAAATAATCTTTTTTTAAACATTTTTTTTATATATAGAAAGAAAAAAGATATCATTGTGTTTTGTAGATATGTTTATTTATATTCAAAGAATAAAAAAAAATATTTTAGATTTTTAAAGTGCCATTTTTTGGCTAGAATTTTTTTTTGAAAAGAACATCAAAAAACGGTGATCGCCATGATTCCGGCCGCCTGGATCGACTGAAAAAGAAACAAAACGGGATATGTTGAAGTATTGAAGTCGCTATAGCCCGTACTAGAAGAAAAAAAATTGGCCAAAAAATAACAAAATGGCGAACGTTTTTGTTTGAAAATGTTTGAAAAACGTCCGCCATTTTGTTATTTTTTGGCCAATTTTTTTTCTTCTAGTACGGATCTAGCGACTTCAATACTGAATAATATCCCGTTTTGTTTTTTTTTTCAGTAGATCCAAACGGTCGGAATCATGGAGACCACCGTTTTTTTATTAAAAAAAAATTATGACCAGAAAATGGCACTTTAAAAATATGAAAGACATTTTATTTGTTTTCTTTGAAAATAAATAAACATACCTACAAAATTTCACAGTATCTTTTTTCCTTTCTATATAAAAAAATGTTTAAAAAAACATTTTAATAATTTCTAAGGTAGAAACGGTGGCCATATTTAAAAGTTCACGAAAATTTTATAAGATGACACTACTGGCAGACGGACTCAGTGTAGGAATGTATTATTCGGCGCAATTGTACATACAGTGTGTCCCCAGATCGACTTGATAATACCACAGAATTACCTTTTTTTTCGAATTAGGAAAAACTGCTTTGGGATTTTGCCCTGCTTGCTTAAAAAGTAATTTTTATCAAAAAAAAAAAAATAAATAAATAAATAAAAAAATTCAAACACTGGAAACTTGAAATGCGGCTCTTATTTTTGATTATAAATCTATTTTTTAAATAACTTTTTTTTGTATCTGTTACGGAAAGGTAAGTTTACCTGAAAACTTTTTACTTTTTCACTGAAATTTGGCGCCACCTACAATTTATAAAAATTTTATTTCAACAAAAATTAGTTTTTACGCAAGCAAGGCAAAGTCCCAAATCAGTTCTTCTTAATTAAAAAAAATATATATATGGTCATTTTGTGGTATTGTCAAGTCGATCCGGGGACACACTGTATGACTGGTACCATACCGTTAAAATTTTAACAAGCATAATATGTAGAATTATGTAGAATAATATGTAGTATTATGTAGAATTGCGGCGCATAAAAATTTTACATATGAAAATTTGTCAAAAATAAATTTTGAGATGTAAACTGTTATAATATTGATAGATTCTGGATTTTGTAACTTTATTGTAATAATTTGTGATTTTTTTTTTAGTTTTAGGTCTTGAACTATTACACTGCTCCACACTCAAAAATTGGCCGACACCATTTTAGTTGCATCTGGCTATATTTGATTCGCTGATCGAGAAATGTGAAAAAAAACGACCTCAAGTTTAAGCGACTTGCCAAACAAAACCCAAAAAAAAGGCAAATTCCAATATATTTTTACAGTGTTCTTTTTGAATACACAATTTTTTCAGGTACATGCGTAAATAAATATTTTTACTGTGTTTTTTTTTAACATATTTTTTTTTAGGTTTATGTGTAAATAAATAATTACTGTATTTAATTATTATTTCTTTCAGGTATTTCCCTGTTTTTATAATTTTTGTTTATTTTAAATTTTGTATGTTCCTAATTTTAACATGTTTTTTTTCAGGTATTTTTACTGTTTTTCTTTTAATATAGGTTTTTTTCAGGTTTATGTGTAAATAAACAATTATTGTATTTAATTATAATTTTTTCAGGTATTTTACTGTTTTTATAATTTTGGTTTATTTTAAATTTTTATGTTCCTAATTTTAACATGTTTTTTTTCAGGTATTTTTACTGATTTTTTTTAATATAGGTTTTTTTTTTCAGGTTTATGTGTAAATAAACAATTATTGTATTTAATTATAATTCTTTCAGGTATTTTACTGTTTTTATAATTTTGGTTTATTTTAAATTTTTATGTTCCTAATTTTAACATGTTTTTTTTTTCAGGTATTTTTACTGATTTTTTTTTAATTTAGGTTTTTTTTCAGGTTTATGTGTAAATAAACAATTATTGTATTTAATTATAATTTTTTCAGGTATTTTACTGTTTTTATAATTTTGGTTTATTTTAAATTTTTATGTTCCTAATTTTAACATGTTTTTTTTTTCAGGTATTTTTACTGATTTTTTTTTAATTTAGGTTTTTTTTCAGGTTTATGTGTAAATAAACAATTATTGTATTTAATTATAATTTTTTCAGGTATTTTACTGTTTTTATAATTTTGGTTTATTTTAAATTTTTATGTTCCTAATTTTAACATGTTTTTTTTTTCAGGTATTTTTACTGATTTTTTTTTAATTTAGGTTTTTTCAGGTTTATGTGTAAATAAACAATTATTGTATTTAATTATAATTTTTTCAGGTATTTTACTGTTTTTATAATTTTGGTTTATTTTAAATTTTTATGTTCCTAATTTTAACATGTTTTTTTTTCAGGTATTTTTACTGATTTTTTTTTAATTTAGGTTTTTTCAGGTTTATGTGTAAATAAACAATTATTGTATTTAATTATAATTTTTTCAGGTATTTTACTGTTTTTATAATTTTGGTTTATTTTAAATTTTTATGTTCCTAATTTTAACATGTTTTTTTTTCAGGTATTTTTACTGTTTTTCTTTTAATATAGGTTTTTTTCAGGTTTATGTGTAAATAAACAGTTATTGTATTTAATTATAATTTTTTCAGGTATTTTACTGTTTTTATAATTTTGGTTTATTTTAAATTTTTATGTTCCTAATTTTAACATGTTTTTTTTTCAGGTATTTTTACTGTTTTTCTTTTAATATAGGTTTTTTTCAGGTTTATGTGTAAATAAACAGTTATTGTATTTAATTATAATTTTTTCAGGTATTTTAGTGTTTTTATAATTTTGGTTTATTTTAAATTTTTATGTTCCTAATTTTAACATGTTTTTTTTTCAGGTATTTTTACTGTTTTTCTTTTAATATAGGTTTTTTTCAGGTTTATGTGTAAATAAACAGTTATTGTATTTAATTATAATTTTTTCAGGTATTTTACTGTTTTTATAATTTTGGTTTATTTTAAATTTTTATGTTCCTAATTTTAACATGTTTTTTTTTCGGGTAATTTTACTGATTTTTTTTTAATATAGGTTTATTTTTCAGGTTTATGTGTAAATAAATAATTGTTGTATATAATTATTATTTCTTTCAGGTATTTCATGCAAACCTTAAGTCGCACCTAACATATTTTACATTTTAGATTTCTGAAGGACAAATTTTATGGAAACGTTTTTTTCGAGCAACATTTTTTTGTAAAAAAAGAAGTTTCATCAAGCTAAAATTGACAACCAGTATTGGAAAGTTTTACTTACAGTCATACTAAAGAAAATGATAGACATTTATATTTCTTAATATTTTTTTATGTTTTAGGTTTCTGAAGGATAATTTTAGAAGTAAATGACTCATAGCTCCCAACTGCCCGGGCTCTGCACATGACAGACAAACAGACGGCTGTCAGTTTTGGTTGTAGGAATCGTGGCTTCTGCTTGCTCTCTTGATTTCCATAGAAATGACTCTGGTCCTAGGACTAGAGAGTCAATCGAGGGCCTTCGGTTCATTCTCGCTCGCTAGGTTTTCTTTAAAGCAAAATTAAGCTGTACGAGTCCTACAACCATTTGTAAAAAAGAAGTTCCATCAAGCTAAAATTGACAACCAGTATTGGAAAGTTTTACTTACAGTCATACTAAAGAAAACAATAGACATATTTATTTATTTATATTTTTTTATGTTTTAGGTTTCTGAAGGATAATTTTAGAAGTACATGACTCAAAGTTCTCAACTGCCCGGGCTCTGCACATGACAGACAAACAGACGGCTGCCAGTTTTGGTTGTAGGAATCGTGGTTTCTGCTTGCTCTCTTGATTTCCATAGGGATGACTCTGGTCCTAGGACTAGACAGTCAATTGAGGGCCTTCGTGCCATTCTCGCTCTTAGGTTTTCTTTAGAGCAAAATTAATCTGTACGAGTCCTACAACCAATTGTAAAAAAGAAGTTCCATCAAGCTAAAATTGGTAAGTTTTACTTTTTTCTTACAGTCATACTGAAAAAATAATATTTCTTTATACTTTTGTATGTTTTAGGTTTCCGAAGGACAATTTTAGAAATACATGTGTTTGTAAAAAAGAAGTTTCCTGTTCTTTCATTCATGAGCGTAGAATAAATTCAGCACCGATTAGAAGCGACCGCAAGAAGTCTGTCCCCACTCTACAACAACGCAACGCCAGTGTATCTATGATAAAAGCTAACAAAGATGACAAAAGAAGACTCAAATGGCTGCGGATTTTGGTTGTAGGTCATCAGGGCTTATGCTTGCTCTCTTGTTTTCCATAGAGATGACTCTGGTCCTAGGACTAGACAGTCAATTGAGTGCCATAGCGCTATCCTCGCTCGCCGGTTTTCTTTAGGGCAAAATTAAGCTGTGTGAGTCCTACAGCCACGTGTATAGGCCTACTGGGGTTTCCTCAGTGGGGAACGGCACGTTAACCGTAACGCGCCTGGTGCTTTACCTCCTGGGTGGCGTGGAAAAGAGCACAAATTGCAGCTCTATTCTTGACCATAACATAAAATATTTCGCTAAGGTACAGCCAATCACATATTAGCTTCCTTAGCAACAGCGTATGCGAATTATTTTTGCGAATGGTCAAGAATAGAGACCCTGATTGTTTTATAAAAATACGACATTGTTATGCTGATTTTTACTTTTATACAGCTTTATAACGTTGGAGAAACGTTATTCTAAATTTCTACTATGGTCTGTTTCATCAAGCAAGAGAGTAAATTAAAAATCGCACAGTAAATATTTTTACAACAGGTTTGATTAGTATATGTTTGTGTATAGAATATAGTTATGTTTTATAAAATAAACTACGCAGTATATTCGCACATCCAATATTCGAATCTGTTTTGAAAATATTCACTCTCTTGATGAAACAAACCATAGGGTAAAATATTATATGATTGTGATATGATTACTGATATTAAAAAGTTATTTTTATTGTGATATTGTATATTATTTTCATTGTGATATTCTGTATTAGCAAGAATGTATTAGGTTACCTATTGGGAATAAATACTATCATTATTACTACAGTCAAACCTCTATAACTCGAACCACCACTCGAAATTCTTCATAAGTCGAAGTTTACTGATATCCCCGCACATTTTATATTGTATTGTTTCTATTTCTGTATTATAAAGATGATACCACGGCTTAAACGATTTCTTATAAGTCTGGCTTTTATTTCAGACTAAATTTAAAAAAACCCATCGACGAAAAAAAAAATATATATTCAACTTTTTATTGTTTCAGTGTATTTTTTTGGACCAAATTTATTAAATTGGCCAATAATATTAAACTTTTGTTATAGAGCCTATATCTCGGCCTATATATTTTAACTCTTTTTAACTAATTTGGGTCGCTGATTTCAAAAATATTTATACAATGTATAATATACATATACTTTTAAGTAAAAGTGAAATATGCAGATTGCCATGATTTATTTTTCTTGAACAAATACTTTTACAGCAAAACTGATATTATTTTTAAAATCAGGGACCCAAAATTAATTAAAAACAGTAACGAAAAAATAAATTTAACGAAATTATGTTTAAAAATATTATGATTGCTAAAATATATTAAGATTTATTTATATGAATAAATTTGTCTCCAGCTGCCATTTTATGATGCAGGTAGAAATTTCCTAGTTGGCCACGCCCCCTCCGAAAGTTAGAAATTAAACGTACTTATAACGTATTTCTAACTTAAAAATCTAACGTTAGATTAACGTTTGTGACTAACGTTTGATTCTAACGTTAAAAAGCGGGACATTTGCACATATTTTATAACGCACTTTTATACATTTTTCTAACATTAGAAAAACGTTATTCTAACGTTAAATTTCTACTAGGGTTTTTGAGTATGTGCAAAAAACTGAAGTTTATAGGCGGAGATATTAAATAAAAAACTCTTCAGGAGTTGCGTTTCACCCGTGGAACGGGCAACATGTATACTTTCGGCTAGAATTTGTAAATCGGTAACAACGTTTATTTTACGCATCAAGTATTTTATGTGAAAATGTGTTGGTCAGTTTTTATTTTAATGGGCAGCTCCTTTTTTAAGTTGATAGGATTTTTATTTTATACAGTTTTATGCCAAGTTCAACAATCAATAAATTATGTTGCAATAATGTTTGTCATATCGATTTTGGTAAGTTATTATTAATAACTTATTAATAATATATTCAGTAGTAATATCATAAGTGCATGTTGAATTATCGATATTTTTTTTACTGTGTTAATAAAATACCTGCGGTCTCGGAATTTTGTAACACGAAAAATGCACGAAAACAATTTCCTTAAGCAAAATGTTTTTTTATATACAGTAAAAAAAATATGTATAATTCAACATGCACGAATGGTATTTTGAAAGACTATTTCACAAACAAAATAAGGAAGTATATAATTTTACCATATTTAATGTTGTTTCATATTTAAATAAAAAATTTAAGAACTAAACAACAATATTACTTTACAACTATAATTAAAATTTTGAATTTCAAATTTGCCGCAAATTTTTAAAACCACGATGTTTACTTGTTCGCCAATGTTGGCAAGTCTAAACTTTGCTTGAGGGATATTTTATGCTTGAGATTATTCCAATAAAATAGTTGTTCATATATTTTAGCATTTAAATAAAAATCATTGCTGTTTTTGTTTAAAAAGTTAAGTTTTCAACTGAAAAGAAATAAAATAACGGTTGTTTCCACCCGCAAAAAAACAATTTGCTATCGGTTTATAATAAAGTTTGGCAACGCTGTACTGGTACCAGCGCAGTCATTTGATGTTTTGATATTTCCGTCATTTAAAAGAAGTAAATTATTAACTTCTTTACTGTAAATTTATTTTTTATTGTTTAAATTAGTTTTGAGTGGTCTGTTTTTAATACCAAGATTCAATTAAATATATTAAAATTTATGAATATCAGTGATTTAGCTTTTAACTGTCAGTTTCTTATTTCCATAGTAACCAAGTGATAATTGCACATGTGCAAAAAATATTAGATTCATTTTGATCTGATTGGTCAAGAAACTAAAAATGCAAGGTTTTGATTGGCCTATATATTGTTTGTGAAATAGTCACAGTAAATTTTTAATGTTCTATTGTTTTAATTTTTTTTTGAACTATTGTTTCAAAATCCTAGAAAAGCTTACATATCAAAATACTAGAATTTAAAAAATTATTTTACATGAGCACAAACACAAAAATAAACAAACTTTGTAAACTGAGTTGAAAAAATATTTTAAGATTTTGAATGTATAAATAAATATTAACTAACTAAATATATAGTTTTTCTGAGAGGTAAACGTATTTATCGAAGTATAACAGCATATTACACGAAAAATATTTAGGGTCATCTAAAAAGATGGCGATTTTATAAATAAATTAAATTATGTTTAAAAATATTATGATTGCTAAAATATATTAAGATTTATTTATATGAATAAATTTGTTTCCAGCTGCCATTTTTTGATGCAGGTAGAAATTTCCTAGTTGGCCACGCCCCCGCCGAAAGTTAGAAATTAAACGTACTTATAACGAAAAATATATTGCTTTTTTTTACGTTTCTGGAAGTCTTATGTCCAGAAAGATATGACCTAGGCCTATAGGGGAAAGTATTATTTTGTTGGCAGGAGTATTTTTCACATTTTTTATGTAGAATCTTGTAACTTATTTCAAAACAACCCTGTGTTACCTTCGTTTTTAAAATAAATTTTACAAGTACCTACAATAACTTTAATTAATCAATAAAATTTAATTAATTGAACATTGTGTATATGAATATTATTAGTAGGTATAACAACAGAACCTCCCAAGAAGCCCTAAAGTAAAATGTTGTACTTTAGGATGATATATAAAATATCAACGTTTTTACTTATAACTAAGAAATATAACTTCAAGTACAGAACAGTTTCTGATTCAAAGTTTAGATTTTTTATTTCATTAACTGTAATTGTTTGCAATTTATTTTTACACTTGGAGATTTTAAAGAACTTCTACAATGACAAACTTTATAACTTTTTGACAAAAGTGGTATTTTCTTTAACAGAAACGCTTGGCACAATAATGGTAATTTCAGCAATTTTATCTCAAATGTTTAAAGGACCAGAATGGCAAGAGTTGATTACAATTTGCTTGGACTCCAAAGAAAAAAATTCAATAAGAGAAAAATGGTTTTATTCGAAATCAGTTATATGTTTTTTAATTTTTAATTTGTATGCATTTTTTTGTTTGATCGCCGAAATTAATATTGCTTTACCATATATTGAACAAAATACATTTGCATTACAATTGTGTATATCTTATATTCAATATTACCACACCCAAGTTCAAATTTGCTGTATGTTCAGCATTTTAAATTGTTTAAATTATGGTTTTAAAAACCTCAATAATGAATTTCTTCAGATTAAAAAGATTCTAAATTACGAAAGTGAAAGATTTAAAATTAATTATGTGAAAAACATTTATGGAAGATTTAGTAAATTATTACAAGGAGTAAATTCTTTCAATTCTATATTTTATTGGTCACTTTTTATTTTAATGGGAAGCTCCTTTTTACAGTTGGTAGGACTTTTATTTCATACAGTTATATACCCAGTTGAACAATTAGTAAATTATGTTGACATAATGTTTTTTATATCAATTTTGGTAAGTTATTACTATTACATTGGGGGCGGCGGTGGCTCAGTCGTGAACGCCTCGATCTAGTATTCGAGAGACCGGGGTTCAATCCTCGGTTGTGGAACAACTTTTTCACAGAAATAAAATACCGTCGTTTCCCCACCACGTTGGCTTGTGCTGCCGAAGATCTAAGCACACAGTCAGAGACTACACGGAAAAAAAAAATTATAGCTAGGACATACCAAGCAAATTATAATCGCTTATTATATAAATACAAGGCTTTCTCTTACAATTATGGCAGTCAGTGTAAAAATTTATATGAAATACTTTAATTGTTTAGTGAATAATAAAATATAACAAATAGTATGGCATTTATAGCTTAAATAGATTTAATTATTGTCCGTGCTAATAATTTTTATAATATAATAAAATTTCTGTAAATTTATAATAGTGCCTGTAATAAATATAATCGTGTCTGTAATATATATAATCGTTTCCAATTTATTTTTAACATTATTAGTTATTGTGTCCCTTATAATCTATAGCTTAAATCACTATAATATGCCACTGTTACCAAATATCTTATAATGTATAGCGCAGAGCCCACTAATTTCTTTCCGTGTACAAGTTTATCTCTGACACAGTACAGAAAAAGGTTTGCAGTGGATAATGCCGCACTAGCACTCGGACCTGTGATACTACCCGGGCGCACCGAAAGGGAGCAGCAAGGTCTGTTGGCCGAGCTCACTTTAGGGACTTTCAAGCAACCAGGATCTGTACTAAGGCTGTAAGCGAAAATGATCCTTAAGCAGTTTGGCGCCGGTCCAAGTGCACTGGCAGCCAATAAACAAGGATCAAAGCCGCTTAACCAAAAAAGCCGACAAAACGAGGTTCGGATTCCTCGCTAAACTGTAGGTCCCGGGGTACAACAACAAAAATCCTCGTTAGAATAGAAAAATTAGTAACACAGGGGTAGGCAAAAAGGACCAATATGGTCTAGTTGCCAGGCCTGACCTCTCCACCATTACTACTATTACATTTCTATTAATTTTTTTTTTTAATATATTTTTTTTTTGAACAGGTGTTTCGAAATTCTTTAAATTTGTAATATTATACCGTCATAGGACGGATATCCTTTCATATCAAAATATTAAAATTTTAAAAATAATTAATTTTACATGAGCACACAAAATTTGTTAAAATACTGAATAATTATATATATATATATATATTATATATTATATATTTGGAAACCCTCACAACTTCAGTTATTAAATTCAAGTGGTTAGAGTAAAACATAAAGGTGTGTACTGTTATTGTTTCTGTAATGACTTGTATTCAATAACTTAACGAGTTGCGTTTAAAATATGAAAAAAAAAATTTAATACGGTAACGAAATGTAAAAGTCCAAAATGATCAAAATGCGTTACGTAATACTTGAACGTTCCCTAAAACGGTCCTTTTTTTTATAAATTATTTTGAAATTCGCATAATTGCCTGTACTAAAATTTAAAAAAAATAATACATGTAGGATTTTTTTAAGGTCAAATTCGGATACTGGGCCTATAAATTGATAAAAAAAACAAATATTTTTTTGCGTTGTGCTTTAATTTTATTTATTTTTTTCATTTGTTTATTTTTTACGAACAAATTAAGCAAAATAAAAAAATATTTGTATATACATCTTTGTAGAGAATTTCAAAATCTACAAATTAAGTCCTATGAAATTTTTATACAAACTTCATAGTTTTTCCACAAATGAGCAATTAGGGAACGTTCAAGTATTACGTAACTCATAATTTACCAAAATTCATACACTTCATACCTCGGTTCTCGCGTATTCAAGGCTGTAGACATTTTATATTTTGGCTACCCCCCTAACAAACTCCCTGTTAGGGGGGGTAGCCAAAATATGAAATCTCTATAATCTATAATAGAACCGGGGTATGAAGTGTATGAGTTTTGGTAAAATTTACGTAATACTTGAACGTCCCCTTAAGTAAATTGTGCACTTTAATTTTAAGCTTTTTATTTATTTTTTTTGCGTGTTTGCTGTAGCGGTATGTCTTTCGCATATGGATTTTCGAATTCCACGTTTTTTTTTAATATACCATAAAATTTTCAAAATCCTACTATTTTTTTTAAACATTTTGAAAATTAACGTCAATATTTTCTGGACTTTTTTCTCAAAAATGTGAGGTGCTGGAATTTTTCTAAGGACAGATTCGGATTCTACGCTAGCCGGCAGGCGAGTATGACGGTACCGCAAGTGCGGAATGACTATACCATACGTGTTGCAGACTATACTTTTTCTTCGACTGGAAATATAAAACACTGTATGGCTTTAAACTGCGGACAAGGTTAAAAACAATGTTTTTTGTGACTCGATATTGTAAATGCAACAAAACACATATTTTTAAATAAAGCAATTAATGTTATTTAATAATTTTATCAAGTATCAGTAAAAAATATTTTTATTTAATTTTATCACATATTTACAAATTATAATGCTTTTGAAGGTTATGTCAGATTGTTGTGACAGATATCAGGTTTAAATATTTAACAATAGATGGAGCAGTTTTAATTTTTTGAACTAAATTGTTAAAAAAATGGCCAAATATTAAGAAAAACTAATAAACTTTATGTAATTTTAACGCAAAACTTTAAATTGCATTAAATAATTCAATATTTCATGGTAAAATAAATATATTTTTGCTAATTTTGCTACAGTTTTCTTTACTTTTATAAACAAGAGATGGCACTACATGTGCTCATTCTAACACTTGATACGGAATATTCATACCGTATCTAGAGCTAGAATGGATTCATTCTGTGTTTGAAGTGTGTGTATTTGCTTACATTCCAAAGCAGTCGTAGAAAAAGAAAAAACTACTTTCAGATGAGCGCAAAAAAAGTTGCCATTTGTTGCCTAGTGTAATTTTGAAAATTTATTGGTCAAATTCTTAGTTACTAGTGTTAATAATTACGTAAACCAACCATATAATGAATTCGATTCAAAGTATAATTATTAATTTACTTAATCGATAATACTAATAAATTAAATTTCGATTGTTCATAGATGCATAACAATAGTATATTATTATAAAATACCAGTTTAAACTTAGAAATAGAAAGATAATATTCAAGAGCAAAATGTTGTATTTTAAAAAGATGTATGCTATTTCTACGTTTTTCTTTTTAACTAATAAATATAATTTCAATTACAGAAAAGTATGTAACGCAAATAAAAGATTTATTGTTTCAATAGTAATTATTGTTTGCATATTAATTTTAAATATGTGGGTTTTAATCAGAGGATTTAGAGAAACAAACGATACTAATTTGACAAGAATGATATATTACTTAGCAGAAACTTTTAGTATTCTTATGATAATTACAGCAATTTTATCTCAAATGTTCAAAGAACCAGAATGGCAAGAATTGATAACAATTTGCTTGGGTTCCAAAGAAAGAATATCAAAAAGGGAAAAATGGTTTTACTCCAAATCATTGATTTGCTTTTCAGTTTTAAGTTTTTATACATTGCTATGTTTGATTATAGACATGTATATTTTAACATATTTTGAACTAAATTCATTACCAAGAGCATTACAACTGTGTATATCTTATATTCAATATTACCACATCCAAGTTCAAATTTGCAGCGTATTTAGTATTTTAAATTGTTTAAACTGTGGTTTTAAAAACGTCAGTAATAAAGTTACTCAGATGAAAAGGATTCTGAATTACGAAAGCGAAAGATTTAAAATAAATTATGTGAGAAACATTTATGTGAGATACAGTAAATTATTACAAGGAGTAAGTTCATTTAATTCAATATTTCATTGGTCAATTTTTATTTTAATGGGTAGTTTATTTTTGCAAATGGTAGGACTTTTATTTCAAACAGTTATACATATTCAACAATCAGTATATTATGTTCAAATACTGTTCGTCATATCGAATTTGGTAAGTTATTCTCAGCACAGTTTTAATGTGGTACTTTTTATTTAATGTTCTATAACAATTATTTTTTTTAATTTTGTCACATAATACCTTCATCTTTTATATTGTAATAATATTTTCTTATTTTTACTTTTCCCAAGGAAAGTCTTGCGGTAGTAAAAAATATTCGAAACATTTTTATTGCTTTTCTTTACGTTTCTCGACGTTTTATATCCAAAACATATGATTTTCTTTTAAAAAAAACATTGATCAAGGCTACTTGATTTTTATGAAAATTTCAAGAATAGTATATTCTATAACTAGTAGGAATGGAATAGACAATATTTCGCGCGAGCGGAAAGTTTGTCATACCAGCCAATAGGCGAGTATGACGGTCCCGCGAGCGCAGAATGACTATTCCATACGTGTTGTAGACTATACTTTTTCTTCGACTGCAAATATGAAACACTGTATGGCTTTAAACTGTGGACAAGGTTAAAAACAATGTTTTTTGTGACTCGACATTGTAAATGCAACAAAACAAATATTTTTAAATAAAGCAATTAATGTTATTTAATAATTTTATCAAATCAGTAGTTAAAAAAGATTTTTATTTAATTTTAGCACATATTTACAAATTATAATGCAAAAATTGAAGGTTATGTCAGATTGTTGTGACAGATATCAGGTTTAAATATTTACCAATAGATGGAGCAGTTTTAATTTTTTTGAACTAAATTGATAAAAAACTGGCCAAATATTAAGAAAAACTAATAAACTTTATGTAATTTTAACGCAAAACTTTGAATTGCATTAAATTATTCAATATTTCATGGTAAAATAAATATATTTTTGCTAATTTTGCTACAGTTTTCTTTACTTTTATAAACAAGAGATGGCACTACATGTGCTCATTCTAACACTTGATACGGAATATTCATACCGTATCTAGAGCTTCATTCTGTGTTTGAAGTGTGTGTATTTGCTTACATTCCAAAGCAGTCGTAGAAAAAGAAAAAACTACTTTCAGATGAGCGCAAAAAAAGTTGCCATTTGTTGCCTAGTGTAATTTTGAAAATTTATTGGTCAAATTCTTAGTTACTAGTGTTAATAATTACGTAAACCATCCATATAATAAATTCGATTCAAAGTATAATTATTAATTTACTTAATCGATAAGACTAATAAATTAAATTTCGATTGTTCATAGATGCATAACAATAGTATATTATTATAAAATGCCAGTTTAAACTTAGAAATAGAAAGATAATATTCAAGAGCAAAATGTTGTATTTTAAAAAGATGTATGCTATTTCTACGTTTTTCTTTTTAACTAAGAAATATAATTTCAATTACAGAAAAGTATGTAACGCAAATAAAAGATTTATTGTTTCAATAGTAATTATTGTTTGCATATTAATTTTAAATATGTGGGTTTTAATCAGAGGATTTAGAGAAACAAATGATACTAATTTGACAAGAATGATATATTACTTAGCAGAAACTTTTAGTATTCTTATGATAATTACAGCAATTTTATCTCAAATGTTCAAAGAACCAGAATGGCAAGAAGTGATAACAATTTGCTTGGGTTCCAAAGAAAGAATATCAAAAAGGGAAAAATGGTTTTACTCCAAATCATTGATTTGCTTTTCAGTTTTAAGTTTTTATACATTGCTATGTTTGATTATAGACATTTACATTTTAACATATTTTGAACTAAATTCATTACCAAGAGCATTACAACTGTGTATATCTTATATTCAATATTACCACATCCAAGTTCAAATTTGCAGCGTATTTAGTATTTTAAATTGTTTAAACTGTGGTTTTAAAAACGTCAGTAATAAAGTTATTCAGATGAAAAGGATTCTGAATTACGAAAGCGAAAGATTTAAAATAAATTATGTGAGAAACATTTATGTGAGATACAGTAAATTATTACAAGGAGTAAGTTCATTTAATTCAATATTTCATTGGTCAATTTTTATTTTAATGGGTAGTTTATTTTTGCAAATGGTAGGACTTTTATTTCATACAGTTATACATATTCAACAATCAGTATATTATGTTCAGATACTGTTCGTCATATCGAATGTGGTAAGTTATTCTTAAAACAATTTTAATTTTCAATTTTTTTTTAATATTTTAGACCAATTAATTGATTTATTTATTTTTTATTATTTATCTATACGAACTTTTTTTCATGTTTTTTAATTTTGAAATAGTTTATTATTGCTATATTTTCTTTTTAACTAAGAAATATAATTTCAATTACAGAAAAGTATGTAAAGCAAATAAAAGATTTATTGTTTCAATAGTAATTATTGTTTGCATATTAATTTTAAATATGTGGGTTTTAATCAGAGGATTTAGTGAAACAAACGATACTAATTTGACAAGAATGATATATTACTTAGCAGAAACTTTTAGTATTCTTATGATAATTACAGCAATTTTATCTCAAATGTTCAAAGAACCAGAATGGCAAGAAGTGATAACAATTTGCTTGGGTTCCAAAGAAAGAATATCAAAAAGGGAAAAATGGTTTTACTCCAAATCATTGATTTGCTTTTCAGTTTTTATACATTGCTATGTTTGATTATAGACATTTACATTTTAACATATTTTGAACTAAATTCATTACCAAGAGCATTACAACTGTGTATATCTTATATTCAATATTACCACATCCAAGTTCAAATTTGCAGCGTATTTAGTATTTTAAATTGTTTAAACTGTGGTTTTAAAAACGTCAGTAATAAAGTTACTCAGATGAAAAGGATTCTGAATTACGAAAGCGAAAGATTTAAAATAAATTATGTGAGAAACATTTATGTGAGATACAGTAAATTATTACAAGGAGTAAGTTCATTTAATTCAATATTTCATTGGTCAATTTTTATTTTAATGGGTGGTTTATTTTTGCAAATGGTAGGACTTTTATTTCATACAGTTATACATATTCAACAATCGGTATATTATGTTCAAAT
Organism: Brachypterus glaber; assembly: GCA_958510825.1. Lineage (NCBI taxonomy): Eukaryota > Metazoa > Arthropoda > Insecta > Coleoptera > Kateretidae > Brachypterus > Brachypterus glaber. The sequence goes on from OY294046.1 coordinate 3,779,289, forward strand.
ACTGTTTGTCATATCAATTTTGGTAAGTTATTCTTAGCACAATTGTAATTTTATTTTTTTTATTTAATATTTTAGAACAATTGATTGATTTATTTATTGTTTATTATTTATCTATACGAACTTTTTTTCATAGTTTTTAATTTTAAAATAGTGTATTATTATTATATTTTCTTTTTAACTAAGAAATATAATTTTAAATACAGAGAAGTTTGTAACTCAAATAAAAGATGTGTTCTTTCAATAGTAATAATCTTTTACATATTATTCTTGCATATGTGGGTTTTAATCAGACTATTTAATGAAAAAAATTATACCACCTTAACAAAAGTAATATACTACTTAACAGAAACTTTTAGTACCTTTATGATAATTACAGCAATTTTATTTCAAATGTTTAAAGGACCAGAATGGCAAGATTTGATTACAATTTGCTTAGATTCCAGAGAAAAATTTCCAAGAAGAGAAAAGTGGTTTTATTCCAAGTCAATTATTTGTTTTCCAGTTTTAACTTTTTACACATTGATATAGACATTTATATGTTACCAGATTTTGAACTAAATTCATTTCTAAATGCATTACCAGTTTATTTAACTTACGTTCAATATTACCACACACAAGTTCACATTTGCAGCGTGTTTAGTTTTTTAAACTGTTTAAATTGTGGTTTCAAAAACATCAATAATGAAGTTCTTCAGCTGAAAAAGATTATGAATTACGAAAGATTTAAAATTAATTATATGAGAAACATTTATGGGAGATATAGCAAATTTTAAAAAGGAGTAAATTCATTTAATTAAATATTTTATTGGTCAATTTTCATTTTAATGGGTGGTTCATTTTTACAAATGGTAGGACTTTTATTTCATAGTTATATACGTACATATGTTACAGTTATATGTATGTATGTTCAACAATCAGTATATTATTTTTAAATACTGTTTTTCATATCGATTTTGCTTGGAAAGTCTTTCTAAGCACAATTTTAATGTTTTTTTTTAATATTTGAAATTGTTTTATTTTTTTTTAAATTATTTTGTAACATAATACCTTATCTCTAATAGTATTATAATATCTAATTTTTAAATATTAAAATTAAAAAAAAATATTATTATTATTATTAAGAGTACATCAATCTCATGACATTATTCATTTAGTGAAGTCAAAGAATGTTTTCTTAATCAGCGTACAGTGTTGACCCTTGGTACTGAAGAGGGCCAGCAGCCCGAAACTGCAGCCTACCGATATCGCCCTGTACGACGATTGGAAAATAGATTGATGGAATATTTAAATAATATTTTTATAATTTTGTTTAAAATTAAAAATTTCTGTTCCTTAAAAATATTAATTTACAATAGGAAGCAAAAATAAATAAATATTGTATATTCGGTTTATTTGTAAAATAAATAAGATTAGTACAATTATTTTAATAATAATAATAATAATAATAATAATAATAATAATAATAATAATAATAATAATAATAATAATAATAATAATAATAATAATAATAATAATATTTATTTCATAAATCATACATAATTTACAAATAAATATGCTACTCGCACAGAAATGTAAGGTACATTTGAACGTGCTTAAGAAAAAAAAATTTAGATAAGTAACAAAAACTATACAATACAACATATAATACCTTATACAATATTAAATAAAAAATAAAAAATAATTATATATATATATATATATATATATATATATATATATATATATATATATACATGATTTCTATAATATAATTTAAATACATGAAAAAAATAAAATAATTGCTAGTGTATGAAATATAAAATCCATAATACCAAGTATATGTTAAGTACATCACAAATTTACCATAATACAAATAAATCGATAAAATTAATAAATTAAGGAATTGTTATTAGAAGCATAATAATATTATGCCTCTAGTAACAAGTTACTAATTACAATGAGTATACTAATATTATTAGCATATTATGTTTAACCTTAGACAAAGAAACTTTTAATTTAAGAGCAAAATGTTGTACTTTAAAAAGGTGTACAAAATTTCAACGCTTCTCCTTATAACTAAGAAATATAATTTCCAAGAGAGAAAAGTTTGCAAATCAAATTTAAGATTTGTAATTTCAATGATTTTAATTTTTGTTAAATTATCCGTGCATTTGGGGTTTTTAATAAGTTTAGATAATGGAAATATTTACAACACCTTGACGAAAGTAATCTATTCGTTAACAGAATCTTCCAGCATCCTAATGATAATTTCAGCAATTTTATCTCAAATGTCCAAAACATCAAAATGGCAAGAACTGATTACGGTTTGCGTCGATTCCAAAGAAACAATATATATAAGAGGAAGATGGTTTCATTCCAAATCAATTATTTGCTTTTTAGTTTCTACTTTGTATGTATTACTATGCTTGATTACCGATATCTATATTTCTTTCCCATTTCTCGAGACAAATTTATTACATTTTTATGTAACTTATATTCAATATTACCACAATCAAGTTCAAATTTGCTGCATGTTCAGTATTTTGAATTGTTTAAATTGTGGTTTTAAAAACGTCAATGATGAAGTTCTCCAGATAAAAAAGATTCTGAATTGCGGGAGTGAGAGATTTATAATTAATTATGTGAGAGATATTTATGGAAGCTATGGTAAATTATTACAAGGAGTAAATTCCTTTAATTCAATATTTCATTGGCAAGTTTTTATTTTAATGGGGAGCTCCTTTTTACAGTTGGTAGGATTTTTATTTCATACAGTAATATATGTTCAACAATCAGTAAAGTACGTTCAAATAATGTTTGTCATATCAATTTTGGTAAGTTAACCACAGGCTGAAGTCCTCAATTTTTTTTTTCAATGACAATTGTTGTAATTTTTTTTATGCTTTCCGTTTATCCTTTTATGTTTTCATGGTAATGGAGATATTGGAAACTATGAAGATTTATAGTATTCAATGAGTGTATAATATTTGCTATTAATCAATGAGGGTGAATTTTGGGACACGAGCCGATAGGCTAGTGGCCTAATCACTTGAATGATTAATAGCCATTATACACGAGTAGAATACTATACTTTATCCATGGCTGTTTTGAAGTTAGGCCTATTAATTACCGATCTGTAAAAATAAACCGTTTAAACTACAAAACAGCCGTGGATAAAGTATAGTATTCTACACGCGTATTCTCGCCTATCGGCTTGTATCGTAAAATACATCCTTATTGATTAATTGCAATTATTATACGCTCGTTAAATAATATATTTGATAAAAAATTTAAAAATCCTCCTTTCGTAAAAATTGTTGTTTTGTTTGCAGGTAAACTCTATCATAATCACCTTTACATGTCACACTATCGTGAGTAACGCAAGACAAGTATCCACGAATTGCTATAAAATATTGGAAGAAATTAATATAAAAAGTGAGGTTAAACAGGAATTATTCTTGTTGGCTAACTACACAAGAAATGAGGTTCCTGAATTCACCGCCGCTGGATTTTTTACTATTGATAGAAGAACCTTATGTGGACTACTGAGCACCACTGCCACTTATTTTATTATAGCTTTACAGTTGAATAATGATAATAATTGTACTAGTAAATAATTTTGACTATTTCACAATCAAAACCTTGAATTTTTAGTTTCTTGACCAATCAGATCAAAATGAATCTGATAATTTTTGCACAAATCAATTATCACTTGGTTACTATGGAAACAAGAAACTGACAGTTACTGACATCTTAATAAATGTTATATTTTTGCAAAATGTTTTTTTAATTTTTGAAGCTTACCTTTACTTGATTTATTTTTATTGATAAGCAATATAAATGCTTATTTTATTACCAAAACATTCTAGGTATAAATCCTAATTAATTTCAGATAATATATTATATTTTATGCACTTTCCATCTTAAAAGCTTTAAATCACTGATATTCATAAATTTTAATTTATTTAATTGAATCTTGGTATTAAAAACAGGCCACTAAAAACTAATTTAAACACTTATTTATTAAAAATATATTTGCAGTAAAGAATTACGGAAATCAAAACATCAAATGACTGCGCTGGTACCAGTACAGCGTTGCCAAAGTTTATTAGAAACCGATAGGAAATTGTTTTTTTTTACGGGTGGAACACCTGTTATTTTATTTATTTTCAGTTGAAAACTAAACTTTTTAAACAAAAACAGCAATGATCTTTATTTAAATGCTAATATATGTGATAAATATTTTATTGAAATAATCTCAAGCATAAAATATCCCTCGAGCAAAGTTTAGACTTGGCAACCTTCGCGAACAAGTGAACATCGTGGATTTAAAAAGCGCGGTAAATTTGAGATTTAAATTTTTAATTACAGTTGTAAAGTAATATTGTTGTTTAGTTCTTAAATTTTTAATTTAAATATGAAACAACATAAAACATTGTAAAATTATATACTTCCTTATTTTGTTTGTGAAATAGTCTTTCAAAATACAATTCGTGCATGTTGAATTATACATAATTTTTTTACTGTATATAAAAAATATTTTGTTTAAGGAAATTATTTTCGTGCATTTTTCGTCAAAATTCCTCGACCTTCGGTCTCTGTTGTAACACGAAAAGTGCACTCAAACAATTGCCAAGAAAAATATTTTTTTAATACAGTAAAAAATTATCGATAATTCAACATGCACTTATGATATTACTACTGCCAATATTGCAATATTGCCAGATGTAAAAAAATATATCTAGAAACAATGTATAAAGCGCTATCCACAGGCTTAACCAAACATAACGCATAATATATATTGACATAATTTGCATTAGGCATAATACATAAGACCATATACTAGGGAGTATACATAAGCGCATAATATTAGTTGATAGACTATAAAAGAAGAAGACAAACATATGCATATTAATTAATTATGTATTATGCGTTTTGTTTGGTTATGCAAGCCTGTGGATAGCGCTTAAGACATACTTTATATTTTTCATTTTTGTTTAAAAATATTATTTTAGGCAAAAATAGGATGGTTTAGGCCAAAAAAAACTTTGATTTTTTTTTCACATTCTGTATAAGAAAGTAATTAATTAATGGTCTTAAGCCTTAAGGCCTTAAGGCTTAAGCTGAACTTAATCAGTTTTATTTTATAAGACGTTCACCAATAATAGTATATTAAAGTACTAGTTTCATAACATACGTTTTTAGCGCACGAGTTTAGAAAACGAGCCGCTTGTGTCATTACAGTTTACACCATGTTTAAAATTCTAAGAACAAATGATATTTTGATATATTTTATAGTCATCTCTTCTCTTTTTTACTGCAGTTAACCAAGCCACAATTTTAACATGGTAAAAATAACCTATACATAAAATTTTGTAGAAAATTCAACTTTAAAGCGACATTGACATTTGCACGGAAAACGTCAAGCGATAGGCCAGGTCTGTTGCCAACCCAAAAGAACAAAAAGTACAGACCTCTTATGAGCCTAAAAGAACACGCAAAATGCGTGTGATTATGAGCTTATAAGAGTCGCTAAAAACGTGTTATGAAACGAGTCCTTTATACAATTTTTTCTATTTTGCTCTGAAATTAAAAAAAAAACTTACATTTAAATTGATGACTGATTTAGGGATTTTTGTTTTGGATTGGCATTACAGTTTACACCATGTTTAAAATTCTAAGAACAAATGATATTTTGATATATTTTATAGTCATCTCTTCTCTTTTTTACTGCAGTTAACCAAGCCACAATTTTAACATGGTAAAAATAACCTATACATAAAATTTTGTAGAAAATTCAACTTTAAAGCGACATTGACATTTGCACGGAAAACGTCAAGCGATAGGCCAGGTCTGTTGCCAACCCAAAAGAACAAAAAGTACAGACCTCTTATGAGCCTAAAAGAAAACGCAAAATGCGTGTGATTATGAGCTTATAAGAGTCGCTAAAAACGTGTTATGAAACGAGTCCTTTATACAATTTTTTCTATTTTGCTCTGAAATTAAAAAAAAAACTTACATTTAAATTGATGACTGATTTAGGGATTTTTGTTTTGGATTGGCATTACAGTTTACACCATGTTTAAAATTCTAAGAACAAATGATATTTTGATATATTTTATAGTCATCTCTTCTCTTTTTTACTGCAGTTAACCAAGCCACAATTTTAACATGGTAAAAATAACCTATACACAAAATTTTGTAGAAAATTCAACTTTAAAGCGACATTGACATTTGCACGGAAAACGTCAAGCGATAGGCCAGGTCTGTTGCCAATCCAAAAGAAAAAAAGTAGAGACCTCTTATGGGACTATAAGAACACGCAAAATACGTGTGATTATAAGCTTATAAGAGTCGCAAAATAGAAAAAGTTTTTAAGAAGCCCAATACTAAATGACGTTTATTATAATTTTTTTTGATTATTAAATATTAAAATTGTGTTTATAATTGGTGAATTCCTTGAAAACTGAAATTTTTGTCTGATTAAAAACATGATAAATAATGCTACAGTTGGATCCGAAAAAAAAAAACAAGATTGAAAATTTAGTTGCGTAAATTCAATAACTACAATACAAACAAAGCCGTTGTCATGTTGACAATATTTGTCAAAATTGCTTAAAATAATTATAAAGTAATTAGAAATGCGTTAAGAAATGTTAAGAAATCTCAAACTATTAGTATATTGGAAGCAGGATGTACGGAAGTTATTGTGGTTAGTGATCTCTATAGAGACTTTTAATTATTGCAAGGTTATTTAGTGTTTCGGAGAGTTGCATTTTCTGTAATAAACTTTGAAAACACTGACAATTAATTGTCAAATTAATCTAACCTATTTCTTTAAATCTTACTTAAACTATAAAATAATTAGTAAAATTGACATTTTAGCATATTTAAATCCTGCGTTTTTTGTGGGTCCCACTAGAGCTAGTAGTGGAAAAAATATTTAAATGTCGGAAAATCGAAGAAAAATGAAAAATAAATAAAATCAGGATTTTCTTTGTCGTAATTGAACTGGTGTAATTTAGATGTCAAACCGAGCAGACAGATCCAACTGACATTCGAGTGGCCTATTCACCGGGGCCCCATAGAAACTAGAGTCACTCTATCTAGGGGCGGCTTTAACCGCAGATCGAGGGGTCACTGGCCAAAATGTGTACAGTTGGACCCACAAAAAACGCAAGATTTAAATATGCTAAAATGCCAATTTTACTAATTATTTTATAGTGTAAGCAAGATTTTAAGAAATAGGTTAGGTTAATTTGACAATTAATTGTCAGTTTTTTTAAATTTTATTACAGAAAATGCATGCGAATAATGTCGAATATTAAAAAAATAATAATAATAAATAATAAACTCAAAAAACATTTGGAATATTTAATCAAATCAAAAATTAAAACACAATATTTAGTAAATCTTATGAAAAAATAAAAAATTTAAACTCTACTAACGAAACATATAATTTATGAAAATTATGATTTTCGTTTAAAAAAAAGTTTTTCCGGAGGTTTTTTTTCGCTTTTTTAATCTTGGAACTATCGATGCGGCGACGGGCGATGGGTTTTAACCCAGGAAAATTTGTATTGTTTATAGCATGCACCGCTTCTTGTAAATGGTATTCTCTCAAATAATTAAGTAAATTTTCATCCTGTATTTCATTTGATATCTTCTTTCTTTCCGAGTCTGCACGCCCTTTCCTCCCCCATCTATTTTTTCTTCAATCTTAACCATTATTCTTTTTTCTATGATCTTAACACAACTCTCCGAAACACTAAATAACCTTGCCACAATTAAAGGTCTCTATAGAGATCACTAGCCACAATCACTTCCGTACATCCTGCTTCCAATATACTAATAGTTTGGGATTTCTTAACATTTCTTAAAGCATTTCTAATTACTTTATAATTATTATAAGTAATTTTGACAAATATTGTCAACATGACAACGGCTTTATTTGTATTGTAATTATTGAATTTACGCAACTAAATTTTCAATCTTGTTTTTTTTTCGGATCCAACTGTACCTACATGTATTGTCAAAAAATGCAAAATAATGTCGTAATGTCGAGTAATGTCAAGGTAATGTCAAGGTAATGTCAAGTAATAAATAATAAAATTAAATATGCTCCTAACAAGAGTATCCCGTCCGGCTGTGAGTGTTACGCCCATGTTAATGGTATAGGAAAATAGCGTTACAGAGGGGGGGGGGTCCGAAATGATCAAAATTTGCGTTACGTAATACTTGAACGTTTCCTTGTATGATTTTTGATAACTAAAAAAAAAATCGTTTTTTAAGTTTAAGTTTATGTTTAACGAATATGACCTTAATACTATAGAAATAAAAACACCCATCCCATGTCATGTTTCAGAACTAACCTCCCCTTTTCGCGTAGAAATTTTCACGCACGCAATGTCTACGCGCAGGCGTAAATAGTAGATAATGTCTACGCACATGCGCACTAGGACATGATGTCTGTAATGTCTTGTAATGTCAAGTAATGTCTTGTAATGTCAAGTAATGTCTTGTAATGTCAAGTAATGTCAAGTAATGTCATGTAATGTCAAGTAATGTCAGGTAATGTCCCGTACTGTCAAAGGTGAGACACCCCTCGCCGCAGATGTAAGAGTATACGAACGTCATAAATAATAGTTGAAAGGGCGCACTCACATCTCTACTCTTTTAAAGATCTGCTCTTTCACATCTCTACTCTTTTACTTGTTTATTTAATGTCTCTCAAAACAAAAAATTATGAAAACTTCAGCCCATTTTTATGGGTTAGTTTCCTTTCATGATTTTATACTGGTCTGTTGTTTCTTCTTTTTATTTAATTTTGAAAAAAAAATTAATAAAAGTTTGGTAAAATATGAGTAATTTTTCTATTCTATTAAAATATTAAACATAATTATCCTTTTCTTATTTATCTTGTAACTATTTTAGGATAATTTTGTTTAATATAAAAAATACTCATATTTACATCGGCACTTAGTGCTATTAAGAGTGCCGATGTATTGAAATCTTCGCCGAAAAGTCAAAATCTTTGACCACGTTTTTTTCACATTTCTCGACGTTTTAGACCATTCTGAGTCGAAATCAGTAAAAAAAAATTTTGCGTATGTCTGTCTGTCTGGGTGTAAACTCTCTAACTCCATTTCTACATGAGATATCGACTTGCGGTTTTTTGCATATTGTTTCTTATCGTATTCCAAAGAGCTAATTAGATTTTGGGGGTAAACGATTGGGGGTAAGGGGGTAAAAATAGGGTAAAACTCCTATTTTTAGCGTTTTTTGTTTATAATTAAGGCAATTATTATTGTATTTGGTTAATTTAGCACTTATATATAAAAAAAATTTAAATTGGTCAAAAAATGTTATAAACAACGTTTTCCTAAAACGCATTTTTTCGAGATATTGGCGTTTAAAGCAGTAAAAGGTTTTTTAGCATATCTCACATATTTATAACCTGATTTAAAAAAATTATATTTTAAATTAAAGCTCTTTTTAAGCCCTATAAAAAATGTTATGTACAGTTTTTTGCTAGAATACAATGTTTTAAAGATACAGAATTTAAAATCAAACAAAACACCTAGTTTGAAATTTGCAAACTAGATGGCTCTAGTATACAATAGTGCCGATGTTTTGACAGGATGCATGCAACGTTTCATCTAGTTTGTATAAAAAATACTCAAATTTTGTCAAATTTTTAATACATTTTTTTCAAAATTAAATTTAAAAAAAACGTACAGGTAAAAAATCATAAAATTTTATACACAAATTACTAGTACATATAGGGAAAATAACCCATAAAAAATTTGCTGAAGTTTTCATAATTTTTTGTTTTATGCCATATTTTTGTTAATTTAAAAAAATTTTAAAAATAAATCAGCCATATTTATTCCACCATTGTGAAATGTAGGTTTTCGGGTATTGGTCCGCATAAAGATTAACAAAATAAGCCTTTGTACCAAATTTCAGCTAAATCGAACATTTTTGAAAAATGCTGAACCACTCTAATGACGCAAAAACTTTTTCTCAGATGACTTTTTTTATAATGAGCAGTGCAAAAATGGTCCTATGCAAAAAAAAAACAGACTTTTATCACTTTTTTTTTCTGGGACCACTGTGCGACGGCGTCTAAAGCCGCCGCCAGATAGAGTGACTAATAGAAACGGCATTCGCGCGAATTTATCCCCAGCAACTTGAACCGAATTGAATAGGCCTTTGAAAAGAAAAATCAATATATCAATTAATAGATTTAAAATTATTAATTTTTCAGTACAAAATAATACACTAAGAAAAGTGTTTCGGCAATCATTACCAAAAAAAAATAATCTAAAGTTTGTTTTTTTTAAGGTATAGTTATTTTAAACCTTCCCACTTGTAAACAATCTTGAAATTACCATAGCAACGTAAGATACGCATGCTTCGTAAGCGAAATAACTAGGCCCAATTTACACAACCTTAAAACGTTGACGTGCCATTAACGAGAACAAAACAATGGTTTATTACTCTAAATTATTGGAATAAAAGAGATTTTATAAGCAAATTTTGTTTCTACAGGAATACAAAAGTGTTTTTAGCAACAGCTTTATCAATTCTCTTTTTTTACATCAAAACATCATCAAAACAAAGTAAGTAAACAAAAATTATAAATTTTGGTTATGTTGACATTCAAAACAAGCCACATGCTTCAGTGTAAATCGGACTTTTTGTGTGGAGTATTTAGCGGAAATTTAAAATAACTATACCCAGGTAGCAAAATAACATGACATTCACGTGAAAGCCACGTTAATATGTGACATGTGATGTTAAGATTGTAGTCTCATTTAACAAGAATGTAGCATGGTGGGGATGTCCTAAGTCCGTCCCTAATAACATCACACAATGACATCCCGAAAATAACGTGTTTGTGACATCATAAATCCACATTCCTGTTATATCTAATATCTTATGGATGCCGTTACTGTTACTTTAATATTTAAATAATATCCTAGGATATTAGCTTTTTCTAAATTAAAACCATTAAAAACGCCATATCCCTATAAAAAAAATCGGATTTAAAATCAATCAGTAATTCAAACAATCACAGATTGAAACAGATAGATTCTAAATACGAAATTGCAGATTAAGCGGAGAATATATTCCTTTAATCCGTGTCCGTGGTCTTGAGAAGCCCGGCAGAGCCCCCTATCCATTGGAAATCGTATAATGTGTATACAATTTCCTTATAATAATTTACTCTATCAACATCATCTTATATCGATTTTTTTGCTTCGAACGTCGGTGAGAAGCAAAATAACATGACATTCACGTGAAAGCCACGTTAATATGTGACATGCGATATATTCACAGCGTTGCTAAATATTTGTTATTAAATAACATGGTTGTCACGTCACACGTGTTACGTTTCAAATGTGATGTTAAATACATGTTATTTTTCAATATTATGTGATGTTATGATTTAGTTTAAAAATACACCCAAAAGTGATGTTAATTTCTTGTAATATAACATCCCTTGCTACCTGGGTATCTTAAAAAAATAAACTTTAGATGAGGGAGAGTATTTTTTCCTAAAAGAAGTTAACCTTCTATGGTACTATATTACCGTAAAACCTTGCAACTTTGCTCAGAGCGTACAAATTTGGCCCACAAGGTGATATGATTTTTTTTCTTTGAACGTGGCAATACAGCAGAAAGGTTTGATGTTAGCAGTTTGCTTTTTAGAAGTGTCGAGACGCGCTCAGTACTTCAACAGCCGCCCTACTGTTGTGTTGTGCTTCAAAATCAGGTAAGCAAATATCGGCGATATTTTGGCGGTTTTTAGCACTGAAAGCTACCCTAGTAGAAATTTAACGTTAGAACAACGTTTTTATAATGTTAGAAAACTGTATAAAAGTACGTTATAAAATATGTGCAAATGTCCTGCTTTTTAACGTTAGAATCTAACGTTAGTTACAAACGTTAATCTAACGTTAGATTTTTAAGTTAGATATACGTTATAAGTACGTTTAATTTCTAACTTTCGGAGGGGGCGTGGCCAACTAGGAAATTTCTACCTGCATCATAAAATGGCAGCTGTAGACAATTTTTTTCTTTCATACAAATAAATCTTAATATATTTTAGTAATCATAATATTTTTAAACATAATTTCGTTACATTTATTTATAAAATAGCCATCTTTTTAGGTGGCCCTAAATATTTTTCGTGTAATATGCTGTTATACTTCGATAAATACGTTTACCTCTCAGAAAAACTTTATATTTAGTTAGTTAATATTTATTTATACATTCAGAATCTTAAAATATTTTTTCAATTCTAATACAGCGTTGCAAGACTTACTATAATTTTTACTTTTGGGGGATATTTTTTTAAACTTATTATAGAAATAATAAATAATTATCATACCTACGCACATAGCTGTCTGAAATAAGTATTTTCTACTATAGCTTACGTATTAATAATGAAAAATTAAAAAATTTTAAAGTTAGAATAAGGTTAGAAAAAGGTTAGAGTTTAGTTAGGAAACTAACGTTAGATTTATGTATTTTATAACGTTTTTGTCAAACGTTAGTTTTTAAGGTTGGATTTATATATTTTATAACGTTTTTGTCAAACGTTAGTTGTTAAGGTTAGATTTATATATTTTATAACGTTTTTGTATAACGTTTGAGACTAAACATAAAAATGTCACTAATCTAATGTTATGTTAAGTTAGATTTATGTACTTTTCTACCAGGGTAAATTAAAATATATATTAGGTATCTACTAAAGGTCAAAAACAAGTGGGGAAGCGGGGCTTACCTCTTAAAAACCAGTAGCGGATGCTCTCCCCTCTATGGGGAGCAGGACTATACCACTGCATAAGACGTGTCTTTAAAGTGGCAAATCTAATAGATAAAACGCTATAGTCTCTAAAATAACGACGACCGTGTTATAACAATTCTTGGGCCAATAATAAAAGTTTCTTTCAGTTGCAAGAAAAATTTTAACAAGGGAGTTCAAACCAACAAGTTTTAATGTATTTCTAAATCTTAAAAGTATTGAAAACATTTTTGCGAACTTCACGCTACAATCTTAAATTTAAAAAGAAACCTTTGAAAGCCCTAGGCGGATTTTTTTACAAATTTTATGGTCCATTTTATTTTTAAAACAGTTTCCAATTTAAAATCTTTTAAGTTTAAAACAGTTCAAATTTAAAATCTTTCCAAAAAGTAGCACCGCAGGCGAAAATTTTTACGAATTACATCGGCACTTAGTGCTACTAAGAGTGCCGATGTATTGAAATCTTCGCCGAAAAGTCAAAATCTTTGACCACGTTTTTTTCACATTTCTCGACGTTTTAGACCATTCTGAGTCGAAATCAGTAAAAAAAAAATTTGCGTCCGTCTGTCTGTCTGTCTGTCTGGGTGTAAACTCTCTAACTCCATTTCTACATGAGATATCGACTTGCGGTTTTTTGCATATTGTTTCTTATCGTATTCCGAAGAGCTGATTGGATTTTGGGGGTAAGAGATTGGGGGTAAGGGGGTAAAAATAGGGTAAAACTCCTATTTTTAGCGTTTTTTGTTTATAATTAAGGCAATTATAATTGTATTTGGTTAATTTAGCACTTATATAAAAGATAATTTTAAATTGGTCAAAAAATGTTATAAACAACGTTTTCCTAAAACGCATAGTTTTCGAGTTATTGGCGTTTAAAGCAGTAAAAGGTTTTTTTTAGCATATCTCACATATTTATAACCCGATTTTAAAAAAATATATTTTAAATAAAAGCTCTTTTTAAGCCCTATAAAAAATGTTATATACAGTTTTTTGCTAGAATATAATGTTTTAAAGATACAGAATTTAAAATCAAACAAAACACCTAGTTTGAAATTTGCAAACTAGATGGCTCTAGTGTACAATAGTGCCGATGTTTTGACAGGGCGCTTGCAACGTTTCATCTAGTTTTACGTTTTAGAATCTTAGATAAACATACATAGAGTAAAGGCGGTGAATATTGAATATCCATTTATTTGGAAAAAATTGGAATTATTGAGGAATATTTTTTTAAAAAATAACGTAGATTAAGCTAGGGGGCGTTATTTATATAGGAAAAAAAACAATTTGGCTTTTGGATCTGGAAAATTTTTCTATACAACCCCTTAAACTCCCGAATTTTTTTAGAAAAATAGGTTTAAAACCCTCCATAACCGCCGAGATCAGTGGCGCAACCAGATGGTGGTTGGCGATCTGTAGCCCCCACCCAAAGCCCTCCAACTGTATTTTTTTACTTTAATTTTAACTACTTTGCTTACAAAAATAAATAAAATAATTAAATTTTTGTTTTTGTATGGCTTCAGCCGAAAAAAAGCCGGTGTGCTCCATTGGCCTAGATATTTATATTGTGCCAGCTGGCGCGCCAGGCTTCTGCAGGCGGGAAAAAAATTATATTTTTTTTAAACCCACCTATTTCTTAACAAAAAAAGAAGGTACAAAAATTTATTTAAAAACTAATAATTGTATTTACTTTATTTAGAAGAAAGTTTAAAAGACAATTTTTCGCTAATAATACCTTAAAAGCTTAATGTAAAAATTGGTTAAAAAAATTAAAACCAATCGAGTGGGGGTACCAAACGATTTGTCGTGATCTCGGGAGAAATACTGGCTATATGAACAATTGTTCAAAAACAAAGTTATAAAAAAACGGGTTTTTACAACGAACTAATAACTCTTCTCTCTAGAATAGGCATTTCATTTGTAAAAACTGAAAAAACGTACCCAACATATACATTTGTCTGTCTTACTCGCACAGCTTTGTTCTAACAGAGACAACAATAACAGTTACTGGTAATTGTTATTGTTCAGGCCTGAATATACCTACTATTTGTTTGCAAACAAACCGAGATGTTGGCGATACTTTATATTAACGGTATGCGTATTCTAGAGAGTTGTTAGTTCGTTGGGTTTTTAATGTTTTATGATTTTTCCCGTAATATTTTTAGTCCCGTATCATACGGGCCGTATGTCCGTAAAAGAATTCAATAACCTACTCTTAATATTTTTCATATTTTCTCAACTCTTCTTTGTGAAACTCCCTGTTATATTTATGAAAAGTTCTCATTTAACGGTTGGAATTACTTTATTAGTAAAATACTTTCGCGTATTCCTTCTCGAAGGTCGGATTCTAGTGTAGGGACTATGTTATAGAAAAGGGAACCACACGATCTATGATCTTGTACTTTCATATTTTACGTTTTGGTGGAGAGGCCCTAAAAACACACGTTTTTTTAAATATTCTTGGATCCTTCCAACCCTGTGACACTCCGCAGTTTTTACTAGCTTTTTCTTGTTACGTAATGACTGAAATACACCAGATAGCGAAATAGTCTACGAGCGAGATATGGAGCACTCTAGATTTATGATTTTATAAAATTCTATGACACATAACCTCAAATTTTGTTTATGTTAGAAATAAACGTCAAAATATTTTATAAGTTGCTACTAAACTATAATACCTTTATCGGTATTATGTGAGTACTTTTAGTATTTTGTGACAACAATGGTTTTACTATAGGTTGGTAAAATTAATCGTATTTATAGTTGACACAAGAAAATATAGTACTTAAGAATTCAACATTAAATCACCAGAATCATGGCTTATAGTTTTTGATGTGCCACATATAAAGATTTAGAGACTTTGTGGGCTAACCTATTTGTTATTTCTAAAATCATATACTAGGTATCTATAAACTTACCTTAGAATAACCAAAGAAGATGTTCTCATAAAAACACACACTAAAAATAAACATCACTGTGAACATATGTTTATAATGTCACTGTTTACGCATGGCGCCATGTAGCAGCCACCGACTAACTGACATTTAAAAATTAAAATTACGATCTAGAAGGCTTCCAATCTCGCTCGTAGATACCAGCGATTTTTAGTCAATACGTAACCAAATCGAACTACAAGTTACCAGTCCTTATTCAGCGTACCGCGGTGTATCAAATGCTTTTATCCTGCTAGCCAAGCACCTTAATTTTTAGTGTGGGACTTACCTTAGTGTAACTTGAACTTAAAATCCAAGACCCCAAAACAACACAAAACATACATATTTATAATTGTTTTATAAGAATTTTACCTGTTTTTAAGATCTTTAGATACTGTTGAATAAAGAAACCAGAATTTTTAGAAACTCATAATTATTTTCATTTGTTTTTGTTACCAACCAATGAACAAAAAAATCCCCAAAACTGTTTTACAAGGAAGCTTACTGTAACACACAAACATAGGCTACAAAAACGTAATTACAAATCGCATATAGATAAAAAATATGCATATCATCTATAGATGTTTGGATAGTTCCTTACTGGATAGTCACATCCATGTCATCTTTACTGCCAGAGATGAGCCTTTATTGAATTCAGACGCCGGGAGACTAAAGATTCCTTGCATTCCTGACTTACCACCACCAATAAACGTTTCCCGACTATAAATGATCTTTTGCATAATAATAGACCATTTTATTTAATTATGTAGCAGATATATAGAAGATGTGAATTTAGTTTTAATATTATTATTAACTAAAATTTAAAAAGACTACGGTACATATTATTAGCAAAATAAACTGCCCAAAAATTAGAGTAAATTAAATTTTTCTATGATCTGATAGAAAAGTTAACATTTCTACAAAAAAAAATGAAGTTTTCCAACGAACTAATAGCTCTTCTCTCTAGAATAGGCATTTCATTTGTAAAAACTGAAAAAACGTAGCCAACATATACATTTTCTGTCTCACAGCTTTGTTCTAACGGAGACAACAATAACAGTTACTGGTAATTGTTATTGTTCAGGCCTGAATATACCTACTATTTGTTTACAAACAAACCGAGATGTTGGCGATACTTTATATTAACGGTATGCGTATTCTAGAGAGAAGAGTTGTTACTTCGTTGAAGTTTTCAGACTTCCAAATAACCTATTTCTTAGTATTTTACATTTCTGCTCGTGACCATGACAGCAAGCAGAAACTTTTTTTCGCTCGCCAGTGTAGGCAACCGGCATGTTAATCGTAAAATACCTGTCAATTATATGCGACGAGATGTTGACCCGCCATTTTTTTAATATGAAATTATTATTTATTTTGAATCAAATCTCAATTTCGTGAGCTATATATTTGTTATTATGAAGAAATGATGGATAGTTACTGTGATTAGGATTTTACTTTTACACCAACAGATTTGCAGAAAATTGTACTTAACCTTGTACTGTCTGAAATATATTTATTTATTTTAGATTGTAGAAAAAACGTTGTTTGTATTACGAGCGCAAAATGTGATTTCATTCATTCATTTTGCGCTCTTAATACAAAAATAACTATTTTCCCAAAAAAAAATACCTAAAAAATTACTAATATTAATTTAGTATATTAAAGTACTAGTTTCATAAGATACGTTTTTAGCGCACGAGTACAAGTTAAGAAAACGGGCCGCTTGCGGCGAATTTTTTCTATTTATTTTTTACATTTAAATTGATGACTGATTTAGGGATTTTTGTTCTGGGTTTGCATTACAGTTTACACTATGTTTAAAATTCTAAGAACAAATGATATTTTGATATATTTTACACTGCAATTAACCAGTCCACAATTTTAACACGGTAAAAAATAACCCAACACAAAATTTTCTAAAAAATTAAACTTTAAATCGACATTGACATTTGCACGCAAAACTTCAAGAGATAGGCTTTTGTATGTTGCCAACCCAACAGAAAAAAAAGTAGAGACCTCTTATGGGTCTATAAGAACACGCAAAATGAGTGTGATTATGACATTATAAGAGTCGCAAAATAGAAAAAAATATTAATATTAGTAATTTTTTGGGTATTACGTATTATTATTAATAATACGTTAATTTATTGGAATTCCAAAAGGCTCCTGACCGAGGTCTTTCTACTTATAGAAAAATCACTAAATAGTACAATATTGTATTATTTTTAAACAAAAATAGAAAACCTGGAGGGCGGAAAACGCCTCCTCCCCAAAACGGAAATTTTCGTCTGTCAGGGCCCAGATTTTTGCTGAAATTAATAACACATTATTTAGTAAATAAACGACTTACCCGTATGTTTTTACACATTTTAAACATTTAAAAGTGGTACCTACTAGAACTGTCAACTTTTAGTGAATAAATAAATAATAAATTTATTCGTTTGTTTTCAAAAATGGCGATTCCAAAGGCTAATTGTTTTTTTTTGAGGTTAATTAGGACCCATCAAACCTCTTCTTTATTATTGAAAAATAAAATATTTAAATGTGCTAGTATTGAAAAAAATAATATATAAACCACGGTTGAGAAGACTAAAGCAGTCTTAAATCCCTCACTGTTACGTAGCTCGGGATTTAATACACTCGGGTGAAAAAAATATCTTCTCTACCTTAGTATATAATTACTATTATTTTTGTATTTATTTTCAGATGAAGACTCATAAACTACGATAATTTTCAAAGAACTTTTACCTCAAGAAGTAATTTCGGACCAATGTTTATGAAGGTGTCATCTTTTTGTTTGTTTATTTACTAACAGAAAGGCGATACAGCTTTGTGTTTTGGACTATTTTGTAAAATGTAGATGTCGCTAGTCGACTTTCAGGCTACCTAGTAGCGATGTTGCGTAGTTTCCACCTTATCATGAATTCAAATCATTATACTTAAATTAAAAATGTAAAAAACTTTATTGTGTATACTATGATTATGTTTAATAATATAGTATATTTAAATCTATTAAAATTAAACTACTAGTTCATATAAAACTCATACAGAACTAATGTTTCTTAAAATTTACAATAAAATATCCAAAGTATGTTTCCAATCGGCAACACTGTACAGTCATTTTAGGACATTAGACTGTGAGTTTACTCATTCTTTCTCTCTTTTTACGCGAACTAAGTGTAAACAATAGTCACTCCCCACCAGCCCCCCACCGTAGTTGGTTCACGCTTCAAACAAAGCATAGGGTAGATTTCATCATGTTCCTTCTTGAGGTAAAAGTTCTTTGATAATTTGCGCTTTATACTAGTCATTTTTTGCATTTTTTGATATTAAAAAAAAAAAAATGAAACGTGGCTAGGTGACAAAATTACCCCTCTTTTTCCTACCATGTTTTGTATGAAATTTATATGTTCGAAATATAAAAAAAAATATTTTCCATTAATCCATTACTAAAGTAATTAATCAAAATTCTCTTTATTAATGTCCCCAAAACATATTTTTTCCTGGAAATAAAAATCCGTAATAAATTTGGAGCTTATGCAATTTGCGTGGAAAAGAACGAGTCACACGTGTCCATTAGGTACGTGAGAATGACTCACAAATAAAAAAAGAAACTTGTTATTACTGAGCGCCTGAAATATATAGGGGATGATAGGTATATTAAATCCTGTGAAAATACACTGCAAAAAGCCGAGTTTTCAAAAAAAAACCGACTACGAAAAGTCACCCCCATTTGAGATATCGATTCCAAATATGGACTTTTTATAAATAAGACATTTAAACTATCTTTTTGGCATATATAATATAATATATGATATATTCTATATTTTTAGCTTTTAAAACGTGGCTATGGGGGCATGGGGAGTAATTTAAGAAAAAATAGAAACGGAAGTCGTGTGATACATCATTTTAAAGCAAATAAAATTCTCTATCTGACTATATTTTTTATTTGTTTAAACATTTTTTCAAGTTTGCGATTTTTTAACTTTATACTTTTAGATTATATTTGTTTAGTTATAATCTCAGAAGATTAAATTTTTAACCTAGATTATACTTGTAAAATTTTAATAAAATCAAAGAACTTTTACCTCAAGAAGGAGCATGATGAAATCTACCGTATGCTTTGTTTGAAGCGTGAACCAACTATGGTGAGGGGCTGGTGGGGAGTGACTATTGTTTACACTTAGTACGCGTAAAGAGAGAGAAAGAATGTGTTAACTCACAGTTTAATGTCGTAAAATGACTGACAGGGGTACAGTGTTGCCGATTGGAAACATATACTTTGGATATTTTATTGTAAATTTTTAGAAACATTAGTTCTGTATGAGTTTTATATGAACTAGTAGTTTAATTTTAATAGATTTAAATATACTATATTATTAAACATAATTATAGTATACACAATAAAGTTTTTTTCATTTTTAATTTAAGTATAATGATTTGAATTCATGATAAGGCGGAAACTACGCAACATCGCTACTAGGTAGCCTGAAAGTCGACTAGCGACATCTACATTTTACACCACAAAGCTGTATCGCGTTTCTGTTAGTAAATAAACAAACAAAAAGATGACACATTCATAAACATTGGTCTGAAATTACTTCTTGGGGTAAAAGTTCTTTGAATAAAATAGATAATTATCTAAGATTATAATCTATATTATTTAAAATTTGATAAAAAGAATAATTTACGTATTTGCATCATAAAATTAACTTTTTTTCAAAAATTATTTGATTAAAAAAAAAATTACGAAAATTCCCAAACGCAATTTTTAACCCCCGAAAATTGCTCCGAAAAAATAAAAAAAAAGGAATGTGGGTAAATAGAGAATTTTATAAGCATTAAAATGATGTATTATGGACCCCCCTTTCTTATAAAAAAGCAAGTAAAAAGTGACGTCACTTTTTCACTTTCCCATAAAAGGAAGTATTGTTATGAGAAAATCAATTTTTTTTTGGTTGAAAAATCATCTTGTTGTTTTCCTAAAACGTCGAAAAAAATCAAAATAAGAAACAAAAAAATTATGTCTGTCTGTCGGTCTGTCTGTCTGTATCCAAGATAACTTAAGAATGCTTTGAGCTAGGGACTTGAAATTTGGTATGCGGATGTATTTTTATATTATCTTGGACAAGTTCGTATTTCAGCAAAATCGGCTGGGGGGAAAGGGGGTTAAATTTTTTTTTTGGTCGTATTTTTTTAATTATTTACAATAGAAGAAAAAATTAAAAACACATGAAGGGTAAAATAAAATTACACCAAAAATGCTTGTCAGATTTCATAAAAGAAATTTTTTATTGTAAAATTTTTTCGTTTTTCGCAAAAAGAATATAAATAAGAAATTGTTTTTTTTTAAGTTTTTTTTTGATTTTTTTTAAGTATTTGAAAAATGCAACATAGGTACTATTTACTATGAGTAGTATATAATGGAATGCGTAGCGTTACATATCTTCATGGCTTGTTTAGTTATTAGATATTTATTAGCCTGTTCATAAAAAGGAGAAAAGTAAGATATAAATTCATAGAAAAAGTGCGAAAAATTATATATCACAAAAATTTTCGATCAGGGCGAATAAAACTATCCCTACAACTATTTCTAATCCTAAAATGACACCAATAAACCCCGCCTTTCGAAAAAAAAAAAATGAATATCACATATCGAAGCTATTACCTCAGAGCGCACTAGGTCAAGATTCCACCTCCCCCAGGTCCGCAATTAAAGAGCAGATTTACCGTAAACGATAGAGCCTTCAGGGGGAAGTTTCAACAAGTGGCCCAGCAGGGAAAGATGCCATGCGTGCCCCGACCAATAGAAAGGCCCCGAGTGGGTCGACGGGGATGATATTAGCGGCCGAAATCTGGAGAAGCCAGTCCGCGCGTGGCGAGCGAGTCCATGCGCAAGTGCGAGCCAGCAGGACGTGGAGAACGTGTGAGTTGGTGGCGCGAGTCAGAGGCGACGGCTACGACGAGGCGGCAGGCGCCCGGCCGGCCCGCGGGCATGGTCTAGCAGTAGCTAGACGCCAGTCCGCTGAAGGGGCACCCGAACAACCCCATGTGAGTATTTGCATGACATTTTTTTTATATTCATTTTTTTAAAATCTTTTTTAGTTTGAGTGATTTTTTTTAAATATATTGTATATATATTTTTTTGAAAAAAAAAATATATTTATATTTTTTTAAATGCCTATATTGCTTCAACTAAAAAAAAATAATACCAATGTTTTGTTTACGTATCTGTGTTAAAAAAAAATATTGAAAATTAATTTTATTAAAAAAACTTTATATATTATAATTATATAAAACTTTATAATATACCAATTATAATTATATCCTATTGTATACTATGGTCTGTTTTTTCAAGCCAGACAGTAAATTAAAAATCGCACAGTAAATATTTTTACAACAGGTTCGAATAGTATATGTTTGTGTATAGAATATAGTTATGTTTTATTAAATAAACTACGCAGTATATTCGCACATCCAACATTCGAATCTGTTTTGAAAATATTAACTGTGCGATTTTTAATTTACTAGCTTGTTTGAAAAAACAGACCATAGTGAACTAGGGTCTATTTCATCAAGCAAGATAGTAAATTAAAAATCGCACAGTAAATATTTTAACAACAGGTTTGAATAGTATATGTTTGTGTATAGAATATAGTTATGTTTTATAAAGTAAACTACGCAGTATATTCGCACATCCAACATTCGAATCTGTTTTGAAAATATTAACTGTGCGATTTTTAATTTACTAGCTTGTTTGAAAAAACAGACCATAGTGAACTAGGGTCTATTTCATCAAGCAAGATAGTAAATTAAAAATCGCACAGTAAATATTTTAACAACAGGTTTGAATAGTATATGTTTGTGTATAGAATATAGTTATGTTTTATTAAATAAACTACGCAGTATATTCGCACATCCAACATTCGAATCTGTTTTGAAAATATTAACTGTGCGATTTTTAATTTACTAGCTTGTTTGAAAAAACAGACCATAGTGAACTAGGGTCTATTTCATCAAGCAAGATAGTAAATTAAAAATCGCACAGTAAATATTTTAACAACAGGTTTGAATAGTATATGTTTGTGTATAGAATATAGTTATGTTTTATTAAATAAACTACGCAGTATATTCGCACATCCAACATTCGAATCTGTTTTGAAAATATTAACTGTGCGATTTTTAATTTACTAGCTTGTTTGAAAAAACAGACCATAGTGAACTAGGGTCTATTTCATCAAGCAAGATAGTAAATTAAAAATCGCACAGTAAATATTTTAACAACAGGTTTGAATAGTATATGTTTGTGTATAGAATATAGTTATGTTTTATTAAATAAACTACGCAGTATATTCGCACATCCAACATTCGAATCTGTTTTGAAAATATTAACTGTGCGATTTTTAATTTACTAGCTTGTTTGAAAAAACAGACCATAGTGAACTAGGGTCTATTTCATCAAGCAAGATAGTAAATTAAAAATCGCACAGTAAATATTTTAACAACAGGTTTGAATAGTATATGTTTGTGTATAGAATATAGTTATGTTTTATTAAATAAACTACGCAGTATATTCGCACATCCAACATTCGAATCTGTTTTGAAAATATTAACTGTGCGATTTTTAATTTACTAGCTTGTTTGAAAAAACAGACCATAGTGAACTAGGGTCTATTTCATCAAGCAAGATAGTAAATTAAAAATCGCACAGTAAATATTTTAACAACAGGTTTGAATAGTATATGTTTGTGTATAGAATATAGTTATGTTTTATAAAGTAAACTACGCAGTATATTCGCACATCCAACATTCGAATCTGTTTTGAAAATATTAACTGTGCGATTTTTAATTTACTAGCTTGTTTGAAAAATCAGACCATAGTGAACTAGGGTCTATTTCATCAAGCAAGATAGTAAATTAAAAATCGCACAGTAAATATTTTAACAACAGGTTTGAATAGTATATGTTTGTGTATAGAATATAGTTATGTTTTATTAAATAAACTACGCAGTATATTCGCACATCCAACATTCGAATCTGTTTTGAAAATATTAACTGTGCGATTTTTAATTTACTAGCTTGTTTGAAAAAACAGACCATAATATATTATGCAATTATTAAAACTAAAAATATACCTATACATATAAATACCACAGCTTTAAATATTTATCTGCGTTTTTTTTTTTTTAATAAAACTTTATAAAAAAATATTATGTTCTGTTTCATCAAGCAAGAAAGTAAATTAAAAAACGTACAGTAATAGAATAGAATAGAATAGAATAGAATTTTATTTTCTCCTTATGTACATATTACAGTTGAAAAAAAAAAAAATAACAAAAATTGGTTTATGCACAAAACCTAGTTAAGGTATTGAGAAAAATGTCTATAGAATAATTTTGTAAAAGATTAGAAAAACATATATAAAAAATTATAAAGGATAGTAATTATATAAGGTATACAATATAATGCAGTTCAATTTAAAAAAAAAACACATATAAATACATATAGTAAAAAAAAACTAAAATAAAAATAACAAAATCTAAAAAAATCTAAAAAAATGACTCTAGAATTGTTTATTTAGAAATTCGTTTTTTAAATCATAAAAAACATTTGCCTGAAGAAAAGTTTTTAGTTTGGACTTAAATATATTTATTGAAGATGCCTTTTGAATTAAATTAGGTAAGTGATTGATACCAGAATATAAAGGCCCTTGTCGGGATTTTTCAGATCTATAATTAGGTAATAGCAGACAGTTATTTGTTCTAGTAGGGTAGTTATGCCTAACGGATGACGTTGATATATTTTCACGGTGTTTGTATACTAATATGCAAATCTTGTAAAGGTATAGATCATAGATCGTAAATATCTTCAGTCTTGAAAACTGATCTCTGCACGTTTGCCTACGTTTGAGATTACACATTACCCTTATTGCCCTTTTTTGTGTCTTGAATATTACTTCGGTATTCGGCGAGGAGCCCCAAAATTCTATTCCATATTGAGCTAAACTGTGAAAATAGGCATAATATGCATTTTTAGCAGAGCATAGATCCAGTTCTCTTCCAACCCTATCAATAGCAAAAATTGCTTTACTTAATTTGGAGTTTAGTTCGTTGATGTGCGATTCCCATTTTAGGTACTTGTCTATTTTTAGACCCAGGAACTTAGTATTATCTGTTGAATTTATAATACCTAGATCAGTATTTACATTTACATTTTGTACGGGCACGTAGGACATTTGAAAAGAAATACTATTAGTTTTACTAGTGTTTACTAAGAGTTTATTGGCACTAAACCAATCAATAATTCGATTCATAATGTCCTCTGACTGCAGAATTAAATTATTAAAAACTTTATTGCTACATATAATACTAGTATCATCAGCGAATAATGAGAACCACACATCAGGAAAATTGGCCACCAGATCGTTTATATAGATAAGGAAAAGAACTGGACCTAAAATAGAGCCTTGTGGGACTCCACATTTAACATTTTGTACGTTTGAAGAAGATTTAGATATATAACAACCGTTTTGAAAATCAATTTCTACGTACATTCTGCGATCCATGAGATAAGATCTAAACCACTTATGGGGAAGACCTCTAATGGCGTATTGGTGAAGTTTTTCTAGTAAAATTTCATGATCGACACAGTCGAAAGCCTTTGAAAGATCGCAGAATATACCCAGAATTGAGTCTTTCTCCTCCCAGAGCCTATCAATAAGAGCAAAAGTTGCGGCAGTTGTATTTTTATTTTTTTTGAAAGCCGTATTGGCAATGAGTTATTATAACCTTATCGATTAAAAAAGACATCAAATGTTCTTCTACAACTTTTTCAAAAATTTTTGAAACCGTAAATATTTTAACAACAGGTTTGAATAGTATATGTTTGTGTATAGAATATAGTTATGTTTTATAAAGTAAACTACGCAGTATATTCGCACATCCAACATTCGAATCTGTTTTGAAAATATTAACTGTGCGATTTTTAATTTACTATCTTGTTTGAAAAAACAGACCATAATATATTATGCAATTATTAAAACTAAAAATATACCTATACATATAAATACCACAGCTTTAAATATTTATCTGCGTTTTTTTTTTTTTAATAAAACTTTATAAAAAAATATTATGGTCTGTTTCATCAAGCAAGATAGTAAATTGAAAATCGCACAGTAAATATTTTTACAACAGGTTTGAATAGTATATGTTTGTGTATAGAATATAGTTATGTTTTATTAAATAAACTACGCAGTATATTCGCACATCCAACATTCGGATCTGTTTTGAAAATATTAACTGTGCGATTTTTAATTTACTAGCTTGTTTGAAAAAACAGACCATAGTGAACTAGGGTCTATTTCATCAAGCAAGATAGTAAATTAAAAATCGCACAGTAAATATTTTAACAACAGGTTTGAATAGTATATGTTTGTGTATAGAATATAGTTATGTTTTATAAAATAAACTACGCAGTATATTCGCACATCCAATACTCGAATCTGTTTTGAAAATATTCACTGTGCGATTTTTAATTTACTAGCTTGTTTGAAAAAACAGACCATAATGTATTATGCAATTATTAAAACTAAAAATATACCTATACATATAAATACCACAGCTTTAAATATTTATCTGCGTTTTTTTTTTAATAAAACTTTATAAAAAAATATTATGGTCTGTTTCATCAAGCAAGAGAGTAAATTAAAAATCGCACAGTAAATATTTTAACAACAGGTTTGAATAGTATATGTTTGTGTATAGAATATAGTTATGTTTTATAAAATAAACTACGCAGTATATTCGCACATCCAATACTCGAATCTGTTTTGAAAATATTCACTGTGCGATTTTTAATTTACTAGCTCGTTTGAAAAAACAGACCATAATGTATTATGCAATTATTAAAACTAAAAATATACCTATACATATAAATACCACAGCTTTAAATATTTATCTGCGTTTTTTTTTTAATAAAACTTTATAAAAAAATATTATGGTCTGTTTCATCAAGCAAGAGAGTAAATTAAAAATCGCACAGTAAATATTTTTACAACATGTTTGAATAGTATATGTTTGTGTATAGAATATAGTTATGTTTTATAAAGTAAACTACGCAGTATATTCGCACATCCAATATTCGAATCTGTTTTGAAAATATTCACTGTGCGATTTTTAATTTACGCTCTTGCTTGATGAAACAGACCATAGTATTTTTTACAATAGTCAAAACTAAAGAATATATTCAATACAACCTGATTATTTTCATACATTTTTGTTTTCTTAATAAAAAAATATTTAATAATACAAAAAATACCAACTATGGTCTTTTTTACTAGTGCACCTTAGTGCACTCGAATGATTTTTTGACTTCGCTTTGCGTCGTCAAAAAAACTTCATTCTCGTGCACTAAGAACTAAAGTCGCTTAGTCGTTACGAAAACTACTATTTCCACCATGTACAAGTAAAACTTTGTAGTTTTTTTTTATTCGAAATGATCCTTAAAACCTTTTATTTCTAAAAATAGGAGCCTGAATTTGTGAAAGCCTACTAATCAAAGGCAAAATTAATATGCTCAACATTAATTGATAATGTCATTCTGCTTTGGAAACGATTATAGAAATTTAAAATAAAATTAGCGAAATATATTTTTGAAAATTTCCTTTGTGAACAGAGCTTTGATAGCTTTTTATTTACTATAAAATGCTTTGTTAAAATATTAAATGAAATAATTCTTTATCCAATACATACAGATAATGAGACAATTACCAGCTTTATTTTAAATAGCTAAACTCAATAATAACCCCCGCGTGGCTTTTACTTTATTGAGTGGATAATTATTTATTTTACCCACTCAACTGTCACTTGTCAAATTATTTTCTTGTAAATGTCATTAAACTTTTTAATAAAAATATTAATTTCTAAGCTATTTATTGGATAAAACCTTGTATGGCACTCATGGGTAAACCGATATTGCCCTCTCGAAAATTAACCTGCTTGGCTGACGCCTCGGTTAATTTTCTCATGGGCAATATCTTACTTTACCCACTAGTACCATAAATAACTATTAATTAATAAAATAATTCTTTAATTAAAATCTTTAGAGTATTGGTGTAGTGGACTACCGCGTCGTACTTGAAGACTTTACTACCCAAAATAGCGCAAGTTCGATTCTCACCGCGGCGCCGATTTGCCTTTTTTAGTTAATTAATAATTGAAATTTGGCGAAGGCGTAAGTGAAGCGGACACTCCCTATAAATTGGTTCGAAAGTCAATTAAAGCCGGTGGTTCCCTCTACTACTAGCCCACACAAGTCCTGGACTTAGGGGATGCTTAATTAAGTAGAATAGTACGAGGTTAAACAAAATGTAATGTAATTTAATTCTTTTATTTTTTAACCGACTTCCAAAAAGGAGGAGGTTATCAATTCGACGTGTGACTTTATTTATTTTATGCTTTATCTTTTGATTATTTGAAAACTTGACATATAATTTTGTATACTTAAAAGGAAAAAAATAAGATTTCAATCCTTTTAAATTTTTCACTTATACAAAAATTAAAGACAATTTTCAAAGTTTTTTAACGATTTATGGGTAATTTTACGAATTTTAGGGCCTTATTAGGACAATTAAAGAAGTTAGATCACTCTCTTATTTTCAGAATTTTAAGATAATAAAAAATATAAGTTATTCCATACTAAAGTTTATTTTTTTAAGGTATAGTTATTTTAAATCTTCCCGCTTGTAAACAATCTCGAAATTACCATAACAACGTAAGATATGCATGCGTCGTAAGCGAAATGACTAGGCCCAATTTACACAACCGTAAAACGTTTACGTGCCATTAACGAGAACAAAACAATGGTTTATTCCTCCAAATTATTGGAATAAAAGCGATTTTATACGCAAATTTTGTTTCTACAGGAATACAAAAGTGTTTTTAGCAAGAGCTTTATCAATTCTCTTTTTTTACATCAAAACATCATAAAAACAAAGTAAGTAAACTAAAAATTATAAATTTTGGTTATGTTGACATTCAAAACAAGCCACATGCTTCAGTGTAAATCGGACTTTGTGGAGTATTTAGCGGCAAATTTAAAATAACTATACCTTAAAAAAATAAACTTTAGTTTTAGAATATACTGTTTTTTAGCTAATACTTTCTGTATAACTGATAAAAAATAAAAAGTAAAAATGAAATAACCTGTAAAATATATAATTAATTTTATATTTTTCCCATTCATAATAAAAACACAAAAAGAATATATAAAAATAAATTAAACTAAGTGTTTTGTGATTTGACATTTCCCACATAAATAGAATGTGTATGTTTAAGAGAAATAGAAAAGCCTGAAAAGCCTGGAATGTTGAA
Source organism: Brachypterus glaber (assembly GCA_958510825.1). Taxonomy (NCBI): domain Eukaryota; kingdom Metazoa; phylum Arthropoda; class Insecta; order Coleoptera; family Kateretidae; genus Brachypterus; species Brachypterus glaber. The sequence continues at coordinate 3,808,385 of OY294046.1, forward strand.
TGTTCAGGTGAGGAAAATGTGAGGAAAATGTGTGTCAGTAGATTTGTTTAAATCAGCTGTTGCTGTCGCACGTTTTCCAACCTTGTAGCCGACTTTATTTACTTGTAAACTTTTTGTTTTTAAAAAGATAAAAATAGGTTTAACAATTTTTCTTAAACTTTGTACGCTAGTGGCAAATTACAAATACAACAATATGTGATTATACAGAGCGAGTCAAAAGTCCGCCCCCCCACGGGTGGTTTTAAAAATGTTCACCTAAAAGGTCTGGCAACTACGATATTTTTTATTATTATGATTCTCTGGTGTATTTTATGCATTCTGTGTAAAAAGTACAAAAATCGTTAGATGGCTTTTTTTTGCACTTTTACCAAGGAACAAGGATTCATCTTTCATCCAATAAAAACATCTTCCTTATAGATTTTCAGCTGCTGAATCCATATATGTCAACGAACTAATAACTCTTCTCTCTAGAATAGGCATTTCATTCGTTAAAACTGACAAAAACGTCAGCAACATAAACATTCGTCTGTCTTACTCGCACATCTTTGTTCTAACAGAGACAACAATAACAGTTACTGGTAACTGTTATTGTTCAGGCCTGAATATACATACTATTTGTTTACAAACAAACCGAGATGCTGGTGATACTTTATTTTAACGGTATGCGTATTCTAGAAAGAAGAGTTATTAGTTTGTTGATATATGTTCTTAAAATTTGGTTACATTGTGTAGTTTTTGGGAAATATTATATTTTATATTCAGGAAGTTAAAATTTGGCCCAAGTCCATAATTTTGGAATGGCAAAGTGTTTTAATAATTTTTCGGCTTGTATGAATGAGTAATTTCAACTTCCTCACTATAAAATATAATATTTCGCAAAAACTACACAATGTAACTACATTTTAAGAACAGATATGAATTCAGCAGCTCAAAATCTATAAGAAAACTTGTTTTTATTACGTCAAATATGAATCCCCGTTCCTTGGTAAAAGTTTAAGACGATGCTACAAAAAAAGCCATCTAACGATTTTTGTAATTTTTAGAAATAATCAATAAAATACACCACATAATCAGAAAAAACATCGGAGTTGCCAGACCTTTTAGGTGAAAATTTTTAAAACCACCCGTGTCCCTTTAACCTAATTGAATTTAATATCTATCTTATAAACGTCCTCATTTTTTCACCCGCCTACAAAGGTTAGGAATCGTTCAAGTATTACGTAACGCAAAATTTGGCCATTTTTGACCCCCACCCCCCCCATGTAACATTTTCGACACCTCCACCCCCCCTCCCAGTTGTTAACTAACCTTTTTTTTTACAAAACTAAAAAAAATTGCTGAGAAATTTTACTTTATGGTTTAAACTGGTTTTTAACCGGTTATTGCTTCCGTGTTTTAACCCAAATCCGGTCTGATGTAAATTTTGCAATCAGTTAACCGAACACCGGTCATTGCCTATGGTTTTACATCTCTAATTTATTTTTGTTTAGAGGATTTAGTGAACTGTTAACCACGCCGTGTGCAATAAAATTTTTAAGGAATCCGTCTCTTTACTCCTAGATCATTGTTAAAAACGTGATCCAATAAACATTTTATAAGTTTGTAATTTTTTAAGTGTTACGTAACATTTTTACTGATACCTACCCCCCCTCAGTAACGCAGCTTAACGTTTTCGAGTAGCCCCCCACCCCCCCCTAGCGCGTTACGTAATACTTGAACGCTCCCTTACCGGTTTCAGATTTTTGTTGTTGTAATTTTGGCGAAGGCTCAGTGTTCGGTACTTTTAACTCAGTCTGTACAATAATACAGGGCGTTTGTACATATTGAAGGGGATGATTCTACATCACAAAAAATGAAAAACTAACAATGGAACATATGTCCGAATATAAGCCCTAAGGGAGCTACGGCCCTTCCAAGAGACAGCTTTAATTCTGCAGGGCAATTCTTTATTTAAAACTAAGCAAAACATTATTCTTCACTAAAACACCTAAATTTAATATTAAAGGAGTTAGAGCCCTTTAAAGAGTAAGATTTTTGGTGGTATAAAATTTTACAGTCCCTTAATTGCTTTTTTAACGGTTGCTTCGACAGTGTTACACTTTATTACATTTTTTATGTATTTTTAATAAAGGAATCTATATTTTTTACACAAAATCCAAAAAAAATACACATAAAAAAGTTTGGGGCAAAAAGGTGTTGAGTTGGACAAATTTTGTTCGTGTAGGCACGCCTCTGGATAGATTTAAAAAATAAATTAACATAAACTAATTGCCGGTCTATCTCAAAGGGTACAAGAGTTATTAATTAAAAACCTTATTTTTAGTACAATTTTTAAGTTCTGGAAAGTCCAAACTCTCTTAGGGACTGCATATCGTAAATTTTGGTGAATTTTATCAACGTTTTCAGTGATCCTTTAATACAGAGCGGTCCAAAAGTCACCCCCCACCCTTTTAACTTTTGAACCAGTTGAGATATCGACTTCAAATTTAGAACTCTTAAATTAGACAACTTAAACTATCTTTTAGCATACATTTAATACTTTCAGCTCTTAAAATGTGGGCAGGGGGGCATGGGGGCACATTTTTTTAAATGGAATGGTGTAATACATCATTTTAAAGCTTATAAAATTCTCCATTTAACTCTATATTTTTAAATAAAAAAAAAATTGGGTTTAAAATGGGGTTGAAAATGGGTATTAATGTCAAAATTCCTCTAAAAAAAATAATTTCATCATAAAAAAATTCTAATTATACTTTTAAACTAATTTTAGTTGACATAAATAAAAATTTATAAAAAAAAATTAAAAAATCGAATGTTTTAGCACAAAAAATTTAAAAATCAAAACCTTAAAAAACATTTTTTAAAAATTTAAAAATATTAGTTTAAATAGAGAATTTTATAAGCTTTAAAATGATGTATCACACGACCCCCCTTTCCATTTAAAAAAATGTCCCCCCATGCCCCCTACCCACATTTTAAGAGCTGAAAATATTAAATATATGCTAAAAGATAGTTTAAGTTGTCTTATTTAAGAGTTCTAAATTTGAAGTCGATATCTCAACTGGTTCAAAAGTTAAGAAGGGGGGGGGGGTGACTTTTGGACCGCTCTGTATATTAAAACGTTAACTTTAAGAATTAAATTTTACCAGTTAATGGTAATATTACTAATATATTATGCAAACAGTATTTTAATTCCATGAGGGTACCCCTAAGGGTATTAATGAATTCTAACCAATAATAATTAGTTTAAATTACAGGCCTTTAAACATAAATAATTACAATTATTGAGGACGCAGGTGTATGAAAATCACGAAAATTTCAATTCCGAGTTAAATTCCTTGGAGTGAAAAAACGATTGACCATTTTTGTACAATACAGTAGGACCCTAGGGCCCCGAAAACAAGCTATATTTTAAGGCTTTTTACCATTATTTAGTTAAATACACTGCCGCACATTAAATTCCGGACATCTAAAAAATTGACATTTTTTACTTTACTTTAAAATTAGTAAATTTTACGTAGATTCCAATCATAAAAAACTAAGCCCTAAAACAACAAACTAAAAAAAGGATGACGTTAGCCAGTCAAACAACTCTTTAACTGTACAATAAAAAAGCCATCTTCATATCTTTAAAATAGAATTTTCGAATTAAAATTTGGTCTGCTAAAAGCGAAAAATGTGACTCGTAAAATAACAATTTTTTTATTCGAAAGACCTTAAGTGTTTTTTTTTATTAAAAAAAAATTAAAATTTTAGGCAAAAGTCCTCAGACACGTAGACAGCAAGGCTAGCCTTAAAAAATTTAAATCAAAAGTCAAACCACCCTGGATTTTTGATTTTAGGTTGTTTTTGGATTTTGACTTTATTTAAAAACGGCTTCGTGAGCGATTTCAATTTTTGTCAAAAACTGTTTGGAAATATTACAAAAACAACCTAAAATCAAAAAACCCGGGGTGGTTTGTCTTTTCATTTAAACATTTTAAGGCTAGCCGTGACATATATTTAAACGGCAGACTAACATCTCTACTCTAAATTTCTCTACTCCCTAACATCCCTACTCCATAACATCCCTACTCCACAACAACTCTACTCCGTAACATCTCTACTCCATAACATCTCTACTCCGTAACAACTCTACTCCACACTATAGACACTCGATTAGCCACTTGTCTTAACTCAAAAGAATATTTGTCATGCTAAGTCACTGTCAAAAATGAATTCAGTTTATTAATTACTTACATATTAGTGCATGTTAAGAGTACGCGGTCATTGTTGCTTTTAGAATAATTCATTTATGATTGTTCTAGATTTACATTTAAAGATAAACGTTTTCTAGGAAAAAAATAAAATAATCTAGAAGAAGAAGATTCTTTGTTCTTTGAACTGCTCATTTATTATTAAGTGGCTAATAAAGTGCATATAGTGTGGAGTAGAGTTGTTACGGAGTAGAGATGTTATGGAGTAGAGATGTTACGGAGTAGAGTTGTTGTGGAGTAGGGATGTTATGGAGTAGGGATGTTAGGGAGTAGAGAAATTTAGAGTAGAGATGTTAGTCTGCCATTTAAACAATTAAATCAATTTCATTTTACGCCACACTTTAAGAAAAGTCGGTTAGTTCATTCTTTCGTCCTTCCGCTTTTTCATCAAATTCCATTCTTTGATCTGCAAGTTATGAAATGTCTTTCCTCTCACGCACAGGCATTTGAGCTTTTAATTTCCTGCCTTCAGAAGGAAATGTCTTTTTCTCATACCCACTTTGAGGCACTTAAATTCAGAACTATTATATAGTAAAAAAGACCTCTGTGAATTTAACATGGTTGTAATGAGAACAATGCAAGAATTAAATTGTAAAATATATATTTATTTCATGGAGACCAAAAACATATAATATAAAATTCCTATATTTTCTTTATTACATCGGCACTTAGTGCTACTAAGAGTGCCGATGTATTGAAATCTTCGCCTAAAAGTCAAAAGTCTTTGACCACGCTTTTTTCACATTTCTCGACGTTTTAGACCATTCTGAGTCCAAATCAGTAAAAAAAATTTTGCGTCCGTCTTTCTGTCTTACTGTCTGGGTGTAAACTCTCTAACTCAATTTCTACATGAGATATCGACTTGCGGTTTTTTGCATATTGTTTTTTATCGTATTCCGAAGAGCTGATTAGATTTTGGGGGTAAACTATTGGGGGTAAGGGGGTAAAAAAGGGTAAAACTCCTATTTTTAGCGTTTTTTGTTTATAATTAAGGCAATTATTATTGTATTTGGTTAATTTAGCACTTATATAAAAGATAATTTTAAATTGGTCAAAAAATGTTATAAACAACGTTTTCCTAAAACGCATTGTTTTCGATATTGGCGTTTAAAGCAGTAAAAGGTTTTTTTTTAGCATATCTCACATATTTATAACCCGATTTCAAAAAATTATATTTTAAATAAAAGCTCTTTTTAAGCCCTATAAAAAATGTTATATACAGTTTTTTGCTAGAATATAATGTTTTAAAGATACAGAATTTAAAATCAAACAAAACACCTAGTTTGAAATTTGCAAACTAGATGGCTCTAGTGTACAATAGTGCCGATGTTTTGACAGGGTGCTTGCAACGTTTCATCTAGTTTTAATTAAAAATGTAAATGTAATTGAATCTGACAAATTTTCCGAGCAATGAAACATCGATCTTGTTGAATGTTATCCCGAAAAACAATCTGAAAAGTCCTTATTCTTTTCACCGCATTTTCACCTCGTGACCGATTTTCCATAAAAAATAATAAAGGGGAACGCATCTTGTTCTGTCGTAAAAATCGTTGATAAGGGGGAATGTTACATTTTCATTTGTCGTAAATGCGCTACATTTTTATTCGTCGTAAAATGCGTGTCGTGAGATATTTGACAATAAATTTAATAGAAACATACTTCCTGATACTTTGATAATAGAGTCTGTTTTGCGAAAGAATCTGGATTTTATTTTAATCAGGAAAAATCAAGTTTTAAGAGGGAAAAATCCCTATTATTTTTAAAACTAATCCCTCTAGAAACAAAAAAAAATAATGGGGGTAAACTTAACTTCAATTTTTTTTTTAGATTTTTTAATTTTTTTACTCTCGAAAAATAAAAAAAAATTGGCAATATTTTATTTTGCTTTTAAAACTTGGTTTAAAATAATTTTAACCTGCATTTAATTATAATTATTTGGGAAAATACAATACCATCCTCTGTGATCAGTATTTTTGTGTACACGGAAAAAAAAAATTATAGCTAGGAGCGCTATAACACACAAATCAAGCAAATTATAATCGCTTATTATATAAATACAAGGCTTTCTCTGACAATTATGGCAGTCAGTGTATAAATTTATATGAAATACTTTAATTGTTTAGTGAATAATAAAATATAACAAATAGTATGGCATTTATAGCTTAAATAGATTTAATTATTGTCCGTGCTAATAATTTTTATAATATGATAAAATTTCTGTAAATTTATAATAGTGCCTGTAATAAATATAATCGTGTCTGTAATATATATAATCGTTTCCAATTTATTTTTAACATTATTAGTTATTGTGTCCCTTATAATCTATAGCTTAAATCACTATAATTTGCCACTGTTACCAAATATCTTATAATGTATAGCGCAGAGCCCACTAATTTCTTTCCGTGTAAATAGTCATATTTTTTCATAATTCGCAAAGAAACGTAAAAAAAATAAATATATTTTTTAGTCTGTCGGTCGATCTGTCTGTCTGTCTCTCTTTGTATACTATAACTTGATATTTTTAATCTAATCTTTACCGAAACTTGTTATATGAGTATATGAGTGATTGGGGTTTTAGGATCAAAATGAAATACATACTTACAAAAATTCGAGTGATTAAATTTAATTTAATTTACATCGGCACTTAGTGCTACTAAGAGTGCCGATGTATTGAAATCTTCGCCGAAGTCAAAATCTTTGACCACGTTTTTTTCACATTTCTCTACGTTTTAGACCATTCTGAGTCGAAATCAGTAAAAAAATTTTTTGCGTCCGTCTGTCTGTCTGTCTGGGTGTAAACTCTCTAACTCCATTTCTACATGAGATATCGGTTTTTTGCATATTGTTTTTTATCGTATTCCGAAGAGCTGATTAGATTTTGGGGGTAAACGATTGGGGGTAAGGGGGTAAAAATAGGGTAAAACTCCTATTTTTAGCGTTTTTTGTTTATAATTAAGGCAATAATTATTGTATTTGGTTAATTTAGCACTTAAATAAAAGATAATTTTAAATTGGTCAAAAAATGTTATAAACAACATTTTCCTAAAACGCATTGTTTTCAAGATATTGGCGTTTAAAGCAGTAAAAGGTTTTTTAGCATATCTCACATATTTATAACCCGATTTCAAAAAATTATATTTTAAATAAAATCTCTTTTAAAGCCCTATAAAAAATGTTATATACAGTTTTTTGCTAGAATATAATGTTTTAAAGATACAGAATTTAAAATCAAACAAAACACCTAGTTTGAAATTTGCCAACTAGATGGCTCTAGTGTACAATAGTGCCAATGTTTTGACAGGGTGCTTGCAACGTTTCATCTAGTTTATATTTTTATATTTGTATGTAGGTTTTTCTTTTTTATTAAATTTTTGATAACTATTGAAATCGCTTTATCTCTTCATCGATCTTAAAACTTTACGCCGTAAAATATGATTTTATAAAAATGCCAATACGAAAATTCGCTTAGCAGGGATCAATAACGCAACCGACAATGAAAAACTGTGTGCACTGATCCGCATTGTTCGGGAAATACAATTAAGGGTCAATTATTAAAATATTTGTTAGGTTAATTTTATACATATTTTGTAAATTATTACTGTAATGGGGGTTTCCCGTATGGATAAATAAATAAATAAATAAATAAATAAATAAATTCGAATAAAAAAAATGTACAAAGTTTTTTTGCCCCTGGTGGAACAAACAATTTTAACATGTATGTGTGAGTGAGTTAGACCCGGTCCTGCTTGGTTAAAATGCAATTTTTGGCATTAGTAAGGCTTTTTTCTATTTTGCGACTCTTATGAGCTCATAATCACACGCATCTTGCGTTTTCTTATAGGCCCATAATGGGTTTTTTACCATTGTTTGGTTAAAGAGTTGCTTGAATACCTAATGAAAGGTCCAAACTACAAATTTTTAGAAAATGTTACTTTGATCTACCAGTTAAAAAAAATCCATTCGTAAAGAAAAAAGTTTTAATAGGCGTTAGCTTAAAAAAATTATTATTTTGTTGGTAAAAATTGGAAGGAAAAGTCGTTAAACTCAAAATTTTCATGTAATGTATGTATTTTGATGTACAGTGCGGTCCAAAAGTCACCCCGCCCTTTTAACTTTTGAACGAGTTGAGATATCGACTTCAAATTTAGAACTCTTAAATAAGACAACTTAAACTATCTTTTAGCATATATTTGATATTTTCAGCCCTTAAAATGTGGGCAGGGGGGCATGGGAGGACATTTTTTTAAATGGAAAGGGGGGTCGTGTGATACATCATTTTAAAGCTTATAAAATTCTCTATTTAAACTAACATTTTTAAATTTTTTAAAAATGTTTTTTAAGGTTTTGATTTTTCAATTTTTTGTGCTAAAACATTCGATTTTTTAAGTTTTTTTTTTATAAATTTTTATTTATGTCAACTAAAATTAGTTTAAATTTATAATTAACATTTTTTTATGATGAAATTAGGCATTTTTAAAAAATTATTTGTTTTTTTGGAGGAATTTTGACATTAATACCCATTTTCAACCCCATTTTAAATCCAATTTTTTTTTTAAATTTAAAAATATGGAGTTAAATGGAGAATTTTATAAGCTTTAAAATGATGTATTACATTTAAAAAAAATGTGCCCCCATGCCGACATTTTAAGAGCTGAAAGTATTAAATATATGCTAAAAGATAGTTTAAGTTGTCTTATTTAAAAGTTCCAAATTAAAAGTCGATATCTCAACTGGTTCAAAAGTTAAGAGGGGAGGGGGGAAGGTGACTTTTGGACCGCTCTGTATAATTAAATATATTTCGTATTTAGTGAGATTTACAAATTTATCGTAAGTGTTAACAGCTGTTGGTGGCCTAGTTAATAAGTCGAACGAGATAATTTAGTGAGCCCAAAGCTTTTCCGACGATGTGCTAAGTGAGTCATTCCCGAGTTTTCCGCCTTGGGGTAGACTGAATACATCAACCTTAACTCCCGTCATTTTTAGGGTCTTTATTTCTCCTATCTCTACACCAATTTAGATGTTCTTTTCACATCGTTTCATTCTGAATTTTTCATATTTACTCAAAGTAGTTCAAAAACTGTACTGTATTTCTATAGAAAATATTATAATATGAATTCAATAAATATTCTTTATTATTATAACACTAGTTAAGTAATAAATTATTACTAAAATAGTTATTTATGGTACTCCTGGGTAAAGTAAGATATTGCCCATGAGAAAATTAACCTGCGAGGCGTAATAGGGGAGCTTTAGGGGGGTAGCCAAAACATAAAATCTCAACAGCCTTTAATAACGCAAGAAACGGGGTATGAAGTGTATGAATTTTGGTCAATTTGTGTGACGTATTTTATGGACCGAGGTGGGTATTACGGCCGAAAGCGAGGTTTGTAGTAGTGGCAGCACTGATTTCAGTGGCTCTCAAAGCGTAGGCAAGTATTTATACATTGAGATATGCTTATTACTATTCTCTGAAAATTAATAAATATAATAAAATAATTGTTGAATTTTTTATTACAAAAAATTGTTAAAATACTCAAGAATTTCTGGTTAGTGTTTTTTTTTAATGGTGCGTTGGTTTACGTTAACAATGGTTTGGTTTGGTAGTTTGCTGGTTTGGTTTTTTTTAATGGGAGGCGTTGGTTTACGTTAACAATGGTTTGGTTTGGTAGTTTGTTGGTTTGGTGTTTTTTATTTAATGGTTTACGTTAATAATGATTTGGTTTGGTAGTTTGCTGGTTTGGTGTTTTTTTTTTATAATGGGAGGCGTTGGTTTACGTTAATAATGGTTTGGTTTGGTAGTTAGCTGGTTTGGTGTTTTTTTTTTTAATGGGAGGCATTTTTCAGATACGATATTTCAGAATTTAGAAGGCGATATATTTTAAGAATCAAAGAATCAAATTATATTTAGGCTAAATAATTTAGCTTTAGATCATTAAATAATAAATGCTCGCCTGGTGTAACAATATGCATAAGAAATTCATCGTTTTAATCAAATATTGAGAACCTCTGGAGAATACAGTAGAGGGGGTAAAAACATTTCTTTGGCCGTACAACTTTCGGCCGTATGATCCAGACTCCTATGGACGACCCCTTTCCAATTTCGAAATAAAAATGTTTGATTAGCAACAAGTGACATCTGACGAGATGTAAGAAATGAATTCTAATTGTATATATCGCTCCTTTCAAGCTTCCATCTGGTTCGCATTCACTGATCCAAATCCAATAAGGCGAATAAGATAAAATAAATTTAATCCCGTCGGATCATTTGAAACATGTAAAATTTACCCTATTTCAATATTATTGCTCTTACTTCGGCAAAAGGGTGACGAAATATTGCATGCATGCTCGACAAGGAATTGTTTATGGTTACAATACAATACAAGTGGGGTTGTGAGGCAAGGTACTGCCTTTCAAATCACTGCGACCAATGAGATCTATTGTGAATCCCCTTTACAATTTAGTCCACATCAAACTTTAGGCTTCCAAAGAAGCCTAAGAGTTTTTTGGGGGCTACTTGGAATATATATCTGCAGGTCTTGGGTATACCTGTTCTAGATATTGTAGCCTTTTGCGAGCAATGGCTTCGCAGAAGCACATAATGTGTTCGGCAGTTTCTGGTGCTTCTGAGCGTAGACGGCAAGTGTCGATTTCAGATTTTCCCATTTTTTTAAGATGATATCTTAACGGGCAGTGTCCGTTTAACAGCCCTGTATAGGTCTTTAGGTCCGTCTTGCTGAGATCGAGTATCTTTCTTGTTCGTTCAGGTTCATATTTTATGAATATTTTGGCCTGTCTTAAGTTTTGATCTTTCCAATATCGAGTTTTGATTTTGGTTTCCCATTCCTTAATTACCTTTACCTGATGGCTTTTGTTAAAGCCACAGAGGTTCAGGCCCAATAAATTGAGTGCTCCCTCTCTCGCGAGAGAGTCCGCAGCCTCATTGCCTTCAACACCCTCGTGCCCTGGCACCCACATCAAGGTTGGTTGTTGGCTTCTGCCAGTTGTTTGAGGGGTTCGTAGCATTCCCAGGCAAGCTTTGACCCAAATGCACATGAACTTAGTGTCTTTCTATATGTTCAAAGCCATATTCTCTTGTTTCAAGACTGGCATTTTCTTGAAACAAGAGAATATGGCTTTGAACATATACAAAGACACGTGTCCTTGGTTCAAGGAATCCGTTTTTTCTATTTACAAGGGCGAAAAGTTAAATTTTTCGATTGAGTAGGTTTTTAAAAGTCGAGGGCTTCCGGCCTAATGGTAATAAACCTGCAAAATCAAAATTTAACTTTTCGCGCGTGTATTATACAATATTTTTGATTCGATTGTTACTAATTTTAATAACGTATTACAATATATTTAATTTTAAATTGCAAATAATATTTCTTTTTACTGTGTTATCTAGTTATAACAAATTTCAATCTAGACAAATCGCTAAAAAAAACAATTGAATCGTTTCTTTTGCATGCGGTTTAATTTTAAAATTAGCGTAGCCCTGTTGAAAATGACTGGTCTGCGTGGGTATAAATGGTGCACAAAACCGTCATTTTCAATAGGGAGTGTTTTGATTAATTTGTGTTAAAATGTGTTTGTTATGAAAATATTAATACTTCTGAAACCGTTCTATAAATATTATAAATAATGAAATTGATTTTACAATTGAACTATTGTGTTTGTGCTTTATTTTGGTGGATGAATTCAGATTAACCGGTTAACCATATGTTTTGAGGTTATGTTATAGAAGACATTTTTATTGATATGAAATGACTACAATACTTGTATCTGGTCAAAAAGAACATATAGTTTAAGACCAAAAGATCATATTTCTTTATAAGTATTACAGTAAAGATAAAGCATCTTAAAAAAGCTTAAAAATAAGAAGTTTTAATTAGCGTAAGTACAAAAGTTTAGTTAAAGTGCACGCGTACAACTCTTTCTTTATATGCTTCACTGAGAACCAATTTATTGCACGTTTTTTACTATCTAGTCAATGTCTTTATAAATAATGATTTGTAATATTGTCGTACTATTGAAATTTACATATTATTTACTTTTATCCTGTTTTACTTTCCCCCACAGAGCCCTGCAGGGGTTTTACACAAAGATAAAAAGCAAAATTACTAAAACTCATGATCAAAAATAGTTATTTTCTTAACTAGTGTATTAAGTAGCATTTTATCCACGCAAAGTGGATAAAATCACTTAATACACGAGTTGAGAATTTAATTTAATTTTTAAATAAAAATCTATAATTTTGCGAAAAATTATGTCAAAAATATTAAGATTAAGTTTTCTTAATACTAAAATAATAGCCATGGCCTAAGTATGTCTATTAAAAATAAACAATTGCTAGTTTTACATTTCTTACAAACGTCAAAATGGACACGGTGATGACAGAATTTTTAATAAAAACAGTATTTTATTCAAAAACTAAAGAATAATTTGTGGTTTTCTTTAATTTTTATGGTTTAGTTAACGTGCTTCTATTTATTATTAATAGTTATAATACTTAATTAATAGGGTATGTAACTAATTTTGGGTGAGATCAAAAGCTGTACGTAAAAGAGTGGGTGAAAAATTTTTTAGTCACTAGTGGAAAAAAACTCACTTTTGACATTTAAAATAGTGCTCAACAAGTGTTTCTGTGAAGGTGTTGGATAAAATATATTAATACTATAGGTACCGTAGATATATCTATTTTCTTTTAAAATTTAATTTAACATAAAAAAAATTAATACCGGATTTTAATATTAGGTTAAAATTAGGCTTTAAAGCTTATTCTACGAGTATATTCAAAACGATTTCAGCGCTTTGACAAAATGCTATTGTGGATGCTCAAGGAATCGTAACCGGGTTTTAATATTTCCAGACTTTTTATCGTGCAAGGCCACAATTAATGGCGAAACAAATTCTTTAAAAGATTTATCAATATTTAATAAATATTCAGAGTATAAACCATACAGAAATATAGCAAAATATAGCAAAAACCATACAGAAATATAGCAAAAACCATACCAGCCGAGAACTTTAGATAAGAAACCTATGTTTCAAATTTAAAGTATTTGGCTGGAAGCATTCTCTAGTTATTGTGGTCAAATGCATAGACAGACAGACAACAGAAAAATGTTTTTATGGAAATCATCTTTTTGCATATAAAATGTTGAGAAACGTACAACAAGCAATACAGAATTATAATATTTGTAGTTATGGGGGTTAAACTTTTAAAAAATAAAAAAAAAGCTGAAAAAAAATTCTGATTAACGTAATTTTTTCAGAAAAAATTACCTTTATTATAAGGATCAATTCTACCCAAAGAAAATAAAAAAACATTGAAAAATTTTGACATTTTTTTAGTTTTTTTTTTGAAAATTTCTTTTGATTTTTTTTTTATTTTTCGTTTTTTTTTGCAAAAAGAAAATTTAATTAAAATTTTTTTTATTTTTTTTTAAATGTATTTTTTTATTTTTGAAAATTATTTTTTTTTTAACAATTTGGAAAATTCAATATACCATTTACTGTGAATAATATATAATCGAATGCTTAGCATTACATATCTCACGGCTTGTTAAAATATTAAGGATTTTCATGATAAATAGACCACCCTGTATAGCTGAATTTTTGAATTTAAATATCTCGGCGAACAGGGCTTTAAATTTAAAGTGTGATACACCGTTTAAAAGAAAAAATTCAACGAATATTAATATTTTTTTATCAAAGAAATATAATTTTAAGATTGACTTAATTGAACCAAGTTTCTTTAAATTTTTTTTCTTTATTTGTCGTTCTTTTGTTTATAGAAATGCAATTTCAGTATTAATTAATTTTCTTGTGTTTTAGACTAAATTATTTTGTTTTAATTAAAAATTTAATTAAGACGTATAATAATAACTTCAAGCACTATAAGAGAAATGACTTCGTAAAGTTTACAAGGGTGTTTTTTTCCAAACATTTTTTAATAGTTCCAAGCGTTCTTAAGTTATTTTAACTATAATAGTCCTTACTTAAGTTTTCCCGGACAATCTTGTTGACGACCTAAATAATTACCACGGAACAACATTTTTCTACGACTGATTTAGAATGTAAGCAAATACACACACTTTTTAAACACAGAATGAATCCATTCTAGCTCTAGATACGGTATTAATATTCCGTATCAAGTGTTAGAATGAGCACATGTTTATAAAAGTAAAGAAAACTGTAGCAAAATTTGCAAAAAAATATATATTGATAATTTAATGCAATTTAAAATTTTGCGTTAAAATTACATAAAGTTTGTTAGTTTTTCTTAATATTTGACCAGTTTTTTATCAATTTAGTTCAAAAAATTAAAACTGCTTCATCTATTGTTAAATATTTAAACCTGATATATGTCACAACAATCTGACATAACCTTCAATTTTTGCATTATAATTTGTAAATATGTGCTAAAATTAAATAAAAATCTTTTTTAAGTACTGATTTGATAAAATTATTAAATACCATTAATAGCTTTATTTAAAAATATGTGTTTTGTTGCATTTACAATGTCGAGTCACAAAAAAACATTGTTTTTAACCTTGTTCGCAGTTTAAAGCCATACAATGTTTCATATTTGTAGTCGAAGAAAAAGTATAGTCTACAACATCATACTCGCCTATTGGCTCGTATGACACACTTTCCGCTCGCTCCATACTAGTTTTAGAATATACTATTATTTTGCTTGAAATCGATTTTTTCGACGTTTTTAAATAAAAACAATATAGTCTGACATTAATTGTCACATAACCCCTTTTTGGCCTCCTCCTTCAGAATCTCTATAAAAATAATGTGTTTGCCAAAAATTACGGGTCTACGCGGTTATAACTGGTGTATATTTTCAATAGGCTAGATAGAAAAACACCAAAAAATTAAGAAAATCTTTAAATCAATGAAAGCGCCTTCGCCATAATTGTAAATATCAAATAAGATTAGCACTTTACAAGTAATACTAATAACACAGCCCTGCAAATTTAACTTTTTTCTGCTTCATGGGTGAGGTTATATGATTTTCGATAACTTGAGAATGCTGATTTCGAATCTGACTTTAGTTTTTTTTCCATCACTGCCGAAAATTTTTAAAAAGCATTAATAGGTCATATCAACATCATATCATTTTGACAAGAGATTTTAAAAGTTGGGTTAAACTTTTAACAAAAACCGTCCAGGATAAAATACAGTAAGTATTGGATTTTTTGTTAGTTTTTTTGTATTGTACTATTTAAATTATTCTTATAACGCTTTATAATTAGAAAAGTTATTTAAATTAGGTTGTTTTATTTTTCCGATAAATTTTATTCTATTAATTTTAATTGTTAGAAAAAAAAAATCAAAGCGGGTACTGTGTTTTCTCTTTGATATGTTTTCAATTTGACAAATAAATAACATTACTTTAAAAATTAATTCTTACCTGTCAAACTAAATCAAACTATGTTGTAAAATGTACGATTTCAATGCCGACCTGGATAAAACCGATTAATGCTTTTTAAAAAAATTCGGCAAGTAATACTAATTACACAGCCCTGCAAATTTAACTTTTTTTCTGCTTCATGGATAAAAATATATGACTTTGGATAACATGAGCATGCTGATTTCGAATCTGACTTTAGTTTTTTTTCCATCACGTCAGAATTTTACGCAAATGAAAAAATAGTAAAAAATTTATAAATATTGTTGATTAAATGGTAGGAAAGGGAACTTTAAGCCCTTTACAATGATTTATTATATAAGCTTTATCATAATTTATCAATAGGTATATTTTTTCTCACACCGCGCCATCTATTTTTTTTAACTTACCAAAAATGTCCCTATTTAAAGTCAATCCCGCAAAAATTTCTGAGTCGAAATCAGTAAAAAAAAAATTTGCGTCCATCTGTCTGTCTGTCTGTCTGGGTGTAAACTCTTTCTCCATTTCTACATGAGATATCGACTTGCGGTTTTTTTGCATATTGTTTCTTATCGTATTCCGAAGAGCTGATTAGAATTTGGGGGTAAACGATTCTGGGTAAAGGGGTAAAAATAGGGTAAAACTCCTATTTTTAGCGTTTTATAATTAAGGCAATTATTATTGTATTTGGTTAATTTAGCACTTATATAAAAGATAATTTTAAATTGGTCAAAAAATGTTATAAACAACGTTTTCCTAAAACGCATTGTTCTCTAGATATTGGCGTTTAAAGCACTAAACGGTTTTTTTAGCATATCTCACATATTTATAACCCGATTTCAAAAAATTATATTTTAAATAAAAGCTCTATAAAAAATGTAATATATAGTTTTTTGCTAGAATATAAATACAGAATTTAAAATCAAACAAAACACCTAGTTTGAAATTTGCAAACTAGATGGCTCTAGTGTACAATAGTGCCGATGTTTTGACAGGGTGCTTGCAACGTTTCATCTAGTTACAACGTTAAATTTATATATTTTCCTTAAAAACTCCTTCTCTTGGGAAAGGGGCATCCAGACGATGCTTCTTTTAATTTAGAAACGGAATATTTTAAATAATAAAAAAGGTGATAAATAGGTAATTTATTAGGAAAATCTGCTAAGAAATTAAAAAAACCTATTAAAATTAGCCTAATTATAACTTGGACTTTCCAAGATTAAAACGCGTGCACCATAAAAACTCATATCTGTTTCATCGTATTTTAATTTTAAAACGTAATATTTAATGAAAATGTAATCGTGTTTGCTCCTTAACTGCAAATTAATTTTTACACGCCAAATAAAAAAGGAAATTCCAATTCGAAATTAAGACCGACATTAAAAAAAAATCATAAAAAATATCTGTCTCGGATAAGCGAAAGGACTTTCTAAGAATTAAAAAAAAAAAACGAAAATCACACTTTTTAAATACATAAGCTCTCCAAAATCCCACGTAGCAACCGCCTATTTACTAGATTCTTCTAAATAAAGGTTTTGTTTGACGTTAAACGTCAAACAAAACCTTATTGAGATATAGATAAAAAACAAACACTAAACTAAACAAACTTTAACGATTATAACTGTCAACAGATATAACCTCAAAATTTCAGTTAAATTGCAACTGTCAACAGAGATAAGCTCAAAATTCAAATTAACAGTCATCTGTTGACAATTTTTTACTCACTTGAACTGATGTATGTACGTATGTATATCAAATTTAAAAAAAATATTATATTAAAGTACTAGTGCGCTAAAAACGTGTTATGAAACGAGTGCTTTATAAAATTTGTTCTATTTTGCTCTAAAATTTAAAAAAACTTACATTTAAATTGATGACTGATTTAGGGATTTTTGTTTTGGATTGGCATTACAGTTTACACCATGTTTAAAATTCTAAGAACAAATGATATTTTGATATAATTTATAGTCATCTCTTTTCTTTTTTACTGCAATTAACCAAGCCACAATTTTAACATGGTGAAAATAACCTAAACACAAAATTTTGTAGAAAATTCAACTTTAAAGCGACGTTGACTTTTTCACGGAAAACGTCAAGCAATAGGCCAGGTCTGTTGCCAACCCAAAAGAACAAAAAGTACAGACCTCTTATGGGCCTATAAGAACACGCAAAATGCGTGTGATTATGAGCTTATAAGAGTCGCAAAATAGAAAAACAAATATAAATTGTTCCCCGGTTCGACCTGTGGCCTCGAGCTTTTTATGACGAATTATTAAGTTTCAAACATTTTCTAAGCAAAATTGACAAAAACACAGCTACTTGCAGTTTAGCTGGTTAAATCATAAGGTTTCGGATATAACCAGTAGTCGGCGTAAACTCAGTTATGACTCATCAACGTTGAAAATAAACACAGAAACATAGGCTTACGGAATAATTTTCCCGAATTATGAGGGAAAGTTTTATAAAGTTCACTAAACAATACTTACTATACATATTAACTATACATATGCATATATATCGGTGTTTTTCAAAGAAAAAAACCGACATTCGATTTTTATCTTTTAAAAATACGAAAGTTTTTAATTTTTATTTATCGATAACTTTTTTCCCACCTTACTCGTTTAAATGGAATCATTAAAAAAAATCGAGATAAAAAGAAATAAAAATGTAAATATTTAAAACCTCAACGCTAGTGTCGACGCGGCGCCTATGCGAGTACTGGAAATTCGCCGAGTACTGGATATAACCTATGGTTATTATCCACCATGCATGATCCGCTAGGTATTCGTACCACGTATAAAACCACAGAGGAGCAATAACTGAAACATTTTGGATATTATTTTCCCAAGTAGCACTAGTCAGTAAGCCCAAAATGGATTGTTATTACTTCAGTTCTCTTACTTATAATCTGCGCAATATGTCATTCTCGCTCATCATAGCGACAATATGCTTTTAGCTTTTGAAAGGATTTGGGTACTCGGTCCCGAAGGAATGCCTTGTTTGGTAGAAGCTTTTAAAGGTTTTTAATCATAGACATCGACTCCGGGAAGGCCCGGGAGCCCCCTCCTGGACTCATTACAGGGGGGGATATTGTATATACTTTTAAATAATACAAGAGTTTTAAAATGTTTAAATATATTTTTTGATTTTTTTACATCGGCACTTAGTGCTAAGAGTGCCGATGTATTGAAATCTTCGCCGAAAAATCTTTGACCACGTTTTTTTTTCACATTTCTCGACGTTTTAGACCATTCTGAGTCGAAATCAGTAGAAAATTTTTTTTCGTCCGTCTGTCTGTCTGGGTGTAAACTCTCTAACTCCATTTCTACATGAGATATCGACTTGCGGTTTTTTGCATATTGTTTCTTATCGTATTCCGAAGAGCTGATTAGATTTTGGGGGTAAAGGGGTAAAAATAGGGTAAAACTCCTATTAGCGTTTTTTGTTTATAACTAAGGCAATTATTATTGTATTTGGTTAATTTAGCACTTATATAAAAGATAATTTTAAACTGGTCAAAAAATGTTATATACAACGTTCTCCTAAAACGTATTGTTTTCGAGATATTGGCGTTTAAAGCAGTAAAAGGTTTTTTTAGCATATCTCACATATTTATAACCCAATTTCAAAAAATTATATTTTAAATAAAAGCTCTTTTTAAGCCCTATAAAAAATGTTATATACCGTTTTTTCCTAGAATATAATTTTTTAAAGATACAGAATTTAAAATCAAACAAGACACCTAGTTTGAAATTTGCAAACTAGATGGCTCTAGTGTACAATAGTGCCGATGTTTTGACAAGGTGCTTGCAACGTTTCATCTAGTTTATTTAATGAAAATTAATAACTTTATGTTATTTTTTACAAAAATATTGCTTTCCCTGGAATTTTAAAAAGTCGGAACATATGCATACAAGTTACAGATTGATCCTACGATAAATAATGAGCGGGTTATCGGCAAAAATATTAGTTTCTGCCCCTTTTTGCTTACTCGAATGTTAGCCATTTTTGACTTGGCGAAAACTACAGAGATTTTTTTTTGCATTTCCGGATTTTAAATGTCATAAAACGTCGAGAAAATGTTGGTTTGTTTGTCCGTCTGTTACACAGGCTCTGTTCGTATTTAAACTTTATAACTTTTGAAGGGAAGGTCCTATTTAAAAAGTTCTTTCACCAAATAATTCAGGACGTTTCTAGTTTAACTCACATCAAAAATGGTAAACAATGGGGTAAAAAAATACTAATATTTTTGGCGATAACTCCTTGTTATTGATTGTAGCACGAAAATTCTTACACAGAATTTTAAAAAGCATTTTAAATTTACCAAAACATTTATAAATCTTTGTCGTAAAACTATGAAATTCCGCGATATATAGATATTACCGTTTCGACTTCTTTTATCATAAAAAGTTTATCTTCTAGACTTCTAGTGCCTTTCTAGCGTGAGTACATATTTCTCTCAGTTGTACTTGAAAACTCGGCCGCTATAAAAATACATTTTTCCTGGCCACTTGGCTTTGTACTTTTTATTTCCGGATATAATTTTTATTTTAATATTTGTTCTATATCCTGGAAAATGTGGAATATAGAATATATATTACTTTTCTCTATCTTAACGGATAAACCGAAGAAAAGTCGTTTTACATCGGCACTTAGTGCTACTAAGAGTGCCGATGTATTGAAATCTTCGCCGAAAAGTCAAAATCTTTGACCACGTTTTTTTTTCACATTTCTCGACGTTTTAGGCCATTCTGAGTCGAATCAGTAAAAAAAATTTTTGCGTAAGTCTGTCTGTCTGGGTGTAAACTCTATTTCTACATGAGATATCGACTTGCGGTTTTTTGCATATTGTTTCTTATCGTATTCCGAAGAGCTGATTAGATTTTGGGGGTAAACGATTGGGGTAAGGGGGTAAAAATAGGGCAAAACTCTTATTTTTAGCGTTTTTTTCTTTATAATTAAGGCAATTATTATTGTATTTGGTTAATTTAGCACTTATATAAAAGATAATTTTAAATTGGTCAAAAAATGTTATAAACAACGTATTCCTAAAACGCATTGTTTTCGAGATATTGGCGTTTAAAGCAGTAAAAGGTTTTTTTAGCATATCTCACATATTTATAACCCGATTTCAAAAAATTATATTTTAAATAAAAGCTCTTTTTAAGCCCCATAAAAAATGTTATATACAGTTTTTTGCTAGAATATGTGTTAAAGATACAGAATTTAAAATCAAACAAAACACCTAGTTTGAAATTTGCAAACTAGATGGCTCTAGTGTACAATAGTGCCGATGTTTTGACAGGGTGCTTGCAACGTTTCATCTAGTTATAATAAAACTTTAATTTTTTTTTGTCAACATTATTTTTTTCAACATTTTCTTGTTTTTCATTGTGGCTAACGTCACGTTAGGTTTTAATGACGGCGCCTTCGCCAATGTTGTAATTTTTTTTATCTCAAAAAGTTATAGGGGCGAGCCACCTTTGAAAAACACGCGGTATATTTGTTTTTTTTTATTTTGTATTAGTAGAAATATGGTCAGGACCTCTTAGAAATTATGAGTAATTTTCTATGAAACAGAATTTAATGTTTTTAAGTATGTTAACAAACAATTAAAAAATATTAAAAAACCTTTTAAATTATATTTTAAAAACCAATT
The DNA here is from genome assembly GCA_958510825.1 of Brachypterus glaber. NCBI lineage: Eukaryota > Metazoa > Arthropoda > Insecta > Coleoptera > Kateretidae > Brachypterus > Brachypterus glaber. The sequence goes on from OY294046.1 coordinate 3,829,698, forward strand.
AGGAACCTTCAGGAAATTCTGGTTTAAAAGATTTTATCATGAACTTTTTTACTCGGATACAATACAATATAAGTGGGGTTGTGAGGCATGGTACTGCCTTTTAAATCACTGCGACCAATGAGATCTACACGGAAAGAAATTAGTGGGCTCTGCGCTATACATTATAAGATATTTGGTAACAGTGGCAAATTATAGTGATTTAAGCTATAGATTATAAGGGACACAATAACTAATAATGTTAAAAATAAATTGGAAACGATTATATATATTACAGACACGATTATATTTATTACAGGCACTATTATAAATTTACAGAAATTTTATTATATTATAAAAATTATTAGCACGGACAATAATTAAATCTATTTAAGCTATAAATGCCATACTATTTGTTATATTTTATTATTCACTAAACAATTAAAGTATTTCATATAAATTTTTACACTGACTGCCATAATTGTAAGAGAAAGCCTTGTATTTATATAATAAGCGATTATAATTTGCTTGGTATGTGTGTTATAGCGCTCCTAGCTATAATTTTTTTTTCCGTGTATTGTGAATCCCCTTTACAATTTAGTCCACATCAAACTTTAGGCTCCCAAAGAAGCCTAAGAGTTTTTTGGGGGCTACTTGGGATATATCTGCAGGTCTTGGGTATACCCGTTCTAGATATTGTAGCCTTTTGCGAGCAATGGCTTCGCAGAAGCACATAATGTGTTCGGCCGTTTCTGGTGCTTCTGAGCATATACGGCAAATGTCGATTTCAGATTTTCCCACTTTTTTAAGATGATATCTTAACGGGCAGTGTCCGGTTAACAGCCCTGTATAGGTCTTTAGGTCCAACTTGCTGAGATCGAGTATCTTTCTTGTTCGTTTAGGTTCATATTTTATGAATATTTTCGCCTGTCTTAAGTTTTGGTCTTTCCAATATCGAGTTTTGATTTTGGTTTCCCATTCCTTAATTCCCTCTACCTGATGGCTTTTGTTAAGGCCCTCTCTCGCGAGCGAGTCCGCAGCCTCATTGCCTTCAACACCCTCGTGTCCTGGCACCCACATCAAGGAAACCTTGTTGGTTTCTGCCAGTTGTTTGAGGGTTTCGTAGCATTCCCAGGCACATGAACTTAGTGCCTTTAAAGCTGCTTGGCTATCCGAGAATATGCATATATTTTGCCCTCTTTTGCCCTTATTCAGGCATTCTTGAGCACAAATTTTTATGGCGTATGTTTCCGCCTGGAAAATGGATAGAGTTTTCCCCTCTTTACTCGGATACTTATCCTTTTGCAATATTCCTACAACTTAACATGTTAAACATTCTTTTGTGACATATTTGACCTAGGTAGTAATTACATTTAACAGGAAAAAAGTAGGTATATTAAAGTCCACTTAAAAATTTCCCTAAAGGCAAAACTTTTTTGTTCAAAGAATATGCATATTTTCCTAATAAAGAAACATCAAACACCAGCTTTGTGTAATTCGAAAATACTAAGCTTGGTATTGTTTTATACAGTTCCCTAAAGATTTTTAGTCTTTCAAGAGGGCATTTTTCTCCTAAAGAGGAACTATCGACCTAAAATTTCAATTCTTTTTATTATATTATTTACAGCGCCTGCGCTGGATCTATAAAATAATATACGGTAGTTTCGAATTTTCAAAAATTTTCAGAAATCGTCCTAGACAAAAAATTCTTGGATATAAATTTGTTTCATGAAAAAATAAGCAACTTTTTATGTTTTTGAAATTTAAAATGAGCTAAGGAAGGTTTAAGTTTATTTCGAAAGGGTTCTATTGGCCTATTTTAATAAAAAAAAACATACTTTATTACTGAATAAAATAAATTCAAAAGATAATATTTAAAAATTTACAGAGCGGTCCAAAAGTCACCCCCCCCCTCTTAACTTTTGAACGAGTTTAGATATCGACTTCAAACTCTTAAATAAGACAACTTAAACTATCTTTAAGCATATATTTGATACTTTTAGCTCTTAAAATGTGGGCAGGGGGGCATGGGGCGACATTTTTTTAAATGGAAAGGTGGGTCGTGTGATACATCATTTTAAAGCTTATAAAATTCTCCATTTAACTGTAAATTTTTTATTTTTTTTAAACATTTTTTTTGGGTTTAAAATAGGGTTGAAAATGGGTATTTTAGTCAAAATTTCTCTAAGAATCCAAACTATTTTTTAAAAATGCCTAATTTCATAATGAAAAAAAAGTAAATTATACTTTTAAACTAATTTTAGTTGACATAAATAAAAATTAACAAAAAAAAACTTAAAAATTTATTTTTTTAGCACAAAAAACTGAAAAATCAAAACCTTAAAAAACATGTTTAAAAATTTTAAAAATGTATGGTTATATAGAGAATTTTAAAGGCTTTAAAATGATGTATCACACGACCCCCCTTTCCATTTAAAAAAATTTCCCCCCATGCCCCCCTGCTCACATTTTAAGAGATAAAAGTATCAAATATATGCTTAAAGATAGTTTAAGTTGTCTTATTTAAGAGTTCTAAATTTGAAATCGATATCTCAACTCGTTCAAAAGTTAAGAGGGGGGGGGGTGACTTTTGGACCGCACTGTATATAGGATGCTTGAAGAAAAAATATTATGTTTCTCCGCTTCGCGTCGTCCGTAAATTCTACAGACTAGTAAAAAAAAGCTTCACTTTTCCTCTTAGTAAAACAATATACTATTTTTGGGGTCCAAAGTAAACGTATAATACTTCTCCGCTGTGAAGTTACGAGGAGTATAATAATTACTATATTTATTATTCATTAAATAAAGTAACCCTTAAGTTAATAACTTCTATAATTTAATTATCTACCATTAAAATATAATTACCACACTTTGTTGAAAATAAACTTTATTGTACAGTAGGGTGCCCAGGACCTACGGAATTGTTGGGGTCCCACCCCTCAAAATTGTTCCTTTAGATGACAGAACAACCCTGATTTTTTTTTAGATTTTTAAAAAAATATTTGGAGGTCCCGCCCGGCGTTTTTTTAAATAGAAAATCATGTGAAGGGATTTTATTTTTTTAAGGATATAATAACTTTGATATGGAACGTTTATGGAACAAAAAAGTGTTTCTGGATAATAAAGGAATATTCTCAATTTTTATGTCCCTCTAAAAAAATAGAACGGATTTTTTATGAGGTAAAAATGGTAAAAATTGACAAATGAGGTTAATAAAGGCTAGAAAAAACTGCACTTAGAATTTTTTCCAAAGAGTAATTTTTTTCTAGGGTATTCTCCAATATGTCTGAATTCAGGGTTTATACTTACTTTTTTGAAAAAAAGTACAGGGTGTCCAAAAAATAATTAAATATCTCAATAAAAGTTAAAAAAATGCATTAAATTGCAATAAAATTTCAGTTTTGTAGAAAATAAATAAAAAATGTTTTCAAAATGCCTTTTTTTTTAAATCCGAAAAAAAATCGGACACACCTAGTTATAAAAATAAATACATTTCAAAGCAATTTGTACATATTATTATGCGCTTTGGCCCAAATATCATCTCTTTAATCGAAATAAAGTGATTTTTTTACAATTTATGGGATTGGTGATTTTTTTTTTGACATCCTGTTCTTTTTCTCGAAAAAATAAATATGGGGCGTTAATTGGTATCATGAATTTCTAAAAAAAAATAACCTATGAGAAAAATTTCTAAGTAACCTTTTTTGTAGCATAAATAAGCTTCATACATCAATTTTTGAAATGTTTTTACCCTGGTAAAGTTATTTTTTCATGTAAAAGGGTATTTTTTTTTTGTATATTCCCTTATTATTCAAAAATAAGTTCCCCTTCTAAAATCGCCGGATTTCAATCTTTTTATTTTTAAATAACAATAAAAAGAGTTAACATGTTTTCGCTCTCAAAAACCCGCCGGGCGCGACCTCTAAATATTTTTTTAAAAATCTCAAAAGAATTGAGGGTTGGTTTTTGACCTAAATATACATTTATATAGGATGGGACCCTAAAAAAATCCATTTTTTAAGTTTGACTGGACACCCTATTGTACATACTGTTCACAGTCTGCAGTTAGAAAAGTATGCCATTTAATTTTCAAATTTTAAAAATTGGGACTTTGGGTATTTTTTGTGGGCACATAGTGTAAAAATACATAAAATTTAGTTTTAAATAGTGTCTTATACTTTAAATTTGATGCCCTATGAGCCAATATATTTGACCACTATAATTCGGCCATGTACAGCTTGTCAAACGTAGGAAGAGACGTGGAAATGTAAGAGAAAGTATTCGGAGGAAGAAAGATAGGCGGTACGCGCAACTGGTGAATTCAGCCGCTGTTCAGTGCGCACTAGGGGGCTTGCTTATCCAATATTAAAAACTCACGTGTCTTCCTACGTTTAACGAGCTGTAGGTATCTTGTACTTTAAATAAGGGGACGTCCATAAAGTATGTCACTCTGAGTGACTTTATGGACATACTTTAGTTACTTACTTATATGGGAAAGGAGTGTCCAGAAGTATGTGACACTGTTGTAGTTGTCAACATCTAGCAATAGATGGCGCTTAAGAGTACATCAATCTCATGACATTATTTATTTCGTAAATAAAGTCGAAGAATGTTTTCTTAATCAGCGTTTTTCTAGATTACGATCACGAATACCTCACCAGTGGTAAGCCACAAAAAGGTTAAAAATATTCTCAAGCAGTAATGGTGCTCACCAAATTGGTTACACCAATCCCGGACAGATGCAACTCAAGCATCAGTGAGCTATTCACTACCCCCTCTCTTACCACCTCTCTCCATTACCCTCCCCCACCCGATACTTCTGTCAGTCTACCAATATCACTCTGTACGATGATTAGAAAATAGATTGATGGAATATTTAAATAATATTTTTATCCAGTACATACAGATAATAAGAGAATTACCAGCTTTATTTTAAATAGATAAACTCAATAATAACCCCCGCGTGGCTTTTACTTTATTGAGTGGATAATTATTTATTTTACCCACTCAACTGTCACTTGTCAAATTATTTTCTTGTAAATGTCATTAAAATTTTTAATAAAAATATGAATTCCTAAGCTATTTATTGAATAAAACCTTGTATGGCACTCATGGGTAAACCGATATTGCCCTCTCGAAAATTAACCTGCTTGGCTGACGCCTCGTTAATTTTCTCATGAACAATATCTTACTTTACCCACTAGTACCATAAATAACTATTATAATTTTGTTCAAAATTATAAATTTATGTTCTTTAAAATACAAAGCAATGATACCAAATCAAACCACGGATTGTTTACCAATGCATTTAATAAGGAGCGGATTCATTTAAATTATATTACCCATAAATTTTTATTTCATTTTAATAAGTGGATTAGTTACAAATTACTTATAAAGCTTTTAAATACTTCAATTCAATTAAGTATTTATTCAGTTAGTTTAAGTTCGTTTTGGGCAAAAATACCTAACCTTAGGTTAAGAAAATAGCTAAGATTCTTAGCTATTTTCTTTAAAAAAGTCGGTTGTTTTCCTTAAAATCTCGGTCTTTTTTTCGCAGTAACATTTATTTGTTATATTAGGGTGGTCCAATTTTTTTAATTTTGTTTATTTGTCGTGCTAGAGTAAAAATTTATATAGAAACCCCTAAGTAGTACTTTCGGGGCCCTAAAAACCCTTAAATCACTCTAATATCGATAAAATTCTTATAAAACAAGCCGTAGTGTTTGTAATTTTATAAAATTTTAAAGCCTTGATATCTATATTTTTTCTTTTTGAGTATCAAAATAATCCTGCAAAATCTTAGCCTGATTAAAAGTTTCTAACCCGTGCCAAAAAGGCCTCGAAATTGCCCCTAAATTTCGAAAAGGTGAATTTTCTATTAAATTGTGCAACTGACGAATTTTAAATATTAAATAATCAAGTTTATAAGGCACATTTTTTTTTATATAAACCTTTTTTGATTACGTATATTACGCTACGAGTATGGGGTCTAAGCGTCATTAAACAATATTTAATTCAAGGCATTTGAAAAATATGTTAGGACCTTGTTCCAAATTTTATTTTGAATAGACCTATTGTAAAAATAGTTAAAATATTAGGCAATTCGAAAAACATATATCCGCCCCAAAATTTTGAGCTGTTTTCTATTTTATTTGAAATAGATCAATTTTAATATGTACTTAAATATTAAGCTAGTCCAAAAACATATATCCATGTCTAAGCGCCAAAAAGGGTCGGTTAGATAGACAAAATCGCTAAATTTCATTAAAGGTGCACTTTTTCGAAATTTTGGGACAATTTCGGAGCCTTGTTGGCACGGGTTAGAAACTTTCGATCGGGCTGAGATTTTTCAGGCTTGTTTTTATAATTAAAAAAAAAATAGATATCAAGGCTTTTAAATTTTATAAAATTACAAACGCCAGGGCTGGTTTTATAAGAATTTTATCGAAATTTGCGTGATTTAAGGATTTTAGGGCCCCAAAACAACCCCTTAAGGTTCTCTATCTAAATTTTTACTGTAAGGGCGTTCTAACCAGCACAAACAAAAGAGGTTTAAAAAAAAATGGACCACCCTAATGTTATATACCTAACTTTCTTCTCTCCCGAGGTCGCTCGAAAGCAAAAAATTATCTCCGTGTAATGTATACATTTTTATGTAATTTAAATATCTCTAGTCAATCAGGAGTTATATATTTTATGTAAAATAATTTTAATTATGTACACTTTATTTCCAAAAAAAAGTAGTTCAACTGCATGTAAACAAACGTCATTAAAATTCTTTTAGAAAAAAAAACTTTTTAATAAGTTCAATTATTCTTGTAAAAGATCTTATTATTAAGTCTAAAATGATAAAAATTTAATTAATTTTAAAGCTCTTCATATTTATAAAAGATTGAGTTCAAATCTGGAGGAGATTTTACGGAACGAATTCTCTGGAGTTTCCATCTAATTCAGTGGTATTAAATGAACGTAATTCTCTTTGCTTTTTTTTTAGATACATTCTTTTCCATGTCCTTAAAGACAATTGCCTTCTGATAAAACCTATTATTTAATAACATTATTTTTGAAGCATATCGAAAAATTTCAAAAGCATTGAAAATTAAAAAAGAATGGGGGTCAATTTTGCATAACATAGTCAAATTTCCTCTGAATAAACATTTAAAAAAAAATCATATCACATCATATCTCTTACGTAATATAATTCCTTGCAATGATCAAACCTACGGAAACACCAAATTCTTAGGACTTTTTGAAGCATATCGAACAATTTCAAAAGCATTGAAAATTAAAAAAGATTTGGGGTAATTTTTGCGTAAGATAGTATAAATTTCCTTTGAATAAATATTTATAAAAAAATCATATCACATCATATCTCTTACGTAATATAATTCCTTGCAATGATCAAACCTACGGAAAACACCAAATTCTTAGGACTTTTTGAAGCATATCGAACAATTTCAAAAGCATTGAAAATTAAAAAAGAATGGGGGTCAATTTTGCGTAACATAGTCAAATTTCCTCTGAATAAACATTTTTAAAAAAATCATATCACATCATATCTCTTACGTAATATAATTCCTTGCAATGATCAAACCTACGGAAAACACCAAATTCTTAGGACTTTTTGAAGCATATCGAACAATTTCAAAAGCATTGAAAATTAAAAAAGAATGGGGGTCAATTTTGCGTAACAGTTAAATTTCCTCTGAATAAACATTTTTAAAAAAATCATATCACATCATATCTCTTACGTAATATAATTCCTTGCAATGATCAAACCTACGGAAAACACCAAATTCTTAGGACTTTTTGAAGCATATCGAACAATTTCAAAAGCATTGAAAATGAAAAAAGAATAGGGGTCATTTTTGCGTAACATAGCAAAAATTTCCTTAGAACAAATATTTTTAAAGAAATCATCACATCATATCTCTTATGTAATATAATTCCTTGCAATGATCAAACCTACGGAAAACACCAAATTCTTAGGACTTCACCTAGACAAAAATTTAAGTTGGAATACCCAGCCTAAAGAGCTAGGAAAAGAAATATACCCACTCTATGTTTTCTATAAGGGTGCATAAGCCCTATTTTAACTTGGACACATTAAACATAGTTTATTTCTCTAATTGTTGGCTATGCTTGGCCTGAGAGCCACAGATTTCTGTAGGAGGCTGTTTACAGTTATTAACATTCTAACATTAACGGGTCTCTACATATATGAACTTTTTGGTTTGGACTTTGCCAAATAATCTTGCTTCTTTCTTGATTTCCTCCTTGTAGTTTTTTTTTCAAAATAACACTTATTGGAATTTTTTTTTTACCCAATAGAAATATATTTTTCCTAAACCCAATTTAGTGTATTGTTAAAAAAGCAACAATATTTTTGGAAGAGATGGTATTATGGCTATATGCTACCTTTCCGTTTTAAAGAATACTTTTTATCCAATACGTACAGATAATAAGACAATTACCAGCTTTATTTTAAATAGATAAACGCAATAATAACCCCCGCGTGGCTTTTACTTTATTGAGTGGATAATTATTTATTTTACCCACTCAACTGTCACTTGTCAAATTATTTTCTTGTAAATGTTATTAAAATTTTTAATAAAAATATGAATTCCTAAGCTATTTATTGGATAAAACCTTGTATGGCACTCATGGGTTAACTGACGCCTCGCAGGTTAATTTTCTCATGGGCAATATCTTACTTTACCCACAAGAACCATAAATAACTATTTTTACTAATTGATCATGTTTGGACTTTCAGTAACTAACATCATATTAGCAAATAATCAACATGACCGTGGTGAACGAATGGGTGACAGGCACCCGGTTTGGAGGCTGGGTCCAAAGATGCCGGGAGTCTCGCCGCCTCGTACTCGTCATCGTCGCCATAGCTCTACTACTCGATAACATGTTACTCACCACAGTCGGTAAGTTATGCTATTTTAAACATCTCGAGTAATGCACACAATTTTTCCTACAAAAATAATATCTTTATATTGCAGATTTTTGCATTTTTTATGTTATTTTAAACATCTCGAGTAATGCACACAATTTTTCCTACAAAAATAGTATCTATATATTGCTGATTTTTGAATTTTTCCCACGAAAAAAGTATCTATACCGGGTGAGTTTTAATCCATGTCACCTCCTAACAAGGGCTAGAATATGGCGTACAAAATTATTTTTTTGCACTTCCGGTTTCGCCGGAAAAAGAAAGAAACACACACACACCCACACCTTTTTGCTCATATCTTGAAAACGTGAAGAGATACCAAAAAAATAACGAAAAAATCAACCCCCTAGGACCTCCAGACAAGTCCATTTTCAACAACTTGAGGACACCGGATGTTCCCGCTGGGAACTTCCCAGTGGGAATGTTCCCCCAAGATGACTGGATGAACTAGTTCTAGGCTAAAGTCTCCAGATATCTACGGCTCACCATACCAATCCGATAATGTGTATCGAATTAGCTGACCAGTAAGTTAATTACTAGTTATTACTAGTAGTATATCCTTATAAAGACAGCTGTCTTTTAATAATAGTATTCCTTTATTCGTTTAAAAAGTTTAGTTAGTGGTAGAAAATAACATGTGGCGCCACCTATAGCATAACGCTGTCAAGTGCACTAAAATTGGGTCCCGGGCAACATTTGCTATTTCACGTGGAAATCATTATGACATCATTTAATGATTTAACATTAAATGTATACACCTCATGACAAACTTATAACAAACTCACAACATGATCACAAAATCATGAGATGTGCTTATCATGATGTTCATATGAGTACAAAACGTGGAAATCATAACATGATGCTCTCGTGAGGCCTATATGAGTTTATGGATGTTGTCCGGGTAAGAATTGAAAATTTTAGAGCCCCCCCTGTTGGCGTCCATGTTAACCTGATAATTTAATGGGAAAATTCAAAGCACTCTTCACACATCACTCGCATGCACGCTTCCTATTCACCATTCTGACAAACCATTAGATTTTCGCTACTTGACCTGAAAAATTTATTTATTTCATAAAATCGTTTTATTTATTAATTAAAATCGATACCAATTTCGCGAAATGGAGATTTCTCCATTTAGATTAGACAGGGACAAAAGTTCTACCCAAAAAGGATAGAAGTAATATCACCAACATAAAGAAAAAGATCTACTAGGTTTTATGTTGGCTGCACTGTCAGTAACGCCATTTTCGTTAGCCACTGTCATTGTGTGAGCTGCGTTTGATATTGTTTTGATTTCAGTTTTTTGTGTGTTTTACTAAATATTGTGTTTTTATTGACTATTATAGTACTTTAACGAATTTTGATATTTAAATATTGTTTACCAAAGGCAAGTTCTTTCTTTATACCTTAGATTTAAAGACTAGGAGAAATTTGTTTGGACTTTTGCAACCCTTGTAAAAACATCTTGGCATTTGATAGCTATAACAGAAATAACGCTCGTCATAAAATTAATTTCTTGAAATGTAGAAACTGGTAACGATATTAAAATATATAGTATAATAATAAATATGATAAACGTTAAATAAATTCATATTTACCTTTTCATATTTGAGGTTATGTTTTGTAAATAAATAAAAAGATTAAGCAACCAACCTAAGAATAGGATTTATATTTCATTCTTTATTTTACTATTAAATCGTCAGTTTTATTTCTTAGCAAAAAATATTCATTTCTTTAGGTTTATTTACAAAAATCAACGGTAATTGTTGATAAAAATTGAAAAAAATGCAATATTTTTTTAATTTATTTAAGTTGGTAGTGGTGTGCCGTGCACAAATGATATAGAGATAGGGTAGACGTCTTCTGTTTCATAATTCTAGTTGTACAGACCTCTATTGGATTAGATTTAGATTAAAACAAACTGAAGCGGATTCAAAGATCTCTAGAACGTAAACTATTGAATTTTGGGGAGTTGAGCCCAAAAAAAAACTTTTATTTAGAAAGTTAAGAACTACAGCATATCGAAAATTTTGACAAATCGGACCGAAACGACTTTTCCACTTTTCCATAAGACCGGTACACACAGGCGAAATTTTCTAAATTCATGGCCAAAACCTTTAATAAGCTCCAATTTATACCAAAATTTGTATTTAGGGGTGTTTGAGGCTGCTGAATACAAATTTAACATTCAAATTAATTTTTACAAAATGGCGGATCCAATATGGCTGTCGCCTATATCAAAATTTGCAGATTTTTTACTAAAAACCATTGTACAGGAGTTTTTGAGGTCGCTGAAAAAGTCCAAACGAAGATAATACTTATTTTAATTTTTACAAAATGGCGGATCCAATATGGCGGCCGCCTATATCAAAATTTACAGATGGTGAATATCGAGGTAAAATGTGATAAAAATATTTTTTTTAAATTTTTTTTTTATTTTTTCTTTTCGTTTTTCAAAAAAAGAAATTTTTTTCGAAAAAAAAAATTTTTTTAATTTTTTTTTTCAAATGGTAAATTTCTAAAATTGGTAGAATAGTTGGTTAAATTGAGGGGTACAGTTGGGAAATTGGTGAGGAAATTGTGTCAAGGGTAATGCGTTTTTTCTTGAGTTGGAAATGTTTGCAGAGGTGAGGACTTTTTTCTGTCAGGGGTAAAAAGTCCAAACGAAAATTGGAGTAGAGTTGGGAACTTTTTCATAGGTTTTCATTAAAATTTTTGGTCAGGGGTAAAGCTTTTTGTTGAGGTGGGAAAAATAGAGTACAGTTGGGAATTTTTTCAAAGGTCAGGACGTTTTTTTAGTCATCAAAATTTTCTGTTAGATTTGAGAAATTACTGTATTTTAAGTTGGGAAATATGTATCTGGTTTGGTAGTTTGCTGGTTAGGTGTTTTTTTTTAATGGGAGGCGTTGGTTTATGTTAACAATGGTTTGGTTTGTTAGTTTTCTGGTTTTGTGTTTTTTTTTTAATGGGGGGCGTTGGTTTACCTTAATAATGGTTTGGTTTGGTAGTTTGCTGGTTTGGTGTTTTTTTTTAATGGGAGGCATTTTTCAGATACGATATTTCAAAATTTAGAAGGCGATATATTTTAAGAATCAAATAGGATTATATTTAGGCTAAATAATTTAGCTTTAGCTAATTAAATAATAAATGCTCTCCTGGTGTAACAATAATATGCATAAGAAATTCATTGTTTTAATCAAATATTGAGAACCTCTGGAGAATACAGTAGAGGGGGTAACAGCATTTCTTCGGCCGTATGATCCAGACTCCTTCGGAGCACCCCTGGGCATAGGTATGGGGCTGTTCAAGAATGACGTCACCTCCTAGGGGTTGGTCAAAAGGTGACGAAAAGTGATAAAAGGGGGAGGGGGGGGGGGGCGTCTGGCCAAAAGTGACGTCACCTTTAAAAAATTGTGTACGTATTTTTAAACAATTTTAGTGAAAATCCTTATATTAGAAATTTTATAAAAAAACTACGACATAAAAGACTGGAGTAAATTTTACTTTAGGCGTCGCTCTACAAAAAATTGTAATTATTTTTTCCCTATTCCTTAAAATAAGATTTAACCACCAGGAGCTCTGGGCCTGTTCAAAGCTAAGTTGTACCCAAGATTTTGCTTTAATTGTTGATTTATTGATTTAACCTATAGGTTTAAAAGTTTTAAAATTTATTAAACCCGTATTTAACTTTTTATAATTTTTATATATTTTTTTAAATAAAAAAGTTTAATAGTATAGTTCTTTAATCTTTAGTTCCTAGTATATGGAAAATATAATTGCTTAAATGAGATCCTATTTTTTTGTCCGTAGATGCTTTTTTAAATAAAAGAAAATAGTAAACCTATTGTTATGGGACCATATCTAAAAAAATAGGCTCAGTGGGGGGGGAGGGGGTCTGCCAAAAGGTGACGTAATTTTTTTGTATTTTATAGGGGGTCTAGGCAAAAGTGAACAGCCCCTATGTATACCGGGTCAAAATTTATAAATGATCAAAATCCAGACTTGATGAAACATAATTATGCATAATCATGCAAAAACTTTTTTCCCCGGACCACTTGTTCTTTTATTGAATCTACTGTAAAGGAAGCTTCGATTAACTAGCGAGAAAATATTTGCTTAGTCTAGGGTATCTTTTGTGTGCGAATGAAGTGAAAGGAAACACATCAATTAATAACTAACCATGCGAGTTGATGAAAACTCTTACGGGGGAGTTCCGAGGGAATTACAGTGGAAGAAATAAAATACTTTTAATTGACATATATTGGCTTAAGGGATTTCCTTCACATTCATTTGTACTGAATTTTACTGGTTTTTGTTTCAATTAGAAGTAGGATTGATAGTTTGATTTAGGTCGAGATTTTCTGACATTTTGCGCTCATCACGAGATCTCTTTTAAAATACTGCTGGCAACAAAAACAATCCGTCTCGAATAAGCGAGAGTACTTTCTCATAAATAAAAACTTTTCGCAAAAAAATGAACCGACTTCTGTCTCTAAAAAGTAAAAAATAAAAAATAAGTTGGTGCCAATTTCACCACTCCCTAAATTAAATACTAACAATTATTTATGTGTTTAAATTGTTTGCTGACAAACTGGCACCGACTTATTTTTTATTTTTTACTTTTTAGAGACAGAAGTCGGTTAATTTTTTTTGCGAAAAGTTTTTATTTTTTACTTTTTAGTGACATAGAACTTGTAGATCTGTAAGGTCATCTAAGCTAAATTACACAGGCCCACAAAAAAAAAATTGTGAGTCTTGGATTCCAATATGATATTCCTATGTATTTTTTTCCGCTGAATCTGAATCCGCAACCCGTTTAACCCCTACACGTCAGGATTTTGACATAACCTCAAAAAACACCCGAAAAACTACTGAAACCGCTAAAATCATCTATGCCATACCACTGTCACCCCCCTGTCCCCAAATTGCTAATTCTATAACCCCAGAACCCAATAATCTCCTAACCTCATAATACCATAGCCGCATAACCTCAAAACCCCGTAACCTCATTAAGTAGAAAAATCTAGTTTGGGAAAACAAAACAAATTCTTCAGCTTTTTTGTGGAACATAGGTAAGTAACTCTATAACCCCGAAATCCCCTAACACCATAATCTCAAAATCCCTTCACTTCGTAACCCCATATACTATATCCCCTTAATCCCGTTATCCTATTCTGTGGAGAAGTCCGGTTAAAAAAATAATGAAGTAGACCTTGATTCATGACTTCACTCACAAAACTCTTATGATTTTGAGAACCGGACTTCTCCACGGAATAGGATGATGGGGTTAAGAGGTTATAATATATGGGGTTACGGAGTGAAGGGGTTAGGAGGTGTGATGGGATTTTAGGGTTATACAGTTACTTATTCATAACTATATTCTACAAGAAAATTTTTACGTAATTGTTCTGTTTTCCCAAACCAGATTTTTCTACTTAATGAGGTTAGGGGGTTTTGAGGTTATGGAGTAATGGTATTCCGAGGTGAGGGGATTATGGGGTTACGAAATTACGAATTTGGAGGAAGGGGGTGAAAGTGGTATGGAGTAGATGATTTTAGCGGTTTCAGTAGTTTTTCGGGTGTTTTTTGAGGTTATGCCAAAATCCTGACGTGTAGGGGTTAAACGGGTTAGGGATTCGGTTTCAGCGGGAAAAAATACATAGGAATATCATATTGGAATCCAAGACTCACAAATTTTTTTTTTTGTGGGCTTGTGTTATAGTTGTCCTTCCATCTCGGCAAGCTGCTGACGTCACAACGCACTATTAGTGCGTTGTGGCGTTATCATCTTAAAGATAAATTTCTAAAAAATAAATTTAGTAGTATTTTTATTTCAGCGACCAAAAGTCCAACCAACCTTATTTTAAACGAAATACTAAATAAAATCTTTGTAAAACTTTAAGCGTTAAGTAATAATCAAATAACGCCTTATGGTATACTCACAAATTTTATAATTTTCTCTTGGTATTTTAATATTGCAGGTCCACAGAATCAAGTTTAGCGGCATTTAAAAGATTTTTAGCCTGCCGTAATAGTTGAGTGACCCCTTAATCAAGTTATCCGACTTATCCGAGTTGTCCGATCATTTTCTAAAAATTTGGTTGGTATTAGAACCAAATTAAGCCGGTTTTAAGTGAAATTGCTTTAAAATGATTAGATTTATCTTGATTATCCGGCTTACCCGGCATTATCCTAGCGGCAAATTAAAACGGGACCACCTCAAGAATATCCTTTTTAAGTAGCAAAAGGTTTCATCAAAATTTATCAGAATAAAACGTCATGAAACACCTGTGTTCTTGTCGACAAAAATAGGGAAAAAAAAGCTTTTTGCACGAATAACAACTACTGTAAGAATAAAGGCCCGTTTGGGCGTGAGTTAAGTTACATTTTCCACAGAGAATACCGCCATTACGTTGTCAAACCACTTCCGGTACTTTTTTGCCCCCCTGGATTTTCAATTGATCAAGCCAGAGGTCATTTGAAACAATTAAGCTCTACTGCCGAAATTTTTATTTAAACGGTTCAACATTTTAGAAAAGTTTCAAGAAATAACTAGCGTCTGGTTAATGTTACAAAGTTGTATGTGCCAGACAAAGTGAATTTAACATACAACTTTGCACGAAAGGTCAAATTTTAGGGTCCATTTTATTTTACTTTCCCAAGGAAAGTCGTGCGTTAATAAAAAATGTTTAAAATATTTTTTGTTATTTTTTTATGTGACTCGATGTTTTATATCCAAAAAACATGATTTCCGTGAAAAAAAATCTGTCCGGGAAATTTGTGACCACGATAAGTCGAACACGCTTTGAGCTAAAGACTACAAATTTAGACCATTGGTTTGGACTTTTTTCACGGAAAAAAAAAATTATAGCTAGGAGCGCTATAACACACATACCAAGCAAATTATAATCGCTTATTATATAAATACAAGGCTTTCTCTTACAATTATGGCAGTCAGTGTAAAAATTTATATGAAATACTTTAATTGTTTATTGAATAATAAAATATAACAAATAGTATGGCATTTATAGCTTAAATAGATTTAATTATTGTCCGTGCTAATAATTTTTATAATATAATAAAATTTCTGTAAATTTATAATAGTGTCTGTAATAAATATAATCGTGTCTGTAATATATATAATCGTTTCCAATTTATTTTTAACATTATTAGTTATTGTGTCCCTTATAATCTATAGCTTAAATCACTATAATTTGCCACTGTTACCAAATATCTTATAATGTATAGCGCAGAGCCCACTAATTTCTTTCCGTGTTTTATGCAAAGTTCTAGGCTGAGATTGTTTTCGGTAAAAATCGGATTGGGGTAAGAGGTTAAAATGGGGTAAGAGGTTAAAATGGGGTAAAAACAATATTTTTCAAAAATATTTTTTTCAATTAATTTTTCGTTTTACGAAAAAGGAAACTTAAAAAAAAAAATTAATTTTTTTTTATTTTATTTTTCGTTTTTGATTTAAATGAACCTATGCCTATAGGGGATAGTATTATTTTGTTGTCAGCAGTATTTTTAAAGTTGTAATAAATCATTTTAAAGCTCATAAAATTCTCTATTTGACCATATATTTTTTTTATTATTTCAAACATTTTTTTAAGGGTTAAAAATTTAAATTTCTTCCAAAATTTCTTAAAAAAATCAAAAAATCTTTGATAAGTTTTATGATGCACAAACGCAAATTATACTTTTAAACTCATTTTAAATGTTATAAATAAAAATTACAATTTTTTTCATTTTCATTTTCAAGCGAAAAGATTAATAGTAAAAAGTTTCGAAATAAAGGTTTCGAGTCGAAGCCTTTATTTTTTGTAAAAATAAATGTTATGCCCCTTTGTCCACCAAACCAAAATATAGCTTTTAAGCTGTCGTTAACTTAATGCATGTGTTTTAAATTTAAAGCTGATATCTTAATCCGTTCAAAAGTTAAGAGGGGGGTGACTTTTGAAACACACTTTACTAGTAAATTTAAGCTTTTAAGTTTGAGATAGCCTTAAGACCACTTTACACGGAGCAATTTGTACGCAAGTTTGATGCTATGCAAGTTTGCTGCCAGATATAGCATGAGGACAATTGGACATTGATTTGCCTTTTCACGGAGCAAGTTGTACGCAAGTTTGGTGCTATATATTGCAAGGTAAACAGTGCTGCCAACCAGAGACTTTTGACTTGTCTCCGCGTTTGTTGACAAAAACATAACCTCAGTTGCTTTTCATCCGTGAAACGAGTAAATGTACTTTCGGCAGGAATTAGTAATACGTTAAGCGCGTTTAATTTTCTAGCATCAAGTCTTTTAGTATTAGTTATTTATTTATTTATTTGCTATCTTAGATATGCCGCAGAATCGATTTTATATATTTTATAGTGATTGTATGGAAGACGTATAGTAAAATGACGAACATGTGATTATATTGGAGTAAGAATGGAATTTTATGTTTTTTAATCATTTATAATGCTGATAAATTTTGATTTGGAAGCAACTAACACGTGAAGAAGTTTTTATACGTACAAAATTTTTTATATACAAGCGCATGCGCAAATATAATTACAAATTAGAAAAAACTGCCTTGGCAACAGCTAACACAACCAACAGTAAACACGAAAAGGAAAGAAGGAAAAGAAAAAGAAAAGGTCTTACAGAAGACTGGAAATTTTATATAATTAAAACAGGAGTGGGCATGGTAAAAAGCCAGACAAGAACCACTCTTGGTGAATTGAGTAACTAAGAGGGATCTGGCTAATTATCTCACTGAGAAAAGGCCAAAATAAAGGAACAAGAAGAAGAAAAACATAACCTAGCATTTGTTTTTTAAGGAAGTTTTTTAGTTAGACAAACCGACCTATTATTAATAATAATAATTATTAACATGTGCAGTTGCTACTATATTAGTAAAATGAAATCGATTTGGTAACTTTTTTTCTAGGTTGGTACCACGAAAATAACCATAAAACTTGCGTGAAAATCGCCGAAAAATAGAACATGTTCTAAATAATTTGATGGCACGAAAATGGCCTCAAATTTGCCTGAAGACATGCGCAGTGACTGAATCATTCTTGCAACAAACTTGCATAGCATCAAACTTGCGCACAAATTGCTCCGTGTAAAGTGGCTTTTAGGATTCCCAAGTTGTTGTCTATTGTTTTTTCGGGCCGGTAACTGCGCATCAGACCTTTATATAAAAACAATGCCCTTCTCAGGCGTAAGCAATAATAAAGTGCCATAAAATTATAGAACTTTATTCAGTCCTAAAACGCATTTTCCATCAAACGTTTTAGATAAAATATAATGATCGAGTTGAAAGCAAAATTTATGGACTTTTTTATTATCACATTAAATGAGGTTAGGGTTATTTCAAAGAAATCAAAGCGCGGAATAATGGAATAATTTTTATGAAAGGTATTGTTAGAAAGCCCTTTTAATTAAAATTTTATGTCAAGCCAATTTTAAGATTTTTTTACGTCTCTACCAGCTGGTTTTAACACCATACCAGTAATTATAATTATAATAATAATAATTATGATACTTCTTGCAGCTTCACGGTATAATATAGTATTAAAAGCTTTAAAAGCCACTTTACACGGAGCAGTTTGTGCGCAAGTTTGATGCTATGCAAGTTTGTTGCAAGAATGATTCACTTTGATTCACTGCGCATGCCTTCAGGCAAGTTTGAGGCCATTTTCGTGCCATCAAATTATTTAGAACATGTTCTTTTTTTCGGCGATTTTCACGTTTTATGGTTATTTGCGTGGTACCAACCTGAAAAAAAGTTACCAAATCGATTTCATTTTACTAATATAGTAGCAACTGCACATGCTAATAATTATTATTAATAATAATAGGTCGGTCTGTCTAACTAAAAAACTTCCTTCAAAAAACAAATGCTAGGTTATGTTTTTGTCAACAAACGCACAGACACGTCAAAATTGTCTGGTTGGCAGCAATGTTTACCTTGCAATATATAGCACCAAACTTGCGTACAACTTGCTCCGTGAAAAGGCAAATCAATGTCCAATTGTCCTCATGCTATATCTGGCAGCAAACTTGCATAGCATCATACTTGCGTACAAATTACTCCGTGTAAAGTGGTCTTTATAGGTTTACTTTCTACCCAAAAAAAAAAAGATTTTTTTTGTCCAAAATCGAAACAATTTGTACCAAAGTATACTTTAAGTTGTAGTTGTTGTGTTATTGGTCTAGTTTAAAGTATGTTACACTATTTAGTAAAATAACAATCGGTAAATAATACCAAAATTTTGATTAGTAATAATACAGAGAAAAGTAAAAAAAGGATCGATTATTTTTTCAGTGTGTACCCAGTCAACACAAATACATAGCAGGAACATAGCAGGTACATAACCACTGTTCTATGTGATGTTGCAGACATGTAATTTTTATAGTCCATGTATAGTCCTTGGACTTTAACAATTCCGCCTCAAGTTATGTATCAGCTACATAACATGCTACATATCAGATACATACTAGGTACATAACAATAAAAGTAGGCGTTTCCGAATTTTACTTGTTATGGAGTGCATCATAGATTTAGACAAGGTGAACATTTTTACGTCTTTTTGATAAACCTAATAATTAAAGTATATAAATATCTTTATATGTAGCATCCATCAGGCAAAATTCTTATACGATGTGCATTTTTACTGTGAAAGCAAACTTTCTACCAGGCTTAAAAATCATGGGCCACATAAAAAGCCAATTTTTAGAGAAAAAATAGCAAATAATCATTTTAAAAAAATATATATATTTTAATTTTTTGTCTAAAATTATCTAAAATCGGTTTAGTTGTCTAAAAATACATGCGTTTCTACTACTTAAGGGTAAAACTTTTATTATTAACAACAATTTTAAGAATATTAGTGATTCTAACCTATAAAAATTAAAATAATATAGACGCCATATTTAGTATTGAATTCATAACATTTTATGTATCGTGTATGTTCTCGTACCATATATATGATACATAACATGCAATATTGCATGTTATGTATCATACATATGTATGTTACATCTTATGTAATATGGCACATGTAACGTAAAAAATCTTTCTGTTATAGGGCATGTTATGTAGCATACATATGTATGTCATGTCTCATGTAATATGGCACATGTTACCTAAAAAATCTTTCTTTACCATGTTGCATCCATATATGTGCGGACTGGGTAATTGTATGTGGTTGAAATCTTTATATTATTACTAATCAACATTTTGGTATTATTTACCGATTGTTAATTTTTCTGAATATTGTAACATACTTTAAACTAGATCAGAAACACAACTTAACAACTCAAAGTATACCATACTATAAGTGTGACATGCTTTACCAAATGTTACAGTAATTTTTACTATAACATGCTAGTATTAATAAACACATGTTGCGCGGGGATTCAAATGTACCAGCAAGGTCTCTATGTTAGTATGACAACATTTTGTATACAATACACACATTGCAGTATTTAATATCAGAAGTAAAGTATTAAATACCAATGGTGGCGATATAAATAAAAAATATGTATTAACAAATAACATTCAGTATTAAAAATACAACGACATTTTCTGAGTGTATCTTACTGTTGTCTTTTAAAATATATAGTGTCCCTCGAGGTGTCCCTTCTAAAGGATTTGTAAATCTAAACCTTTTAGATGATTGTTCAGTCTAGTTTCTGCATTAAACATAAGAATAGGACGGCAGCTTTTAACAGTTATTGAAGCGCTAAGATTTAGCACAGCCTCCCTATCAAAATTAGCATTCCCCTGATACGTTTCATTTATTTGCGGTAACATTAATCAAAAATAATCTACCTATACCCATTAAGAAAATTATCTGCTGATTACTCCATGGAGACAGGTTTTGAAACGATAAAATAAAATGTCAAATTTCAAGGTGTCTATTCTTTATACACTAGGGCATTGCAAAAAACACTGTTTTTTAATGCAGCCCTCCTATGTTATTTCAATAGTGATTTCTCCCGTTAGATTAGACAGGGACAAAAGTTCTACCCAAAAAGGATAGAAGACACATACACTCCCACCCAACCAAACAAATTCTGTATTTGTTCTTTGTTGAACAAATACAATATTTACTTGGCCGGGCGAAAAGTGTAACTAAATTATTTTTGTTAAAGAAATTACTGGCACTATCTAAATTTTAGTAGAATTATCTTATTCTACAGATTCACATTAGCTATATTCGTTCGTGCCGCTCAGTGCTACACTTTCCGGCCAACCAAATAAATACTGTATTTGTTGTATGAAAAACAAATACAGTATTTATTTGGTTGGCTGGAAAGTGTAGCACAAATGAGATATAGATAGGGTAGACGTCTTTTGTTTCATAATTCTAGTTGTAGAGAGCTCCATTGAAAAACTATGCTTGCATACCAAATTTCAGGTTACTAGAACATTTTTTGACCCCCGCCCAACTCGGTTTAATGATTCAAAAAAAAAACACAGACACACGATAAAAAAAGGTCTTGTCCACCAGACGTGACAAACATTTCTATACATATTTGGGGTCGCTGAATCCGAATCTGAAGTTGGTTTAGCTCGGTCAGATCGCATTTCTTTCCTAACCTCAAAAGAGTGATAAAATGTATCAACTGTTAATATATTTATTTATTTATTTATTTATTTATTTTTTTAGTTACACAGTATCATGGAGAGCCCCAAATAAGCTTATTGCTTGTGCTATCATCACTTTTTTGAATTTATTAACGTAATGCGATCTGACCGAGCCAAACTAACCCCAGCGGATTCAGCGACCCCAAAAACGTATAGAAATGTTTGTCACGTCTGGTGGACAAGACCTTTTTTGTTTTCGTGTGCCTTTGTTTTTTTTTTAATCATTAAACCGAGTTGGGCGGGAGTCAAAAAATGTTCTAGTAACCTGAAATTTGGTATGCAAGAATAGTTTTTCAATTGAAACAACATAGGGGTGGGGGGGGGGGGTGCATATGAAAAATAAAAAAAGTGTTTTTTTGCAATGCCCTTTATACACGGTGTTTGCAGTCTTCAGATAATGTTGTCGTATACTTACAAAATAATTTGTTTCTCAAAAACTGAGAAGTTATGTCATTGGATACCTAAAAACACTTTTACACAGTATTTCATATTTATAATTTGTAAAAAACTCGCCTTATCATTCCCTGAGTTTTTGTTGTGAAAAAAGGAGAATTGATAAACCTTCTACTAAAAACACTTGTGCATAAAAGCTATTTCTGTATACATGTAGAAACAGAATTTGTTTATAAAATCGCTTTTATATTATTATTACTTTATCCAATACATACAGATAATAAGACAATTACCAGCTTTATTTTAAATAGATAAACTCAATAATAACCCCCCCCCCGTGGCTTTTACTTTATTGAGTGGATAATTATTTATTTTACCCACTCAACTGTCACTTGTCAAATTATTTTCTTGTAAATGTCATTAAATTTTTTAATAAAAATATGAATTCCTAAGCTATTTATTGGATAAAACCTTGTATGGCACTCATGGGTAAACCGATGTTGCCCTCTCGAAAATTAACCTGCTTAGCTGACGCCTCGCAGTTTAATTTTCTCATGGGCAATATCATACTTTACCCACTAGTACCATAAATAACTATTATACTCTCGTTAATGGCATATGTCAACGTTTTTACGGTTCTTTAAATTGGACCTTGCCAATGGAGATTTCTCCCGTTAGATTAGACAGGGACAAAAGTTCTACCCAAAAAGGATAGAATACATACATACACTCCCACTTCCACCCAACCAAACAAATTTTGTATTTGTTCTTTGTTGAACAAATACAATATTTACTTGGCCGGGCGAAAAGTGTAACTATATTAAAGAAATTACTGGCGCCATCTAAATTTTAGCAGAATTATCTTATTCTACAGATTCACATTAGCTATGTTCGTTCGTGCCGCTCACTGCTACGCTTTCCGGCCAACCAAATAAATACTGTATTTTTTGTATGAAAAACAAATACAGTATTTATTTGGTAGGCTGGAAAGTGTAGCACAAATGAGATAGAGATAGGGTAGACGTCTTTTGTTTCATAATTATAGTTGTAGAGAGCTCCATTGGCTTACGACGCACGCTCATCTTGCGTTTCTATAGTAACCTAAAGATTGTTTGCAAACGCGAAGGTTTAAAAAACATACCTTTATTGGAAATACTATAGGACCTACCCCAAAGAACTTTTACCTCAAGAAGGAACATGATGATATCTACCGTATACATTGTTTGAAGCGTGAACCAACTACGGTGAGGGGCTGGTGTTGAGTGACTATTGTTTACACTTAGTACGCGTAAAGAGAGAGAAAGAATGTGTAAACTCACAGTCTAATGTCGTAAAATGACTGACAGGGGTACAGTGTTGCCGATTGGAAACATATACTTTGGATATTTTATTGTAAAATTTAAGAAACATTGGTTCTGTATGAGTTTTATATGAACTAGTGGTTTAATTTTAATAGATTTAAATATACTATATTATTAAACATAATTATAGTATACACAATAAAGTTTTTTACATTTTTAATTTAAGTATAATGATTTGAATTCATGATAAGGTGGAAACTAAGCAACATCGCTACTAGGTAGCCTGAAAGTCGACTAGCGACATCTACATTTTACACCACAAAGCTGTATCGCGTTTCTGTTAGTAAATAAACAAACAAAGAGATGACACCTTCATAAACATTGGTCTGAAATTACTTCTTGAGGTAAAAGTTCTTTGATCTACCCAGTTAAATAGCTAGTGTTGGGAAACTAATTATATTTTTATACAAATATTAAGGTATTCTACTATAAATGAAAATGTAATCTATGTTACATTATTATTGCATTAAATGTATCTACATTACCGAGTACATTAGTTAGGAATCTATCTTAGAGGAAATTAGGGTGAAACTTGCAGTGCTTTCACTCTCGTTCTTAACATATAGGATTTTTATGATCTGTTTATCAGTATAATGCTAAAAAAGTATCTATTGGATATGAATTATCAAAAATACAGGTCTACAACATAAAAACTTTTAATAGTATAATAAAGGACAAGTTAGATAGGACACTTTTTTGAAAACGAGCCGCAAAAAAATCGAAAAAAGCTGAAAGAACATTCCGATTAACGTAACTTGTTTAGGAAAAATTACTTTTATTATAAGGATCAATTCTCCCAGTTTCACTCACCACAGTAATGAGAAGAATCTAGCACATGCTTATTTTAGTTTTGACGGATCTCAAAAGTGGCTTCCATTTAGGCAGTTGTAGTTTTATGAAATAGTTTAATTTGAGTGGGGTTACGGTGCGCATCAGGTCCACAAAAATTAACTATATTTTTCCACTGATTTCTGTTTTTATTACTAAAACTTAGTGTCTTGAATATAATTATGTGTGGAAAATCCAGTTTTTTTTGTTAGAATATATAGCAAAAGATTGTTAAATACTCACGAATTTCTGTTTGATTTTTTTAATGGGGGCGTTGGTTTACGTTAACAATGGTTTGGTTTGGTAGTTTGCTGGTTTGGTGTTTTTTTAATGGGAGGCGTTGGTTTACGTTAACAATGGTTTGGTTTGGTAGTTTGCTGGTTTGGTGTTTTTTTTTTAATGGGAGGCGTTGGTTTACGTTAATAATGGTTTAGTTTGGTAGTTTGCTGGTTTGGTGTTTTTTTTTAATGGGAGGCATTTTTCAGATTTGATGTTTCAGAATTTAAAAGGCGATATATTTTAAGAATTAAATGCTTATTAATGAATATTCCGCAATTTTTTTTACGAAAATACTATTAAAAGCGAGTACTTTTAGCCAGTTAAAAAAAAACTGTTAGCTCGCAAAGAAAAAGTAGATATTTTTGTAAAATTCTGCAAAAGAATTTTACATAACCTTAAAATAATTTTTGGCATACGTCAAAACAAAAATAAGAAGATCAGTGCGCATGCGCTGGATTCTTCTCATTACTGCGGTGAGTGAATCGTGCTATTAGTTCGTTGGGCACCCTTCAATAAACACAGTCTTTCCGTGAAGTCAACCCTAGAATGAAAATTAATTAGGCCATCTATGCTGAATTGAATAAATACAACAGTGACAAATTGCCAGACCCACTTCAAAGTCTATAGATTCCAGCTTTCTACGAGTTTCTGTGTAAATACTGCTATCTTTTCAACAAGATCCGATAATAGAACAATCATAGCAAGCAGAGGCCAAGTTAATTGTTTCTTGTCTGGTCATTATCATTAGTCAAGACAATTGCCCGTCGCGTGAGTACGTCACAATGCTTTCTTTACGGTCTGTTAATTTAACAGACATTGTTAAAGCATGTTCCAGAAGTCTTTCTTATTTAAATAACGACAAAACCATGCGAGAAATTTGGTATATAAACTCTTAACTGTAGATAGTATATTGCGTTTTTAATCTAGAGGAAATGCGCCTAATTTCGGATGGTTTCCAAATTTCGGATAGTAGTGTATTTAAGATACTGTCTGCAAAGGTAAACAAAAACCTACTTTTATGTGAAGCCAAAAGTCAAACTAAATCCGTCCTGTAATATGATAACGGTAGAGCTTCTCCCCTTTAAATGGCAGCACAAATCGTTTATATTGCAAATGGCAGTTTTGTGCTCAGTTGCATTATTATGCTTGTTTATTTTATAAATAATCGTTATAAAAGTTTAAGATTCTGTCTTGGGTAAGTTATGATGTTAGTTAAGTTGATCCACTATTCATAATTAAGCAATTTGAAAACGTAAATATTCTACAAATTTCTAATCTAAAAAGCAGAAAGTTGCCTAATTTCGGATAGACCATTTTTGTGCATTTGATTCCCAATTTCGGATATCCGCAAGGTAATTATTATTCAGGATAACCAACCATTAATTATTTTTTTTATAATGATACAACAAACTAAGATAAACAATTTTGAAAAAACGAAAATTACCTAAGATACTAAGATATTCGAAATTGGGAATCTAAAATTATAGTTCCTATAGTATTTCGTAGAAAATCGCTTAATGATTAAATTTCGTCTTAAATGTGAAGGAATAACAAGAAACATAACCAATGGGATCCAGATCTACTCTTGAAAAAATTTTTTCGGATATGTCCGAAATTAGGAGCCCTTTTTCAAATGCACAAAAATGCGCTGATTTTTTTTAACCGTGTTTTTTGGAAAAAATAAACTGTAATAAAATTGCTTTTATAATAAATCATGGTTCGCTATAATAAGTTGTATCTGGTTATATAAAAAAAATATCAAAAAGTAATACCGAGTATTAAATATTGAATACATTGTAAATGGTATCCGAAATTAGGCGACTTTCCTCTATATACTTTCCAAAATATGATTTACTAAGCTAAGCTCCTGCGGGCACGTTATATTACTTTCTCCAAGGAAAGTATTGCATTTTGCTTTCCCATTTTTTAAATTTTCAAAATTTCGGAAATCCTTGTGTTCGTGCAAAAATTTTCAATTTTTTTTTGTGTATTTTTGCGTATGACGTTTTATGTCGTTATAAATCAATTTCGAGCAAAAAAAAAATTGTCGCTAGGTCGATCGGCCTGTCCGGGAAATCTTGTGGGCACGATAACTTAAGAACGCTTTAAGATAGAGACTTGAAATTTGACATACAGGTGTGTTACCAAAAGTTCTCGCTCGGGATTATTTTTGGTAAACATTGGGGTGCGGCAAGGGGGACAAATAGGGAAAAATACATTTTTTTTAGAAAAATTTGAAAATTTCTATATATGGGTTTTTGAGGTTGCTGAAATCGAATCTGATAAAAAAACTTTTTTAATTCCACCCCCGAGGGGGTAAGGGGGTAAATATTTTTCAATATTATTAATATTTTCTTCAAAATTGGAATATAGGGGTTTTTAGTGTCGACGAATATGAATCTGATAATACTTTTTTTCTAATTTCACCCCCTGAAGGGTGGAGGTAGTTTTCGTGAAAACTGGTGTATTGGGGTTTTTTAGGTTGCTGAAAGTGAATCTGATAATATTTTTTTTCTAAATCCACCCCCTGAGGAGTGGGGGGTAGTTTTCGTGAAAATTGTTATATTGGGGTTTTTGAGGTTGTTGAAAGTGAATCTGATTATAAAAAATTCTAATTTTACCCCTAAAGGGACAGAGGGTAGTTTTCGTGAAAAATGGTATATTACGGTTTTTATGGTTGCTGAAGGTGGATCTGATAATAAAAAATCCATTTTACGGGCGGAGGTGAAAAATGGGAAAGCTCTTTTACTGGGCAGTGTATTTTATTTTTTGTTTATTTTTTTAAGTTAAAAAAATACCGAGGTTTTTGTATGATTTCCGAGATTTTCGATATAAAAAATCCAAGATTTTTGAGATTTTCAATAAGATTTCTGGGATTTCTAAAAACATTTAAAATCATGAAGTTATCGAGATTTTCAAAAGTGTTGAGAATGTTCCTTGGTTCCTTTTCTCGAAAGACAAAAATCCCAGTCATGACTTTAAATAAGAAACGTATGTTCCAAATTTTAGGTCTTTAGCTCAACGTGTTCTCAAGTTATCGTGACCCCCTATATAGCAATTTTCAAATTTTTCTAAAAAAAATGTATTTTTCCCTATTTTCCCCCCTTACCGCACCACAATGCTCGCCAAAAACAATCCCGAGCTAGAACTTTTGGTAACATACCCGTATGTCAAATTTCAAGTCTCTAGCTTAAAGCGTTCTTAAGTTATCGTGCCCACAAGATTTCCCGGACTTCGACCGACCGACCGATCGATTTTTTTGCTCGACATAAAACGTCATAAAACGCGAAAATACGCAAAAAAATTGAATTTTTTTTGCACGAATACAAGGCTTTCCGAAATTTTGAAAATTTTCAAAATGGGAAAGCAATACTATCACCTCGGGAAAAGTAAAAAATATAGTGTAGCTGATAAACAGTACTCGGCGAATTTCCCGTACTCACATAGGCTCCGCGTCGACTCTAGCGTTGACGCGAGGTTTTAAATATTTACATTTTTATTTCTTTTTGTCTTGATTTTTTATAATGATTTCATTTAAACAAGTAAGGTGGGAAAAAAAGTTATCGATAAATAAAAATTAAAAACTTTCGTATTCTTAAAAGATAAAAATCGAATGTCGGTTTTTTCTTTGAAAAACACCGATATATATGCATATGTATAGTTAATATGAATAGTCAATATTGTTGTGTGTAACAAACTAGTCGTCAAATGTTTCGATTTAGTGACCTTTATAAAAATTTCCCTCATAATTCGGCAAAATTATTCCGCAAACCTATGTTTTTGTGTTTATTTTCAACGTTGATGAGTCATAACTGAGTTTACGCCGACTACTGCTGATAAATTCAGAAAGGTTTAATAAAATACTTTGTATGAAATGGAAATGTTTAAGGAAATGGGCAATTTAAAACCATATAGTTACTTGTATGTGTGGATTAAATTTAGAATGCACCTGCAAAATTTTATAATTATGTACTTATGCTACTTTGTTGCATATAAAATTTTAATTATAAACTAGATGAAACGTTGCAAGCGCCCTGTCAAAACATCGGCACTATTGTACACTAGAGCCATCTAGTTTGCAAATTTCAAACTAGGTGTTTTGTTTGATTTTAAATTCTGTATCTTTAAAACATTCTATTCTAGCAAAAAACTGGATATAACATTTTTTATAGGGCTTAAAAAGAGCTTTTATTTAAAATATAATTTTTTGAAATCGCGTTATAAATATGTGAGATATGCTAAAAAAACCTTTTACTGCTTTAAACGCCAATATCTCGAAAACAATGCGTTTTAGGAAAACGTTGTTTATAACATTTTTTGACCAATTTAAAATTATCTTTTATATAAGTGCTAAATTAACCAAATACAATAATAATTGCCTTAATTATAAACAAAAAACGCTAAAACTTGGAGTCTTACGCTATTTTTACCCCCTTACCCCAATCGCTTACCCCCAAAATCTAATCAGCTCTTCGGAATACTATAAGAAACAATATGCAAAAAACCGCAAGTCGATATCTAATGTAGAAATGGAGTTAGAGAGTTTACACCCAGACAGACAGACAGACGGACGCAAAAATTTTTTTTACTGATTTCGACTCAGAATGGTCTAAAGCGTCGAGAAATGTGAAAAAAACGTGGTCAAAGATTTTGACTTTTCGGCGAAGATTTCAATACATCGGCACTCTTAGTAGCACTAGGTGCCGATGTAATTCGTTTGATTCAATCTGGACGTTGATTGACTAAAAACTGACGCTATATTGACGAAGACTAATGTACTAAAGTAGGGTCAAATGTAATAATTTTGGTCCTTCGAGCCGGGTATAATTTTTTAAAAATAATTAATGAATAAATATGTAGTCAAATTTACTGTGTTATGATACGAATATGTTGGTAAAAGTTTTAAATAATATTACACAATAAACACTAGTGTACCAAGCTTGTATCGTCAGTTGGCTAGCGCATTGTTCTATTTTACTTTCACCAAGGAACGTCCTGCGTTATTAAAAAGGTGTTTTTTTATTGCTTTTTTACACATTTCACAAAAATAGCTGATTTCCGCAAAAACATTTTTCGGTCTGTCCGTTTGTCGGTAAAACTTGTGACCACATTAACTCGAGAACTCTTTCAGCCATAGGTTTAATTTCCAAAGTTCTCAGCTCAGATTTTTTTTGGTAAAAATTGGGTAAAAACTATTTTATTAATTACATGTTTTTAATACAAAAAAAATAAATAGAAATATAAAAGATTCTTTATTAGAACGTATAAGTATAATACCTTAGGTCTTTATAGGTATAATACCTTCCATAGTAGAAATTAATTGTTAGAATAACGTTTTTCTAAAGTTAGAAAACAGTATAAAAGTACGTTATAAAATATGTGCAAATGTCCCGCTTTTTAACGTAAGAATCAAATGTTAGTTACAAACGTTAATCTAACATTAGATTTTTAAGTTAGAAATACGTTATAAGTACGTTTAATGTCTAACTTTCGGAGGGGGCGTGGCTAACTAGGAAATTTCTACCTGGATCATAAAATGGCAGCTGGAGACAAATTTATTCATATAAATAAATCTTAATGTATTTTAGCAATCATAATATTCTTAAACATAATTTCGTTACATTTATTTATAAAATAGCCATCTTTTTAGGTGGCCCTAAATATTTTTCGTGTAATATGCTGTTATACTTCGATAAATACGTTTACCTCTCAGAAAAACTTTATATTTAGTTAGTTAATATTTATTTATACATTCAGAATCTTAAAATATTTTTTCAATTCTAATACAGCGTTATCAGACTTACTATAATTTTGACTTTTGGGGGTTATTTTTTTAAATTTATTATATAAATAATAAATAATTATCAAACCTAGGCACATAACTGTCTGAAATGAGTATTTTCTACTATAGCTTACGTATTATTAATGAAAATTTAAAAAAATTTTAAAGTTAGAATAAGGTTAGAATTTAGTTGGGAAACTAACGTTAGATTTATGTATTTTATAACGTTTTTGTCAAACGTTAGTTTTTAAGGTTAGATTTATATATTTTATAACGTTTTGTATAACGTTTGAGACTAAACATACAAATGTCACTAATCTAATGTTATGTTAGGTTAGATTTATGTACTTTTCTACCAGGGTATTTACACTATATTGGATAGATATCAGAAATTTTACCACCCTTATAGTGAAATCACGATAAAACAATATTAGGATTCATTTATACAAGCTAATGAAATATGTATGTGGCGATAAACAGTGGCGTAAAAAGCACTTTTCACTTGACGAAGACTAATGAATAAAAGCTGTAGGGTCAAAAGTAATAATTTACCCACTACTTCGGTTTATCGATGCTTCTGCGAATAAAACTTTCGTTTGGACTTTAAAGCTATACGTTAAAGTCGGAAGCAACAGATTGTCTATGTTAGTTAGGGTGAAAATACATACAGAGCGGTCCAAAAGTCACCGCCCCTTTTAACTTTTGAACAGATATCGACTTTAAATTTAAAACAATTAGGTACGAAAACTATGCTCTACAAAAATTGATTTTCCAACTTTTATGTATGTAACTAGCTTATTTCTAAATGATTGTAAATAAACATAATTTTTATTAAATTATTTTATACTGGACAACTTCAAATTTCCCACTACACATTTTGTGTCCAGCATCATGTTAAAACGTCATTTACAATCATTATTTTTAAATTATATTTGGTTTATCTTACGATAGAAAATGGATTGCTGGCCTAACATGTGAAAAATAGTTATCACAAGTTACCTCCAAGTTGCATTTATCTGGAGAAGAAGAAGGATTATTGACATGGATAAAATTATGTACGTGTGACATGTAATGATGGCGAGTAAAGAAAACATTGTCTTCGGTCCTCTGTTGTAAATTAAATTAAATATAATCTAATTTGTTGTAATTATAACACCCCTGGTAAAAAAGTACACAAATCTTAACATAACATTAGATTAGTGACATTTTTATGTTTAGTCCCAAACGTTATACAAAAACGTTATAAAATATATAAATCTAACCTTAAAAACTAACGTTTGACAAAAACGTTATAATATACATAAATCTAACCTTAAAAACTAACGTTTGGCAAAAACGTTATAAAATACATAAATCTAACGTTAGTTTTCCAACTAAATTCTAACCTTTTTCTAACCTTATTCTAACTTTAAATATTTTTTAAATTTCCATTATTAATACGTAAACTATATTAGAAAATACTCATTTCAGACAGCTATGTGCCTATTTTTGATAATTATTTATTATTTCTATAACTTTAAAAAAATATCCCACAAAAGTCAAAATTATAGTAAGTCTGGCAACGCTGTACTAGAATTGAACAAATATTTTAAGATTCTGAATGTGTAAATAAATATTACCTAACTAAAAATAAAGGTTTTCTTAGAGGTAAACGTATTTATAGAAATATAACAGCTCATTACACGAAAAATATTTAGGGGCACCTTGAAAGATGGCTGTTTTATAAATAAATGTAACGAAATTATCTTTAAAAATATTATGATTGCTAAAATATATTAAGATTTATTTATATGAATAAATTTGTCTCCAGCTGCTATTTTATGATGCAGATAGAAATTTTCTAGTTGGCCACGCCCCCTCCGAAAGTTAGAAATTAAACGTACATATAACGTATTTCTAACTTAAAAATCTAACGTTAGATTAACGTTTGTAACTAACGTTTGATTCTAACGTTAAAAAGCGGGACATTTGCACATATTTTATAACGTACTTTTATACATTTTTCTAACATTAGAAAAACGTTATTCTAACGTTAAATTTCTACTAGGGACTGTAAGTATGTATAAACTACCTACTTAAGTTCAGAAATGAGTATAAACAAATAAACAAACAATAAACAAATAAACATGCGTATTTTTATCTATGAATCATATTTTCAACCTAGCATTTGTTTATATATACCACCCTAACGAAAAATCATGAAAATTTATAGAAAAACAACGGTCTATAAGAACTGTTTAAAAATGGATGAGCGCATAAGTTAAGTTTGAACGACTAAAACCATTACACTGATAAGAAAGGTACTGAAGTGTGAATAATATTTACTGAATGTACAAAAACGGTCAGTTTTGAATGTAGCCTTCATTCAAAACCGGCTCCTCTATATTATGTAGAGGAGCCCTACAAAAAATTCATGTTACTCGGAAAGAAATTAGTGGGCTCTGCGCTATACATTATAAGATATTTGGTAACAGTGGCAAATTATAGTGATTTAAGCTATAGATTATAAGGGACACAATAACTAATAATGTTAAAAATAAATTGGAAACGATTATATATATTATATATTATTACAGACACGATTATATTTATTACAGGCACTATTATAAATTTACAGAAATTTTATTATATTATAAAAATTATTAGCACGGACAATAATTAAATCTATTTAAGCTATAAATGCCATACTATTTGTTATATTTTATTATTCACTAAACAATTAAAGTATTTCATATAAATTTTTACACTGACTGCCATAATTGTAAGAGAAAGCCTTGTATTTATATAATAAGCGATTTAAATTTGCTTGGTATGTGTGTTATAGCGCTCCTAGCTATAATTTTTTTTTTCCGTATAGGGACTTTAAAAAGAGGACATATGAAAATAAAAACAAGAAAAAAATGTTGGTCTGTCGGGAAAAATATGTGACAAAGATAACTCGAAAACGTTTTGAGCTAAAGACTTTAAACTGGTTTCGGACCCAAAGTTCTCGGTAGATAGCTCGCTAAATTAAGCAACTAACATTTTTTGAAGTTTGAAGAAAAAATCACTTTTAAAGTGTAAACACTTTTACTATCGATACTTAGTAGGTACTATTATTATTATTATAATTTGTTATTAACACTATTATTTTAAATAATTTTTTTTTTGGTTTCTAAAAGATACCACCCACAATATACAGTGCGGTCCAAAAATTACCCCCTCTTAAATTTTGAACAAGTTGAGATATCGACTTTAAATTTGGAACACGTTAATAAGACAACTCAAAATATAGACAATTATATTTTCAGCTTTTAAAATTTGGACAGGGGGGGTATTTTTTTTTTAATGGAGTGGGTGTCTTGTTAAATTATTTTAAAGCTTATAAAATTCTTCATTCAAAATTCCAATTTTTAACCCTATTTTAAGCCCCCAACAAAAAATAAATGACAAATGGAGCATTTTATAAGCTTTTAAATGACGTATCATACGACTCCCTTTTCATTGACTGTATGAAATAATTGGCTAAGGATAGGATGGGATGGAGAGCTGCCTCAAACCAGTCGACTGGACTGCAGTATTAGGATTGATAACTCATGACTCATGAGTCATGAGATATATACCTATTACTAGTAGTGGGCTACTAGAAATATTTAAGAGGTTTGGACTTATTTTTGGATTTTTTTTTTAGAAAACCTGTATCGTTTTTATTTGCAAAAGTTTTTACAAAGCATTAAGCAACTATTAAAGTTCACAAAAAAACATTTTTTATTTTTTTGCCGTTATAAATAAATGTGCAGAGCGCGCTGAAGTTGACACCTAAAAATAACATGGCAAACGGTTCCAGCGATAGCTCCGGCCTCATGAGCTCATTGGTCTTGAACACAAAAACCAAAAACCGCCTTGTTAAAAGTTGGGTAATTTAGTTTGCTAATACTAAACTCAAAAAAAAACACGCGTTTTTTAGTGAAAAACCAAAAAACATTCCATTTCCGGCCAAAAACGGGCAAATAAAATATAAATACAAGCTTTTGAAAAAAAGATGTACATTAGCCAACTCCCCAACATGATTTTCGACAAATTACCGAAAGATTTAAGCCAATATGTTAAATGCATTTAACATATTGGCTTAAACCATTAATGGTTTTTTATAATCGCTGGAACCGTTTTGAAAAGTGGTATTTTGAGAAAAACGCTTTTAAAGTTTTTTTTTTATGTATTGAAAATGACGGATCTGCGCGGGTATAAATGTTGCATAGACCCGTCATTTTCAGCAGGGTGGTTTAAAGTAAAGTATATGTATGGTTTAAAGTATAACTTTTTAAAGAAGACAAATTTTGTCAAAATATTTTAGGAGCGTATTCTACACATATTAAGAAGTATAAACACAACAACAAAAAAAAAAAAAAACGATTAAAAAAAAACGATTTAAAAAAAAGGATTAAAAAAAAAACGATTTTTTGAAACAAAAAATCAGAACAACCCCTTAAACTGAATTTTATTGAAACAAATTCTCCAGGCAAGAATTCTAATAAACGGCTTTCGGCGACAAAGTGCTTGCCGTAGTGATTAACAGCATTCGAGATTGATTTCAAAATTGATTACCAACTACGAGCTACTTAAATTATGGGACGTTGTTATATTACTCATTTAAATTAGCTGACCTTAACTGTTATATGAGAGATGAGAGATTTAGAGGTTATACAGGGGCTTTTTTAAACTTTTATCGAGAATAAAAACTTTTCGTAAAAAAAAATGAACCTCTGTCTCTAAAAAGTAAAAAATAAGCCGTTGCCAATTTCACCACTCCCTAAATTAAATACTAACAATTATTTTTGTTGTTAAATTGTTTGCTGCGAAATTGGCACAGACCTATTTTTTATTTTTTACTTTTTACAGACAGTACTTGTAGATTTGTAACGTCATACTAAAGAAAATCCTTGTTAAACTTTAAGTATTAAGTAATAATCAAATAACGCCTTATGGTATAATCACAAATTTTATAATTTTCTCTTGGTATTTAAAATATTACAGGTCCACAGAATCAAGTTTAGCGGCATTTAAAAGCCTACCGTAATATTTGAGTGACCCCTTAATCAAGTTATCGGGCTTATCCGAGTTATCCGATCATTTTATAAAAATTTGGTTGGTATTAGAACCAAATTAAGCCGGTTTTAAGTGAAATTTCGTTAAAACAATTAGATTTATGTTAATTATCCGGCTTACCCGGCATTATCCGAGGGTCAAATTAAAACGGGACCACCTCATGAATATCCTCTTTAAGTTGCAAAAGGTTTCATCAAATTCCGTTCATCGGTTCCAAAGTTTTGCGGGAAAAAACATAAAAAAAATCAAACAAAGTCACACGTCGAATTGATAACCTCCTCCTTTTTGGAAGTCGGTTAAAAAGTACAATGTACTTAGAGCACTGGATAGGTAGGGTTGTTTCGGTACACACTACACATAAACCAAGCAAATTACCAACCCAAACCAAACTATCTAGTGCTCTAATTTTGTATACATACTATAGTTCTCCACATGAAAGAAAGTCTCCTACGAAAGGGGGAGGAATCATTGCCGCTCTCT
Source organism: Brachypterus glaber (assembly GCA_958510825.1). NCBI lineage: Eukaryota > Metazoa > Arthropoda > Insecta > Coleoptera > Kateretidae > Brachypterus > Brachypterus glaber. The sequence goes on from OY294046.1 coordinate 3,865,494, forward strand.
TTTTTCCGTTCAAAGCGTTATAAGGCGTGCGTGCCTACATCGGGCCTCCCACTTGCACACACATTCCAAACATGTTTCCCGTAGCCACAGATCAAATTATAGCAGTGATTTATCCTAACCTCGAAAACGCTTTAAGATAAAGACTTAAAATTTGGATTCTATTCAATTTGGTTCATAGGTGGAAGAACGGAAAGGCTTTTTACCTTTCTAGTATATCAAATTTAAAGTAATGTTTTATGAAATGGCCCTAGATTATTTTTCATAATATTAACTAAAACTTTGTTATTAAAAAAGTTTAATTAATCCATCGCGTTCAGTTTTCACCTTTATCGATCGAAAAACGCAGATTTTTCTCAACTTTCCGCAAGTATTTAAAACAGTTTAATAATTTAATTCCGGTTTCAGCTCTGCCATCCTTAAAACAAATTTCTCAAATACAAATTTATACTGGGTGAACTCCAAAATAGCCCGAAACTAAAGTTTATTTTTTTAAGGTATAGTTATTTTAAGTTTGCCGCTAAATACTCCACAAAGTCCGATTTACACTGAAGCATGTGGCTTGTTTTGAATGTCAACATAACCAAAATTTATAATTTTTGTTTACTTACTTTGTTTTTATGTAAAAAAAGAGAATTGATAAAGCTGTTGCTAAAAACACTTTTTCATTCCTGTAGAAACAAAATTTGCTTATAAAATCGCTTTTATTCCAATAATATAGAGGAATAAACCATTGTTTTGTTCTCGTTAATGGCACGTCAACGTTTTACGGTCGTGTAAATTGGGCCTAGTCATTTCGCTTACGACGCATGCGTATCTTACGTTGCTATGGTAAGTTCGAGATTGTTTACAAGCGGGAAGGTTTAACATAACTATACCTTAAAAAAAATAACTATAGCATCGTCTAGAAACATCCTTAAAATATCCCCAAATGCACAGAACTAACTAATAACATAGCTCGAATTTTTATTTATATTTTTTGATCCATTCAGTCACTTAAAATATGCTATTTTTGACATATAATATATCGAAAGTATCGACCTAAAATGTTTCCCATTATAAATATTTAAAATATTTTGAAATTTCAAACAAAATAAATACTATTTTGAAATATTAGTTAGCATTAGGTGCGAAAAATGGAAGCATTATTAATGAGTTAAATTGAAGTAGTATATTTTAGACCAGGGGCGGATTTATCTCATTTTAAGGGGGGGGGGCATCCATAAGGAAAAAAATTGCGCTTTCACCAAAAATGCAATTTTGAAGGTATTTGTATGCTAGTATATCTCGCTGGGGGGGGGGGTGACATGGCCCCCATGCCCCCCCCCTGAATTCGCCCATGTTTTAGACCTAAATTAATTCATTATTAGCACGTTCTCAATTAAACCAATATAAACTACGGTCTGTTTTACCAATCGCACAGTGAATATTTTTACAACAGGTTTGAATACTATATGTTTGTGTATAGAATATAGTTATGTTTTATAAAATAAACTACGCAGTATATTCGCACATTCAATATTCGAATCTGTTTTGAAAATATTTACTGTGCGATTTTTAATTTACTCTCTTGCTTGATGAAACAAACCATATAAATATTTTCGACATAAAATCGGTCATATTTAGGTCGTTCTAAGTTTAATCAAATAAAGGCGTATATTATCGGCCTAAAATAGTTTATTAATTTACCGTTTAAAACTAGGAAGCATTCACTGATAGAAATGTTGTAATATATTATAACATAAATATGTTATACGATACAACAACCAGTTGTAGAATTAAGAAGTAACAACATAAAATTGTTATAAATACAACAACAAATGTTATCTTATGTCATAGTACTATAATATAGGACGATTTGTGGTTGGCGCATATATAACACAATAATAATAATAATAATAATAATGCATTTATTCCAGTCAAAAAACCATATAAAAATAAAATATACATTTGTACATGTAAAAAAGTAATTATGAGAAAAAAAAAAAAAACACACGGTAGAAGTAACAAATTATCAAAAGCAGAGGCGGCGCCAGTTAGCAATAACTGGAGAACTCCAAAAGATATCAGATTGAACTAGAGACCTGAGGAGTTTGTTGGCGTTGGACGTCAGGCGGCCAACATAGCTGGCTATTGTTTTACGGCGCAACGCATCCAGAGTGTCTACGCGAGCCTGAGTAAACATTTCAGATGCACTGTTGTACCTAGGAAGTCTGTGCATTATACGAAAAGCGTCGTTATAACACACGCGCAAGGTACGCCACGACGCCATTGTATGATTACACCAAAGTTCGGCCGAATACATGTTACAACAGTAAGTCTTGAAAAGAAAGTTTTTTACATCGGAAGAGCACATAGCAAATCGTCTGGCAAGCATATTAGCGCGGACGCATAAAGTCTTATAGTGTCTTTTTATTTCAGCGTTATCACAGAGGTTATCGACTATTATATGACCTAGATATTTGACTTCGGAGACACGTTCAATTACTGAGTCGTTTAGAAAAACTGGGGGCACAAAAACGTCTCTATACAACGCGGGTTTAAACACCAAAACTTTGCACTTATCACAGTTATAGCTCAGATAAGAGAGTTGGGCAAATTCTTCACACTTGCGTAGCAATTTACGAAGACCTTCTAGGGAGGGACATAGAAGCACCATGTCGTCAGCATAACTAATGCAGTTCACTTTAGCACCACCGATAAAGCAGCCTGCAGAAACGGCAGCGAGAATGTAGTGCAGTTCATCAATGTAAGCATTGAAACAGTCTGGAGCCAATAAGCTTCCCTGGCGAACACCATTCCGTTGTTTAAAAGTAAAGGACTCTGAAGAGCCCCAAAGGACAGATGCTGTGGCACTACAGTTCCAGTTTTGTATGATGCGGCATATATATTTAGGCACAATGCTTTTGTGTTATGATCCGTATAATTTTAAAATTTTATTTTAATATACATAGCCTATAAGATCTAATTCTTAAAAGTAAGCATGAGTAACGTCGGATATTTTCGGGTTTTGTTCGGACCCCTCTAAGTAAAAATCGTTGAACTTTGGTAATGGGGAATTCACACCCAGAAACATTAGCGCGTGTGACCTAAATATGCCTCATTTTAATTTATGGATTTATGAAGAGAATAAATAGAGCTCCAAATTTTAGAGGTGATCATTCTTGAATAGTTTTTTGTCTTGTTAGTTAAAAAGTATCCAGTAGTGTCAAAAGTGAAAATGTAGTTTCTGTGAGAAATAATTTTTGAGAATTATTTTTGAATTAAAAATAGTTTTTAAACTTAGAAAATTTTTGAGACTTGTATTATCCGACATGAAAATAATTGGACACTTATAAATATTGTTAGCATGAACACTGATAGAAATTTTGACGAATATTAATTAACTTTGAAAAGTATTTTGTAAAATAATTTGAATGACTTATACGAACCAGTTCTAATATTAATGTGGACAATAAATTGGGATTTGAAAATGATTGCGAATAGTTGGGATTTCAATCATAGAATGTTTTAAGTTAGTAGTATTTAATGGAAAACTAATATATAATGGAAATTAGAATTTAAGAGCTTTGCATAGATATAGGACTTAGAAGTAAGAATTGATCTTTCATGTTCTCGAAGAATTTATTCACATTTATTTAATATATTATTCTTAAGTTAAGAAGAAATCGTTTTATCTGTTTCCAAAGCGCCGTCTCCTAGAATACCCGCTCCCGAATAAAGTGATAAGTGGTTAAGTATATTCTCCGCTCGGGTATACTTTAAATACGATGGAAGATTGTATGGCCAACCTAACTGAGTAAGTTATAATAAAAGTTATAATTAACTGCTCGGCTATAACCGAATTATATATCACATCATTAGTAGAAAAATATTTAATAGTAAAAAACCACATCACTAAATTAGTGATAGAATTTTCAACTTCACTACATTTGTATTAATAACGCCATTATTCTATCAGTGTTTAGTATTAAAAATGAAACCTATAAAAATAAGACTCCAAATTAATATGAAATAGCATAATTTTTCGATATAATTATGAGTGCGTTTAGACGTAAAATATCGTGTCCATTTTTCATTTAAATTTTGAGAATTATAAAATAATATGTAAAACTGTCCCAGTGATGGCAAGTTTAGAATCCTATATGCTAGACTCTCAAGCTGGTTTTCTGGGCTGGTGGTTGGCATACGTTTTTTGGTGTTTGGAAATTTTCTAAAGGTTTATCTCTCTTTATATGCCTTTAGCTCAGAACTGGTATACGAATGCCACAACGAGCTATGTAAACTGGCTGAATATAACAAAGTAAATTTGATATGGGTTCCAGGACATCAAGGTATAGATGGTAATGAGAAGGCAGACGACCTTGCGAGAAAGGGAAGTGAAGCTGTACTCACAGGACCAGAACCGTGCTGTGGGGTATCATATTTCACGGCCAGACACGAGGTCAGGAGAATGTTGCGGGATGAACACCAGCAACACTGGATAGATGCTCCTAGAATGAGGCACTCCAAACTCTTCCTAGGAGGACCTACCAAGAAAAGAACCAGCTTACTTCTAGGCATGTCCAGGAGTCAACTGAGAACAATAACGGGTATAATAACTGGACACTGCTTACTGAACAAGCACCGACACGTAATGGGACAGATTACGAGCCCCGTGTGCAGGAGATGTGGGGAAGGGGATGAAGAACCCTACCACCTCATATGTGAATGTCCATCGCTAATAGGCCTAAGATGGAAGTACTTTGGGAACGACTCTCTGGAACCAAACGAGATCATGAACACTCCCCTGAAACCATACCTGGACTTTTTAAAAGAAACAGGGATGCTCTGAGGAGGTCTGTGCGGTAAACACAAAGGTCCCTAGGGACCAGGTGTTGAGGGCTATGAACCCCGCATTGAAACAACTAAACTAAACTAAAGGTTTATCTATATGATCTTTTAGGGTTAACAACTCCATTTCTGGGCGTTAAATTTTACAGGGTTCTTGGCAGGTTTATTTTAAGTAAGTCAGAAACTGAACAAAATGGGACTTAAAACGTCATACGCAATAAAACCTCGTCAAAAACGATTAAAAGTTTAATTTACGGTGTTTTAACTTCTCTGTTAAAGAAAATCTCTTTAATTAGTCTAATTTGGCACTGCTTCTTCACTTTTTTCTGTCAATGGATGGTCGAATATTTTTCAAATTTTAAATTAATATTTACTGTTAATTTGCATTAGTTATTTACATAACTTTTCATTTCTAATAATTAGGAAAACTTTACAAAATAAATTAAAAAACCCTTAGAGATTTTTTATCGCGGAAATCGAGGGGTAAACCGCTATAAATAATTTCTTAACATATCCGTAGAATTTCCCTTAAGATTAACTCTATTTAGACTTAGTTCGCATACTAAGTGCATAATATACAGACATCGGCAAATTTCCAGTGCTCGCATAGGCGCCGCGTCGATTCTATCGTTGACGCGAGGTTTTAAATATTTACATTTTTATTTTCTTCGTTAAACACCGATATATTTACATATTTATAGTTAATATGTATATTCAATATTGTTGTGTGTAAAAAATTAGTGGTCAAATGTTTCGATTTAGTGACCTTTATAAAAATTTCCCTCATAATTCGGCAAAATTATTCCGTAAGCCTATGTTTCTGTGTTTATTTTCAACGTTTATGAGTCATAACTGACTTTATTCCGATTAATGGTGATGTGTTTAGAATCCTATATGCTAGACTCTGAAGCTGGGTTTCTGGACTGGTGGTTGGCATACGTTTTTTGATGTTTGGAAAGGTTAATCTATATGATCTTTTAGGGTTAATAATTCCGTTTCTGGGCGTTAAATTTTACAGGGTTCTTGGCAGGTTTATTTTAAGTACGTCAGAAACTGAACAAAATGGGACTTAAAACGTCATACGCAATAAAACCTCGTCAAAAACGATTAAAAGTTTAATTAACGGTGTTTTAACTTCTCTGTTAAAGAAAATCTCTTTAATTAGTCTAATTTGGCACTGCTTCTTCACTTTTTTCTGTCAATCGATGGTCGAATATTTTTCAAATTTTAAATTAATATTTACTGTTAATTTGCATTAGTTATTTACATAACTTTTCATTTCTAATAATTAGGAAAACTTTACAAAATAAATTAAAAAACCCTTAGAGATTTTTTATCGCGGAAATCGAGGGGTAAACCGCTATAAATAATTTCTTAACATATCCGTAGAATTTCCCTTAAGATTAACTCTATTTAGACTTAGTTCGCATACTAAGTGCATAATATACAGACATCGGCAAATTTCCAGTGCTCGCATAGGCGCCGCGTCGATTCTATCGTTGACGCGAGGTTTTAAATATTTACATTTTTATTTTCTTCGTTAAACACCGATATATTTACATATTTATAGTTAATATGTATATTCAATATATGTATATGTATATAAAAAATTAGTCGTCAAATGTTTCGATTTAGTGACCTTTATAAAAATTTCCCTCATAATTCGGCAAAATTATTCCGTAAGCCTATGTTTCTGTGTTTATTTTCAACGTTTATGAGTCATAACTGACTTTATTCCGATTAATGGTGATGTGTTTAGAATCCTATATGCTAGACTCTGAAGCTGGGTTTCTGGACTGGTGGTTGGCATACGTTTTTTGATGTTTGGAAAGGTTAATCTATATGATCTTTTAGGGTTAATAATTCCGTTTCTGGGCGTTAAATTTTACAGGGTTCTTGGCAGGTTTATTTTAAGTACGTCAGAAACTGAACAAAATGGGACTTAAAACGTCATATGCAATAAAACCTCGTCAAAAACGATTAAAAGTTTAATTAACGGTGTTTTAACTTCTCTGTTAAAGAAAATCTCTTTAATTAGTCTAATTTGGCACTGCTTCTTCACTTTTTTCTGTCAATCGATGGTCGAATATTTTTCAAATTTTAAATTAATATTTACTGTTAATTTGCATTAGTTATTTACATAACTTTTCATTTCTAATAATTAGGAAAACTTTACAAAATAAATTAAAAAACCCTTAGAGATTTTTTATCGCGGAAATCGAGGGGTAAACCGCTATAAATAATTTCTTAACATATCCGTAGAATTTCCCTTAAGATTAACTCTATTTAGACTTAGTTCGCATACTAAGTGCATAATATACAGACATCGGCAAATTTCCAGTGCTCGCATAGGCGCCGCGTCGATTCTATCGTTGACGCGAGGTTTTAAATATTTACATTTTTATTTTCTTCGTTAAACACCGATATATTTACATATTTATAGTTAATATGTATATTCAATATTGTTGTGTGTAAAAAATTAGTGGTCAAATGTTTCGATTTAGTGACCTTTATAAAAATTTCCCTCATAATTCGGCAAAATTATTCCGTAAGCCTATGTTTCTGTGTTTATTTTCAACGTTTATGAGTCATAACTGACTTTATTCCGATTAATGGTGATGTGTTTAGAATCCTATATGCTAGACTCTGAAGCTGGGTTTCTGGACTGGTGGTTGGCATACGTTTTTTGATGTTTGGAAAGGTTAATCTATATGATCTTTTAGGGTTAATAATTCCGTTTCTGGGCGTTAAATTTTACAGGGTTCTTGGCAGGTTTATTTTAAGTACGTCAGAAACTGAACAAAATGGGACTTAAAACGTCATATGCAATAAAACCTCGTCAAAAACGATTAAAAGTTTAATTAACGGTGTTTTAACTTCTCTGTTAAAGAAAATCTCTTTAATTAGTCTAATTTGGCACTGCTTCTTCACTTTTTTCTGTCAATCGATGGTCGAATATTTTTCAAATTTTAAATTAATATTTACTGTTAATTTGCATTAGTTATTTACATAACTTTTCATTTCTAATAATTAGGAAAACTTTACAAAATAAATTAAAAAACCCTTAGAGATTTTTTATCGCGGAAATCGAGGGGTAAACCGCTATAAATAATTTCTTAACATATCCGTAGAATTTCCCTTAAGATTAACTCTATTTAGACTTAGTTCGCATACTAAGTGCATAATATACAGACATCGGCAAATTTCCAGTGCTCGCATAGGCGCCGCGTCGATTCTATCGTTGACGCGAGGTTTTAAATATTTACATTTTTATTTTCTTCGTTAAACACCGATATATTTACATATTTATAGTTAATATGTATATTCAATATTGTTGTGTGTAAAAAATTAGTGGTCAAATGTTTCGATTTAGTGACCTTTATAAAAATTTCTCTCATAATTCGGCAAAATTATTCCGTAAGCCTATGTTTCTGTGTTTATTTTCAACGTTTATGAGTCATAACTGACTTTATTCCGATTAATGGTGATGTGTTTAGAATCCTATATGCTAGACTCTGAAGCTGGGTTTCTGGACTGGTGGTTGGCATACGTTTTTTGATGTTTGGAAAGGTTAATCTATATGATCTTTTAGGGTTAATAATTCCGTTTCTGGGCGTTAAATTTTACAGGGTTCTTGGCAGGTTTATTTTAAGTACGTCAGAAACTGAACAAAATGGGACTTAAAACGTCATATGCAATAAAACCTCGTCAAAACGATTAAAAGTTTAATTAACGGTGTTTTAACTTCTCTGTTAAAGAAAATCTCTTTAATTAGTCTAATTTGGCACTGCTTCTTCACTTTTTTCTGTCAATCGATGGTCGAATATTTTTCAAATTTTAAATTAATATTTACTGTTAATTTGCATTAGTTATTTACATAACTTTTCATTTCTAATAATTAGGAAAACTTTACAAAATAAATTAAAAAACCCTTAGAGATTTTTTATCGCGGAAATCGAGGGGTAAACCGCTATAAATAATTTCTTAACATATCCGTAGAATTTCCCTTAAGATTAACTCTATTTAGACTTAGTTCGCATACTAAGTGCATAATATACAGACATCGGCAAATTTCCAGTGCTCGCATAGGCGCCGCGTCGATTCTATCGTTGACGCGAGGTTTTAAATATTTACATTTTTATTTTCTTCGTTAAACACCGATATATTTACATATTTATAGTTAATATGTATATTCAATATTGTTGTGTGTAAAAAATTAGTGGTCAAATGTTTCGATTTAGTGACCTTTATAAAAATTTCCCTCATAATTCGGCAAAATTATTCCGTAAGCCTATGTTTCTGTGTTTATTTTCAACGTTTATGAGTCATAACTGACTTTATTCCGATTAATGGTGATGTGTTTAGAATCCTATATGCTAGACTCTGAAGCTGGGTTTCTGGACTGGTGGTTGGCATACGTTTTTTGATGTTTGGAAAGGTTAATCTATATGATCTTTTAGGGTTAATAATTCCGTTTCTGGGCGTTAAATTTTACAGGGTTCTTGGCAGGTTTATTTTAAGTACGTCAGAAACTGAACAAAATGGGACTTAAAACCTCATATGCAATAAAACCTCGTCAAAAACGATTAAAAGTTTAATTAACGGTGTTTTAACTTCTCTGTTAAAGAAAATCTCTTTAATTAGTCTAATTTGGCACTGCTTCTTCACTTTTTTCTGTCAATCGATGGTCGAATATTTTTCAAATTTTAAATTAATATTTACATAACTTTCCATTTCTAATAACTAGGAAAACTTTACAAAATAAATTAAAAAACCCTTAGAGATTTTTTATCGCGGAAATCGAGGGATAAACCGCTATAAATAATTTCTTAACATATCCTCAGAATTACCCTTAAGATTAACTTTAGTTAGAAGTTCGCATAATATACTATTATTGAAAATAAAAACTTTTCGCAAAAAAAAAGAACCGACTTCTATGTCTCTAAAAAGTAAAAAATAAAAAATACTTAAGTCGGTGCCAATTTCACCATTCCCTAAATTAATTACTAACAATTATTTTTTTATTATTTTATTATTGTTTGCTGTGAAATTGGTTCCGACTTGAGTATTTTTTATTTTTTACTATTTAGAGACACAGAACTTGTAGATTTGTAACGTCATCTAAGCTAAATTATAGTTGTCCTACCATCTCAGCAAGCTGCTGACGTCACAACGCACTGTTAGTGCGTGGTGACGTCATTGTCTTAAAGATAAATTTCTAAAAAACAAAAGTAATATTTTTATTTCAGCGTCCAAGAGTCCAACCAACCTTATTTTAAACGATATACCAAAGAAAATCTTGTTAAACTTTAAGCGTTAAGTAATAATCAAACAACGCCTTTTGGTAAAATCACAACAATTATCATTTTCTCTTGGTTTTTTAATATTACAGGTCAAGAGAATCAAGTTTAGCGTCATTTAAAAGATTTTCAGTGTACCGTAATATTTAAGTGATCCCTTAATCAAGTTTTCCGAGTTATCCGATATTTCTCTAAAAATTTGGCTGGTAGTAGAACCAAATTAAGCCGTTTTTAAGTGAAATTGAGTTAAAATGATCAGATTTATTTTGCAAAAGGTTTCATCAAATTCCGTTAATTCGTTCCAAAGTTATGCGGAAACAAACATAAAAAAACAAAGTCACACGTCGAATTGATAACCTCCTCCTTTTTGGAGTCGGTTAAAAAAAAACAAAAAACATCATCAAGTTCAAAGAATCTTTTTGTTTTCGTTATTGGGTGTCATTTGCAGATTGTTTTTTATTTCAGTGCCGATTATTCCGGAGTTTTTGTACGACATCAACCATCCAGATGCACCCCTAAGTGGACCAGTAAGAGCGGCCCCTACAACAACTCCGACCCCCAATCCATGTGAACTGTACTTGAAAAGTCATGACATCAACATCAATTTTACAACTGCAGCTGTAAATGAAAGTAACGGTAATTAATTTCAGTTTGCGTTTCATAATAAACCTATTACAGCACGCATTTGGGAGCTTTGATGGCTTTATTATGCAACGCAACTTTTTATATTATACCTAGTCGTTTTTTCTTTTTTTAACAGGACATAACGACTGTTTTTTTAACAAAATGTATAAACGAGGGTTTTAAATCTAGCTCGATACCTCTGGAATACCACGAGGTTCACATATTGGACCAATTTGGTTTTTAATTTTTGTAAATGACATTGTTAAAAGTATTATATGAGAGCATTTATTTTTTGCTGCTTTATGGATAATCCATAAACTAAAAAGATTAACTTTTAATTCGATAAAAATCTTCTGTAGTGCAAAAAATGGGAGGACACTAGATTTTTGTTAATTGTAGAGTTTTCTAAAATATATTTTATTTAAATAACGCAATAAAATTTGTAGCTATTAGAAAACCTTACAATTTACAAAAATCATCTCTTTTACCTCAAAATAATTATGTCTTTTTAAATAAATTATTTCAGTTAACATGACAACAATGGATCCATTAATTGTTGAAAAAGAAAGTCGACATACAGATTTGGTACAAGAAACGGTCGAAGTGGGCATGATGTTTGCCTCGAAGGCATTTGTTCAGTTATTGACCAACCCTTTCATTGGTCCTTTAACTCACAAGTAAGTAAAAATACTATTTTCAAAAAACACTTACTCCAAAATAAGTGGCGCACCCAAAATTTTGCCCAACTTTGATGTGCAATAATTCCTACACCGTTTGTTCGATTGTAACGACTTTTGTCTTATTTTGTAGAATTGTTCTTTGAGATTACGATGCATATCATAATTCTTTCTAATTATTTAAGCTTTATGATCCCAATAGATCCAAAAAATGGCGCTTTTTGAAATCGTCCTGTGGATTTTTTAAGCGATCGAATTAAACTAATTTATGATTGGCGATTAAACTGAGCTTATTTTAACCTCTGTTTTTTTATGCATGTTTCTATATGGCAATAATTAGGAGATACACCCTTGAAAGAAAAAAAATTCATATTCTGGTTAAGCCAAAATTCGGTACTATCTGTCATTGTTAGTTACAGGCCAAAATTTTAGCTATAATAACAGTTAAAAAGTAGCTTTTTGCTGAAAGAAGGGTATCGTTTTAAATAGGAGTTTTGGGCTAAATAAAAAAAATATGTTTTTGTTTAAAAAAGTGCAAAATGATGAAAAGAAATGATAAAAAACTGTGTTATTTGTTGATAAAGAACAAAATGAAAAAAAAAATAAAAACTAAGGAATTATTTGATATCGTAAACCCGACAACATCGCATTATTCTTGCGCTAAATGTGACTATCATACTGAAAAAAAGCAATATTTTTTGTTTATTTACAAAACCAACATAAATACGTTTAGGTAGAATGTATAATAAAAACACTGTACAATATTAATTAAATATATCTATTTTTAAATAAATATATTTAAAAAGTTAAAAGTCTATGTGTAACTTTTTCATAATCTAGTTTTAAATCATGTAATGGAAATAAACTAATTTAACATGTTGAAAGCCAGATTAAATTACTTGTCTTGGGTAACACTGTCCCATGGAACTACATGCTTTGGGTTATCGTTGAAGCTAATGGTTTGCTTACAATGTTATTATAGTATAAATACCTCAAAAATAACTCTATAATCGTACTGAAACTTAAAAAACTAGTCACATAAGTCCAGCCTAATTACACATTGAATTACAGTATATTAAATCCGTAAAAACTAATAAAACACAACAAAATATTTTAATATTAGTCAAGAGCAGTGAAAACAACACAGACCCACTTTGGCCCCACTGTAGTACTCAATGTGCAAAGTTATTTTATTTTGACGAGATGACATTTGACACTTAAAGTTTCGTGCAATGTTGCCAAATCGTACACTGACATATGTCCAAATTCTTAATTAAAATAATTAATTAAAGTATGTTCCGGGATGTAAAAAAAAGGGCTGAAATGTTGGCTTGGTATTTATTTTTTATGTATCTATAAGCATGTAAAGTCTTATCGTTGCAGGCGATTTAGCCCAAAATGCGATACCCTCCTTTCCCATTGTTTATAATATTCTTGGTCCTTCGAGCGAACATATAAATTAAATTTTAATTATTTTTTTAATTTCAGAATAGGCTACAGCATTCCCATGTTCGCAGGGTTTCTTATTATGTTTCTTTCAACTATAAGTAAGTAAAAAGAAGTTGTTCAAACTTTTTGAATAGTTATTTTCTTAACTAGTGTATTAAGTAGCATTTCATCCAAGCAAAGAATATCAGCCCACGAGGCCGTCAGGCCGAGTGAGCTGATATTCTTAAGTGGATAAAATCACTTAATACACGAGCTGAGAATTTAATTTTATCCAACACCTTTTATTTTTAAATAAAAAGCTATAATTTTGCGAAAATTATGTCAAAAATATTAAGATTAAGTTTTCTTAATACTAAAATAATAGGTAGCCATGGCCTAAGTATGCCTATTAAAAATAAACAATTGCTAGTTTTACATTTTTTACAAACGTCAAAATGGACGCGGTGATGACAGAATTTTTAATAAAAACAGTATTTTATTTAAAAACTAAAGAATAATTTGGGGTTTTCTTTAATTTTTATGGTTTAGTTAGTGTGCTTCTATTTATAGAATAGTTATAATACTTAATTAATAGGGTATGTAACTAATTTTGGGTGAGATCAAAAGCTGTACGTAAAAGAGTGGGTGAAATTTTTTTTTTAGTCACTAGTGGAAAAAACTCACTTTTGACATTTAAAATAGTGCTCAAAACAAGTGTTTCTGTGAAGGTGTTGGATAAAGTATATTTTTATGAAAACTTAAAGGATGTTAAACAGGTTCTTAAAGTAATTAAGGCTTTTCATTATTAAAATAAGATTATATAACATTATTTTTAAAATTTTAAAAGGCATTCAACAAATATAAAAGGGTTTTAAAATTTTATATTATAAACACAAATAAATTATTTTACGCAGAAATATCTCACGTTTTTAAGGAGTTACATATATTGTAAAGCTGTAATTACATACCTGTAAAAAATCAATAAAAACCCTTAATTTTCCCGAGCCAGAAGGTATATAACCCCTTAAGAAACTTGTGTAATATAAACTTAGTAGGTAATTAACAGTACCCGGCGTATTTCCAGTTATAGTCCAGTCTTCAAGTTAATAAAAGAGGCTTTACCTGGAAATAATTCAGGGAGTTTAGATTTTTGGTTTATTAGGTAGGGTTTAAGGCCGCAAATAAATAATTTTGCGACATTGAACTCGATTTGGAACTGTAATTTTTTTAACTTATTTTTCACAAAAAACAGACTTTTTAAAATATCTCAAGATCGGTGCATCCTAGGACAAAAAACGTTTAATATCAAAATAAAGAGGACCAAATCTCCAACATTTTTTGTGTCATATATTTTTTTGAACGACTTATAGCTAATTCACGGTGCCGCCTTAAACGTTACACTCTAGGGTTTTAGATTTTTCTTTATAACTTGGTTAGGAAGGTTCTTTTTTTTTGCTTAATACAATGGTGATTCAATCGAAAATCGGTTTACCCGAAATAATGGGGCACAAATGTTTGAATTATTAAAAAAAATTAATTTTACGTAAATTAAAAAGAAAGTGCCAGATAGATTTTTTTTTTAATTTTCACCCGAAATGATCTCAGGGACATGCCTAACCGACGATAAACAACACTTTTGGTTTTTCGAAAAAAAAAAAAACATTAAAAATCTAAAAACGTATAGTGTAACGTTTAAGAAATATTTAAAAAATCCATTTTTAGTGAAAAACGCTTTAAAAAAATTACAGTTTCAAATGGAGTTCAACGTCGCAAAATTGTTTTTTTATTTACGGCCATTAACCCTACCCAATAAACTGAAAATCAAAACTCCCTGAATTATTTCCAGGTAAAGCCCATTTTATTGACCTGAAGACTGGACTACAACTGGAAATACGCCGGGTACTGGTAATTAATCTAAAATATAAAATTATAAATAGAAATCAGCCTAGACTAGACTAATTGTTAGTTAATAATTATGTATTACCAATATTTACGTTTATTATTTTATTTATTTTTATTCTACCTTAACATGTCATTGTAAATATAGAGGAAAGGAAGCAAATATGGGCTACCTGTTTTATTTTTTCTTGTAAAAAAATAAATAAAAGTTTAGTTCCAATACCAAACATACCTAACGATAGCTATATTAATTAGTCACAACCTGTTAAAATTTCACATTAATTAAAACAAATAATAAATTCATTAATTCGTAAATAGGTACACTTTTGTGTCGATTTGAAATTGGCCCTAAATATGGGCTGCCCCCAAAAATGTGTAATAAATATTAGATTTGAAGTGGCAATCAATCTTATTGGTCGCAATAAGTTAAAAGTATAAAAGTTATATCGAAAATAAAATAATAAATCAAATAACTCCTAATGTAGAATGTGGTATATTAAACATTTTTGAAGCTTTGAAGGTACCATCATTTTCATAGAAAACGCTCACATCACAGAACCCTGAGGTACCCCAACATTTTAAATTTTTAGTTGTGGTATATGTACTTTACTAAGATTGACACTGACATTTTCCGTAATAATTAAGTAAGGTTAAAGTACAGTCTATATTATATAGTGCAAGTCCTATAACTGTCTTTAAGCATATATGCTTATAAGCAAAAAGGTTAACAAATTTTATTATAAATGATATTTATACAGTATGTCTCCAGATAGAGTTACAAAGAGGAATTTATTTTTGATTTGATGTCAAAAAAAGTCACTCTTTATAACTTGCCCTGCTTGATTTTAAACTCCCAAAACACTAAGCGCTTTTTGTACAACTCTTACGGTTCATGGGATAATGTTTTTTTCTTCAAAATAGTGTCTTCAAAAATATAAAGAAAAAAAAACATCATCAAGAGTGACTTATTTTAAGATATCAAAAATAAAAAATCTTCTTTGTAATTCTAACAGTTGGTTTGTGTAATTTGGTGTAATTTTTGCGTGCCAAGCCTCAATGATGGCCTGTCGTAATTCTTCAGCATTATGACCCAGGAAAGTTAGTTTCTTCCCTCGCTCTGACTCCGGTATGGAAAGGGTTTTCCCGCAGATAATAATAATAATAATAATAATAATAATAATAATAATAATAAAAAGACTTTATTTATAAAAAATACATAACCAGCGGCGAAGTCTAGCTAGGCTACTCTTACTCAACCACAAGATATGTTTTACTACATTTTAAATATAGGATTGATTTTTATTTGAAACTAATACTAACTTACACCTAAGCATGGCGCAAAAATACTTTAACTTAAAATAAAATTAAATGATAATTATAATTATTAACCACAAATACACACACTCCTGCAACACACTTAAAAGACTATTGATTGTAGAAATTTAAAAATACAAAATACCTTATTGATTTTCAAAAAGAATTTGCTGAACTTTTGTTTTAAATGGGTTAATTTTAAGCAACTTAAATGACTCAGGCAACTTATTATATTCATTTATAGAATTATAACTGAAAGATCGTTTAAAAAAACTTTTACTGAAAGTAGGCATATTAAGTTTTACATTATTTCTTGTATTAATGGAATGAATTTGATTTCTAGTAACATATTTATTAGCAATAATTTGTACTGGGTTCGTTTGTAAGGATTTGTGAGTAAATACTAAAAGATGTAACTTACGCCTCTGTTCCATTTTTAGCCATTTTAACTGTGTTATTATAGGGGACATACGGTTGTACCTGTTGACCCCCTTGATAAACCTACAACAACTATTTTGCACTTTTTGAATTTTAAATTTACTGTTTTCATCAAGACAAGGACCATAAATAAAATCGCAATAATTGCATATCTTCTTCTGCACTACTCATTCTTCTTCGAACAGAACCCCGCTTTCTGCTAATCTGTCCAGTTTCCTCAAGTTTTTTCTTTGCTCGCATTATAGTGCTGTTTGCAACATTTAATTCAGTGGCTATTTCACGTACACTTATCCCGTCATTTATTCTTGCTGTTATAATACATTTTTGATAATCTGTAAGCTGCGGCATAACTAGTGTGAATTATTTTGACAAGTAATGTCATAATAATATTTGACAAATAAATGTCAAAGAGACCTTGATAAAGTTCAATATAATCTGTAACATTTTTAGGTGTAAGCGTTTATTATGAAAACGATGGTACTCATCTCGTACTGCCTCACTACTATTCTAGCGCATTCCATGTCGCCCTCGTCCCATTTCTTCTATTCTTGACTGTTGCTGATCTTTTCTTGACATCCTAGAAAAATTCTAGGCTTAAGTACATAGTTATATATAGGCTAAAAGGCGAGATGGTTTCCAAAATGTATATTTATATAAAGTTATGAACACACTGGATCTTTTTGGTGAGGATAATACATTATCTAATCTGCTCTACAATTTTTTTTACCGGGGACCTTTTAGTTGGAAACCTTTTGCGGTTTTCTCGATCAGTCGTTTTTTTGAGATATAGCGCCGCGGTTTTTTTTCTTATAGTAGTAGTAAAAAAATCATTTTCTTTTTGCCGTGGGTTGATTCTCTATTCACGGAAAAAAAAATTATAGCTAGGAGCGCTATAACACACATACCAAGCAAATTATAATCGCTTATTATATAAATACAAGGCTTTCTCTTACAATTATGGCAGTCAGTGTAAAAATTTATATGAAATACTTTAATTGTTTAGTGAATAATAAAATATAACAAATAGTATGGCATTTATAGCTTAAATAGATTTAATTATTGTCCGTGCTAATAATTTTTATAATATAATAAAATTTCTGTAAATTTATAATAGTGCCTGTAATAAATATAATCGTGTCTGTAATATATATAATCGTTTCCAATTTATTTTTAACATTATTAGTTATTGTGTCCCTTATAATCTATAGCTCAAATCACTATAATTTGCCACTGTTACCAAATATCTTATAATGTATAGCGCAGAGCCCACTAATTTCTTTCCGTGTTAATGGTGCTCTTAGCTAAAAAAAGCGGATTTATAATATCTTTATTCGTTTGTTTTCTATAGGCTTCTAAATTCAAAAAATGAGATTTTTTCATTATATTTTGATAAAAATTTTGTATAAATACTAAAGATACTACTCTAGCACATATGTGCGGTTTGTAAAAATAAAAAAAGTTTTAGATTCAATCCAGTGACGGAGATTTTACCGGGGGTTCTCGAAAAAAAAAACAAAAATATTGAAATGTTTTATTTATTTTTAGAAAAACAACACGTTAAATTAAAATTATGAAAAAAAACAAAAAGAAAAATTAAAAATAAAACTTTCTCCTTGCTTTAAAACATAAAAATAACATTCAATAATTCAAAATATTGTTGTTCTGCTTTCAATAACTACCCGTAAAATCTCTGTACACTGGATTCAGTCCAAAACTTTTTTATTTTTACAAACTTCACATGCGTGTTCGTGTTGCTTATAAAAATCAGAGCCATATCTTCAGTATTTATTGAACTATTTGCAGATGGTGTTAAGATCATTCCATTTTTTGAAATATTTCCATAGACTTGATTAAAAATAATTTACTATTGATTTTAAATTTCTTAAAAACAAATACAAATAAAAACAAATGAAAATAAAAACAAAGATAGTCTAAAAAATTGCTAAAATATATAAAATTTTCATGAAAATATAGCGAAGAAATGCGAGAAAATCTCATATTTTAAATTTAGAAGCCTATAACAACAAAGGAATAATAGTATATTATTTACCAAGTGAGAGAAGTTTAACATTTTTGACCTGCGTTAAATTGCGGGATGAGCGCGCTAGCGCGAAGCCCGCAAGACGCGGTCTAAAATGTTAAATCTTCACTCACGTGGAAAATATAGTATTTTTTTCACTACCAGTACAATTAATTAGCTATTTATTTATTTATTTTACTAAAATTTAATGAAAAAGCTTATAAATTTAAAATATCACGCTGGCCGTTCGCGGCCATTAAAAAAAAAACAAATGAATAACTTGACATTTCTGGTAGAAATTTTCTAGTGATCTGCTAAAATTATTAAGTTAGAAAGTGTTTCCGTGTTAAGTGTGATAAAATATATAAAAATGGAAAGTGAAATGCAAAGTGATAATTCTGGTACTCCCCCAGAAATAAGGGGACAGGCGAAAACTGTGAGGGAAAATCTATTGCCTCAAAAATCAATATATGGGGGTTGTACCTCTAGTAATCTATGATCCTTACGGTAATACATATATGGGTTGTATAATCTATGGTTGAATATGATGGACCAACAATTTTCACTTTTGGAAGTGTTTTTTGTAAAACATGTTTTATAGGTACTAATTTAGTTAATATTTTTTAATTTAATATGCAATAAATAAAGTGAAACGTCAGATGCCAAAACAGCTGAATAAAAATTCATTATTAACCATGGTGAAATTTCATTATTTTTAGAACCTCTGACGTCATAGGTAGAGAAATAATATTTCTACCGATGAAAAGAACAGTAATAAAGATGTGCTTTTAGGCTGGTGGTGAAAAAAGATATTTTATTCGCAACTGTATATGTAATACATACATTACATGTATTAATGAAGTTTGGGAAGTACGTGATTTCTTGTCCCACTCTTATCAGTAAGATGGATGGAAATAAACATTACATTGCTACTAGGGTAACCTACCATATTTGCGGCTTAGCAATCGATATGGACTGTAAATTTTCCTTTCAAACCCATAAGGATAAACATAATCTAAACGTCGAAAATAGGCCAAATTTAGTTGACCCCGTAAATGAAGTAAAACTAACTTATCTCTTCGGAAGTTGCACACCGCACTATGGGCTATTTGCATAAAAGTATACATAAAACATTGACTAGCCATAATCATAGCTATGTTTAATAGTTGACTAGATTTACAAAATTAAAAAGAATATGGGGGGTGGACTTTTTAAAAGCCCAAAATTTGCTTACGTAATACTTGAATGCCCCCTAAAGCAAGACTTTTGGGAAAAGTAAAATAAACAATTTAAAGACTGGTTCAACCCAATAAAAATATCTATGGAAAACACGGCTCGCTTGGACCAACCTTTAATCAGGAATTTAATCACTTTTAGTTTTTTTTTAGAAATTAATTTGGGGGATACCCTAATTATTTTAGGAGCAAAACAGAAAAAATCCTCGGGGCGCTTTTTAAGAAAATTAAATTAATAATAATATTTCCTACAGGATGCTTCTTGAAATTTATTTAAGGTTATTTGTGATAAAACACTCGGAAATGAAGCAAATAAAAACTTTATTGCATTACATAATCATGCCAACGTTTCACCTAATATTTAGGCTTCTTCAGGGCTAAAAAGACATAAAAATTATAAAACTTTTTGGACATAACTTGGACATTATAAACTCATTTATTTGGAAAAAAAATGTATATAAACAAAAATAAAAGAAATTAATAAATTAAAAACTTACCTAAATTATTAAATATGCATTAAAACATATATGCATATTTAATAATTTAGGTAAGTTTTTAATTTATTAATTTAGGTAAGTTTTTAATTTATTAATTTCTTTTATTTTTGTTTATATACATTTTTTTTCCAAAAAAATCAGTTTATAATGTCCAAGTTATGTCCAAAAAGTTTTATAATTTTTATGTCTTTTTAGCCCTGAAGAAGCCTAAATATTAGGTGAAACGTTGGCATGATTATGTAATGCAATAAAGTTTTAATTTGCTTCATTTCCGAGTGTTTTATCACAAATAACCCTAAAGAAAATTAAATTATCATTTGTTTTTATATTTTTTTCAGTGTATGTTTAATTTTTATTACGGATATCGAAGAAACATTTTTGTTCTTATTTTCATTTGTTTCTAAGATATTTAAAATAATGATAATATTCAAAATTAGAAAATTACCACAAAATGGCTCTAAACGCCAGAACACAATATTTATTTATTTATAGTCTTTCTGGGACCTATAAAAGGTGTTAATACAATTAGGTTGGCTAAGTTGACTAAGTTAGAGTCATTTTTATTGAACTATTTGCAGATGGTGTTAAGATCATTCCATTTTTTGAAATATTTCCATAGACTTGATTAAAAATAATTTACTATTGATTTTAAATTTCTTAAAAACAAATACAAATAAAAACAAATGAAAATAAAAACAAAGATAGTCTAAAAAATTGCTAAAAAAATTAATTTAGGGGATGTTAAGCTTCTAGAACAATGAATCTTGTTTTTTGCACAAGTTCATGACCAGTAAAAATTTTGAGAACTTATACGTTACATTTTATCAATTCCAATCGAAGTTACAAGCTAAAAAAAACTCTTTTTTTGCGGTCACTCCTTTATGGGCAAGTATGGGATATCTTCATCCACTCCGCGGGGGACCTTAACTGCGTCAAAAGTTCTAACTTGTAAATTTTTTTCTTTCTTAAGCTTCGGTTTCCTCCAAAAGTCGCAGTCGCTGACGACTGCGACCGGGTAGCCGCGACCAGGTCGCCACGACATTAGCTGTTTTCCTCGGTCTCGCCAGTCGACAGTCGCTATTCTGTTAGCTGGCCACTTTATAAACAGCGGTTTGTTTGTTTGTTTATGCCTTTTAGTCAGTATGAATATCTCTAAAAAGTCGGTTCTTTTAATGTTTCTGAATTATCAAGCGGAAGAGAAGAATCACCTCCTCTTATTATCATGAAGAAAAAAGGATAAAAGTTGATGAGATGTTTCGGCTGAGAGAGGTGGAGGGATTTCAAGCAATTCTAATTGAATGAAACAGTGAAAGGCACTTGTCACAGCGCAAAACCACCTGTTTCACCGTCAAATTCGTGACGAAATAGTCGTGTGTCTGCTCCCGGAGCGGTCAAGCGACCGGCGACCAAACGAACGGCGACCGGTAGTTAGTAGTAACGACTCGGCAGCAGCTAGGAAAACAGGGACATTTAAAATGCATTGGAGATGTCTTAACGACTCGGTCGCGGCTATCCGGTCGCATTCGTCAGCGACTGCGACTTTTGGAGGAAACCGTAGCTTAATATCGAATTTAATCTAAAGTAATTAGGCTACATGATACCACTGTGCGTATTCGTCCTCCCTTCGTGTTTCCTGTCGCTTCTTCATTAGATGTGCAGCTTTCGTCTATTAGCACACTCACTAACTCGATTAATTATCGCCACTTATATATAGAAGCTATTACAAAGAGCCTTTAAATGTACACTCTCAGTAACCAGTTTATCGCACTAGTGTCAATCTCCAATTAGCAAAAGTTACTGTTCAAACTCGATTAACTCCCTACGTATCACAGATTGAATCACAGAAATATACAATAAAGTAAATTCAATACAAAATTAAAAATAACACAAAATTTTTCCTTAACTGCAGAGTTAATATTAAAGTTTAATTTTTTAAGGTATAGTTATTTTAAATTTGCCTCTAAATACACCACAAAGTCCGATTTACACTGAAGCATGGGGCTTGTTTTGAATGTCAACATAACCAAAATTTATAATTTTTGTTTACTTACTTTGTTTTTATGATGTTTTGATGTAAAAAAAGAGAATTGATAAAGCTGTTGCTAAAAACACTTTTGTATTCCTGTAGAAACAAAATTTGCTTATAAAATCGCTTTTATTCCAATAATATAGAGGAATAAACCATTGTTTTGTTCTCGTTAATGGCACGTCAACGTTTTACAGTTGTGTAAATTGGACCTTTTCATTTCGCTTACGACGCATGCGTATCTTACGTTGCTATGGTAATTTCGAGATTGTTTACAAGCGGGAAGTTTTAAAATAACTATACCTTAAAAAAATAAACTTTAGTTCTAGACATCCTTATTCCAGCAAATCGAGACATGACTGGCTTTAATTAAAATACAGAATATTATTAGCTAGCTTAAGGCGTTCATAAGTTATTATGCCCACAAGATTTCTCGGGCAGAACGACCTATAAAAATAATTCGACCGACCGATCTACCAAAAGATCGACCGACCGATTCACAGATTTTTTTTTTACTCGAAATTGATTTATATCGACATCAACGAACTAATAACTCTTCTCTCTAGAATAGGCATTTCATTCGTAAAAACTAACAAAAACGTCGGCAACATAAACATTCGTCTGTCTTACTCGCACATCTTTGTTCTAACAGAGACAACAATACCAGTTACTGGTAATTGTTATTGTTCAGGCCTGAATATACCTACTATTTGAATTGAATATTTTTGCACGAATACAAATTTTTTTCCAAAATTTTGAAAACATTAAAATGGGAAAACAATACCTGGGACAAAAACTGAAAGTGCACCAGTTAAAGTGCACTCTCGGTATTGCAATACAAAGTACAGTGTATTTTTTTTAAATTATAAAATCCATATTATTAAAAAAAATATAACAAATAATAAAATTTACTATTTTAAAATAAAATAATACTTTAATTAATATTGTATATCAAGGGCTTCATAACATAGGGGCGTATACGCCATTTTTTTTATTTTCAAAACAAAAAAAATCATCATCATCAATGGCATTAAGAGGCCTTTTATACATATATTATACAATAATTAATAAAAATAAAAAAAAAATAAAAAAAAATAAAAAAAAAATAATAATTAAAATATTAAGTAACAAATTTTTATTTTATTTTAGTTTTTTTTTAATAATATACTGTTTGTAAATAATTTAAAAAATACCCCTGTACGCCACTGGTTTAGGTCACAAGAGGGTGTAGGGGAAGTCGGGGTTAACTGGGCCGCTTTTTTTCATATCGAGTTTTTGAAATACCTGTAAACAATTTTCAAATATTTTTTATAGCAAAAGGTAGATTATTACTATAGTTAGAACACATTAATACTTCTTCAGACAAATATTATTTATGTAAAAAAAGTTATTAACGATAAACCAGTTAACCCCGCTGGACCAGTTAACCCCATAGGGCAGGGTTAACTGAACCACTACTCAGGCTTAACTGGTCCACTAACAAAAATGTATTGTATTGTAATTATTGTGAATAAAAACGATTTGAAATAAAATAAAATTTGATTCTAACATAAAAATATGTTGTCATATTATGTTATGTTAAATATCAGATATATCTCAGGGTTAACTGGTCCGGGGTTAACTTGACATGGCCCAGTTAACCCCGAACTAATTAATATTGACATAAGTGGTCCATTAATCCCGAACCAGTTAACCCTGAGTGACACCACTGAATGAAATCATAAAATTTTAATACTTAATAAGATAGTATAGGGTGGAATTATGCAGAATAATTAACAAAATACTCAGTATATTGAATAAAATATTAGTCTAGATCCTCCTATCAATAATAAAGTAACAATTAAAAAATAAAAGTTAAGGTAAATACCTACTTTTCATCGAAAAAAATGAACTTTCTTTACTACAAGTTACACGTGGACAACATGGTCCGTCATAATACTTTAAACAAATACTACTAACTAAATTTCACTAGAATTTGCCCTAAGGCGCCAATACTAATAAAAAAAGTTGATAAAATCCAGATGGACCCGTTAACCCCGACTTCCCTTACAAAAAAAATTACATTCTTGCAGTAAAATAGGTTGATATGCTAAAAGTTAATAAATAAAAAAAAATACACTGAAAAAATTCAAAATTAGAAAAATTGCTTTTAATTTTGGTCTTAAATGAAAGCTTATGATGTAATGTAATCAATTAATACTAGTTTCACGAAGGGACATTTTTTTTGGCTATTTTACAAAAAAATCACACCGTGACCCCAAGACTAATATTAATATATTATATGTTATTATTAATATTATTATTTAATTTTAGTTTTTGCATTCGGTCGAAGCTACAGCGTCCTGTTCATTGCCAGGGCCCTCCAAGGAGTAGGATCATCCTGTTCCAGCGTATCAGGAATGGGCATGTTAGCAGAGAGGTATCCAGACGACAAGGAAAGAGGAAACGCCATGGGCATTGCCCTTGGAGGATTGGCATTGGGAGTCCTTATAGGACCTCCATTTGGAGGAGTTATGTATGAATTTGTTGGAAAGTCTGCACCTTTTTTGATTTTGTCAGCTTTGGCCCTTGGAGATGGATGTAAGGGGATTTTTTTATAAGTGTAGAGTAAAATATAAAAATAATTTTGAAGTTTTGAAACTAGAATTCTAGCAGATCTTTTTCTTTTAAAATTTGGACCCTAAGAAAAATATGGTGAATAATAAATTAAAAAAATATGGCTTAAAATTAAACAGCAATATTTTTTTTTAATAATACATAATTTAATTAATATTATACAGCACGAGTCATGTATAGTATATTCTAAATCTAGTATAGAATATACAATATTCCGCGTGAGTATGACGGTCCCGCGAGCGCGGAATGACTATTCCATACGTGTTGTAGACTATACTTTTTCTTCGACTGCAAATATGAAATACTGTATGGCTTTAAACTGCGGACAAGGTTAAAAACAATGTTTTTTGTGACTCGATATTGTAAATGCAATAAAACACATATTTTTAAATAAAGCAATTAATGTTATTTAATAATTTCATCAAATCAGTACTTAAAAAAAGATTTTTATTTAATTTTAGCACATATTTACAAATTATAATGCAAACATTAAAGGTTATGTCAGATTGTTGTGACAGATATCAGTTTTAAATATTTAAAAATATATGGAGCAGTTTTAATTTTTTTAACTAAATTGATAAAAAACTGGTTAAATAAAAACTAATAAACTTTGCGTAATTTTAAAGCAAAACTTTCAATTGCATTAAATTATTCAGTATTTCATGGTAATATATATATATATATATATATATATATATATATATATATATATATATTTTTGCTAATTTTGCTACAGTTTTCTTTACTTTTATAAACAAGAGATGGCACTACATGTGCTCATTACGGAATATTCATACCGTATCTAGAGCTAGAATGGATTCATTATGTATTTGGAAAGTGTGTGTATTTGCTTACATTCTAAAGCAGTCGTAGAAAAAAAATATATATTATCATTTATGTAACTTTTCACCATTTTTTATATACTAATATTGTTTACTTTTTTTTTCAGTATTGCAGTTGCTTATGTTGCAACCATCAGTCATTAGACAAGAATCAGACCCACCGTCCCTTAAAGCATTGGTATCAGATCCATACATAATAATTGCAGCAGGTAAGAAAAGTAATGTAATATGCCGAGGTAGAAAAAGATTCATTTCAGCCCAGGTTTGGACTTTTTTTTTATCCAATACATACAGATAATAAGACAATTACCAACTTTACTTTAAATAGATAAACTCAATAATAACCCCCGCGTGACTTTTACTTTATTGAGTGGATAATTATTTATTTTACCCACTCAACTGTCACTTGTTAAATTATTTTCTTGTAAATGTCATTAAAATTTTTAATAAAAATATGAAGTTATTTATTGGATTAAACCTTGTATGGCACTCATGGGTAAACCGATATTGCCCTCTCGAAAATTAACCTGCTTGGCTGCCGCCTCGCAGGTTAATTTTCTCATGGGCAATATCTTACTTTACCCACTAGTACCATAAATAACTAATAATCAACACTTCGCGAAGTTAAATTTTGCTCGAGACAAATGGTCAATTCAAACCTTACCATCGAGGTACTAGGGGTGCTCCCATGGGGGGTAAGACCAAATGATTGGATTTGATCTGGACCGAGTTGTGAAAATTCACTGTCCAGTTGGAAAAATGAGTGGCGATTTTCGGAAATTTAGTGGTAATTTTCGGTAAATGGTTTTTTTTTTGGTAGGGGCGCCAAGTTTTGTAGAAACCGTCAGGGACAAAGCTTTTTTGTGAGTTTTTTTTTTTGTTGTCTTTTGGTAGGGGCGTCAAGTTTTGGAGAAACCCTCAGGGACAAAGCTTTTTTTTTGGTAGGGGCGCCAAGTCTTGTAGAAACCGTCAAGTCCAAACCTTTTTTTTTTGAGGGTGTTTTTTGACTTTTGGTAGGGGCGTCAAGTTTTGGAGAACCCGCCAGGACAAAGCTGCCAAGTTTTGTAAAAACCCTCAGGACAAAGCTTACTCTTTGTAAGTTAGGACCTTTTTTTTTTAGTCATCAATATTTTTTTGTTTGGAAGTAATTTTTTTTAGTTGGGAATTTCTCAATCAGAAGTTAAGAAATTTTTGCTCGCACTTTAAAAATCCAAAAAAAAATATTGTAGTTATTATTTAATCATAAATAAAAATAAATACCTACAAAATTTCACAATGATATCTTTTTTCTTTCTACATAAAAAAAATGTTTAAAAACAAAATATTTTTAAATTTTGAAGGTAGAAAAACCCCTTAATTTACCATTGCTAAATTACCATGTCCAAATGCATGAAATCTGCAAATTGCCAAGAAAAATATATTTAACTTGACAAAGAACGCGAAATTTTAAATTATTGATTCCCAAATGTGAGTTAAGGCTTGGTTACAAAACCGCGGTCAATTAACAAATGATATGACAATAAAAAAATAATATTTAGTTGTAACTAACCGTAAATTAATTGCAATATTTAATCCATTCGGTAATAGAAATCGAGTGCAGTGTAATAATTTTCAACACAAAAATTACATCGGCACTTAGTGCTACTAAGAGTGCCGATGTATTGAAATCTTCGCCGAAAAGTCAAAATCTTTGACCACGTTTTATTCACATTTCTCGACGGTTTAGACCATTCTGAGTCAAAATCAGTAAAAAAAATTTTTGCGTCCGTCTGTCTGTCTGTCTGGGTGTAAACTCTCTAACTCCATTTCTACATGAGATAGCGACTTGCGGTTTTTTGCATATTGTTTCATATCGTATTCCGAAGAGCTGATTAGATTTTGGGGGTAAACGATTGGGGTAAAGGGGTGAAAATAGGGTAAAACTCCTATTTTTAGCGTTTTTTGTTTATAATTAAGGCAATTATTTTTGCATTTGGTTAATTTAGCACTTATATAAAAGATAATTTTAAATTGGTCAAAAAATGTTATAAACAACGTTTTCCTAAAACGCATTGTTTTCGAGATATTGGCGTTTAAAGCAGTAAAAGGTTTTTTTAGCATATCTCACATATTTATAACCCGATTTCAAAAAATTATATTTTAAATAAAAGATTTTTTTAAGCCCTATAAAAAATGTTATATACAGTTTTTTGCTAGAATATAATGTTTTAAAGATACAGAATTTAAAATCAAACAAAACACCTAGTTTGAATTTTGCAAACTAGATGGCTCTAGTGTACAATAGTGCCGATGTTTTGACAGGGTGCTTGCAACGTTTCATCTAGTTAAAATTAAATTTATTACTTTTGAAAAATCCAACGGGGTTGCCATTTGAAAAAATTATTTCATAAAAAGAAATTTACATTAAGTTATGAAGGAAAACCCGTTTTAAATTACAAAAACAATACCTAATTTTGATTTTTACATAAAATTTGTATTTTTTCCACATTTAGCTAATAAATTATATCATATTTTATTTAAAAAAAATAGATCTTGTATGTTAATAAAAAAAATTAAAAACAAAACGCACTAAAAAAATAAAAAGCTTTTAAATGATTTTTTTTAATTTAAATTTGTTTTCTGGATTTAAAAATGCAAAAATATACAGGGGGTGTCATTAAAAAAAATAATTTATTTTGTAGCCATTGCAATGCATTGTTGAGAAAACAACCTAATTTTAGGGGTGTCCATGAATTGAAACTCTTCCGGCATGCCCAAATCTGAAATTTTAACTTTAACTCTATTAGAGTGTCACAACTGAGGAATAAACATACATTTTAATAAAATCATTAACATTAGATTAGCGGTTATCGAAATTTTAGTGGTGAAGTGCCGTGAAGTGTATATTTTAAAAAAATTATTAAAAAATAAACATAAAAAATATTAAGAATTTCCAGTCTATAAAAATATATTTTGCACGTTTGTTGGTTAATAACCGAAAAATATATATAAGAAGATTATCTATCTGTCGTTAAAATAAATTGGACAGGAAACAGTGAATAGTACCATTTCATCCTTTTTGGGAATCATCAGCACTGTGTAACGAACTAATAACTCTTCTCTCTAGAATACGCATACCGTTAATATAAAGTATCGCCAACATCTCGGTTTGTTTGTAAACAAATAGTAGGTATATTCAGGCCTGAACAATAACAGTTACCAGTAACTGTTATTGTTGTCTCTGTTAGAACAAAGCTGTGCAAGTAAGACAGACAAATGTATATGTTGGCTACGTTTTTGTCAGTTTTTACAAATGAAATGCCTATTCTAGAGAGAAGAGTTATTAGTTCGTTGGCACTGTGGATCCTGTATCTTGCTAATATTCAAATAAAACGTTAGATAGATATAAAAGCATGGTGCCATTTATTGTAAACAGTGACCACATCAATAGATGGCATCATGCTTTTATATCCGTCTAACGTTTTATTTGAATATTAGCAACATACAGGATACACAGTGCTGATGATTCCCAAAAATAGATAACCCTAGTAGAAATTTAACGTTAGAATAACGTTTTTCTAACGTTAGAAAACTGTATAAAAGTACGTTATTAAATATGTGCAAATATCCCGCTTTTTAACGTTAGAATCAAACGTTAGTTACAAACGTTAATCTAACGTTAGATTTTTAAGTTAGAAATACGTTATAAGTACGTTTAATTTCTAACTTTCGGAGGGGGCGTGGCCAACTAGGAAATTTTAACTGCATCACAAATTCATTCATATAAATAAATCTTAATATATTTAAACTTAATTTCGTTACATTTATTTATAAAATATCCATCTTTTTAGGTGACCCTTAATATTTTTCGTGTAATATGCTGTTATACTTCGATAAATACGTTTACCTCTCAGAAAAACTTTATATTTAGTTAGTTAATATTTATTTATACATTCAGAATCTTAAAATATTTTTTTAATTCTAATACAGCGTTGCCAGACTTACTTATAATTTTAACTTTTGGGGCATATTTTTTAAAACTTATTATAGAAATAATAAATAATTATCAAACCTAGGCACATAGCTGTCTGAAATGAGTATTTTCTACTATAGCTTACGTATGAATAATGGAAGTTTAAAAATATTTAAAGTTAGAATAAGGTTAGAAAAAGGTTAGAACTTAGTTGGGGAAACTAACGTTAGATTTATGTATTTTATAACGTTTTTGTCAAACGTTAGTTTTTAAGGTTAGATTTATATATTTTATAACGTTTTTGTCAAACGTTAGTTTTTAAGGTTAGATTTATATATTTTATAACGTTTTTGTCAAACGTTAGTTTTTAAGGTTAAATTTATATATTTTATAACGGTTTTGTATAACGTTTGAGACTAAATATAAAAATGTCACTAATCTAATGTTATGTTAAGTTACATTTGTGTACTTTTCTACCAGGGAACTTTCTTATAAAAAAAATTGTTTTTCAGGTGCAATAACGTTTGCAAATACAGGTATCGCCATGCTCGAACCATCCCTGCCCATTTGGATGATGGACACAATGGACGCAGGAAGATGGAAACAGGGAGTCACATTTTTGCCGGCCAGTATATCTTATCTTATCGGCACGAATTTATTTGGTCCATTAGGCCACAAAATGGGCCGATGGCTGGCCGCCATGTTGGGTCTGATTGTTATTGGCATTTGTCTGATGTTAGTAAGTAGAAAATCATATCCTGAAAAATACTGGTGCCAACAAATAGTAATTATATACCAAGGTAGAGAATACATTTTTTATAGCCGAAGCTATAATAATCTTCTCTACCGTAGTTTATATACAGTGCGGTCCAAAAGTCACCCCCCCCCCTTTTAACTTTTGAACGAGTTGAGATATCGACTTAAAATTTAGAACTCTTAAATAAGAAAACTTAAACTATCTTTTAGCATATTTGATATTTTCAGCTCCTAAAATGTGGGCAGGGTTGCATGGGGGGACATTTTTTTAAATGGAAAGGGGGGTCGTGTGATAAATTATTTTAAAGCTTAAAAATTCTCTATTTAAACTAATATTTTTAAATTTTTTAAAAATGTTTTTTAAGGTTTTGATTTTTTAATTTTTTGTGCTAAAACATTCGATTTTTTAAGTTTTTTTTTATAAATTTTTATTTATGTCAACTAAAATTAGTTTAAAAGTATAATTAACATTTTTTTATGATGAAATTAGGAATTTCTAAAAAATTATTTGTTTTTTTTAGAGGAATTTTGACATTAATACCCATTTTCAAACCCATTTTGAACCAAAAAAAATTTTTGTTTAAATTTAAAAATATGGAGTTAAATGGAGAATTTTATAAGCTTTAAAATGATGTATTACACAACCCCCCTTTCCATTTAAAAAAATGTGCCCCCATGCCCCCCTGCCCACATTTTAAAAGCTGAAAGTATTAAATATATGCTAAAAGATAGTTTAAGTTGTCTTATTTAAAAGTTCCAAATTTGAAGTCGATATCTCAACTGGTTCAAAAGTTAAGAGGGGGGGGGTGACTTTTGGACTGCTCTGTATTAGTTTTTTCACTACTAGCACTATTTAACTATTTTTATTCAAATAATAAAATAAATTATTAACAGAAATGATATTTCTTGAAATTTTCATAAAAATCACGTAGCCTTGATCAATGACATTTGTTCAAATAAACACTTTGAACTGACGTTCAAAAATTTATTTTTTTTTTTATTTTTTTTTTCATAATATTTAGCTAATTATTGATTGTATTAATTGGTAATAATTATAATTAATTATATTTAATAAATAAAAAGTTACTTAAAGTTATTTTCTTGGGTTTAATTAGTAAAAATTGCACAAAGTACTGAAACATCTAAAGTGGCAGAAATCAATTGTTTATAAAATTTACTCCTACTAGGAGAGAAAAATTATTATTGCTATAGGTGAAGAAAATTGATTTCACAGTCTGAAAACATGATAAATAATGGTATGTTTTAAAGCTAGTAGTGAAAAAACAATATTTTAATCGACTTTAACCTATAGATTATTAAAAAATAAATAAATTTAAAAGTTATTTTTTTTTAAGGATAATTTTATCAAAAAAATTTGAAAAAACCTCGAAAAAAACGTTTTATAACATTTTTATTTTCCAACAAAAAGTTTTTTTACCCCCTTTGACCTCATACACTGATTTGTACCAAAGAGAATGCCAGCCAAGAACTTTGGATAAGGATTCTACACTGTAAAAAATAGTTCCTGGATTCTAATTACCGACTATTGGTACCAGAATTTTAAAAGAAAATTGTAAATTCTTGCCAAATTTTTTACCGTAGTTTAAATTTCGTCGTTATCGACTTTAAAATAGGTTTAAATCATACGAATTTAATCCAATAACACCTCTATTTTACCACCATTTTTTACAGTGTATGGTCAAAATTAATTCTTTGGCTCAAAGCCTTCCCGAGTAACATTGCTTGATTTACCGTGGTCACAAATTTTATGAACAGACAGACAGACAGATAGACCACACAAAAACGGTAAAAAGCAATTAAAATCAGTGAAAAAATAAAAACGAAAAACAATACTCTTCTTTTATAGTTCATAATTACAAACAAAAAATATGGAGAAAATAAAAGCAAAATAAACACAAAAAAAAAAACAAAAAAAAGTATAAAAAAACTTTTTCTTGTTTGTAGATTCCACTGGCAACGAGTATAAACCATCTGATTGTGCCCAACGCTGGTCTCGGCTTCGCCATTGGCATGGTCGATAGCTCAATGATGCCGGAGTTAGGTTACCTGGTCGACATTAGGCACTCCGCAGTGTACGGAAGCGTATACGCTATAGGAGATGTTGCGTTCTGTCTCGGGTTCGCCATAGGTAAGAAAATAAAAAATAAAGTATAAAAAAATAACATTAAAAAATATTCCTTTTTCTATTTTGCGACTTTTATAAGCTCATAATCACACGCATTTTGCGTGTTCTTATAGGCCCATAAGAGGTCTGTACTTTTTGTTCTTTTGGGTTGGCAACATACCTGGCCTATCGCTTGACGTTTTCCGTGCAAATGTCAATGTCGCTTTAAAGTTGAATTTTCTACAAAATTTTGTGTTTAGGTTATTTTTACTATGTTAAAATTGTGGCTTGGTTAATTGCAGTAAAAAAGAGAAGAGATGACTATAAAATATATCAAAAAATCATTTGTTCTTAGAATTTTAAACATGGTGTAAACTGTAATGCCAATCCAAAACAAAAATCCCTAAATCAGTCATCAATTTAAATGTAAGTTTCTTTAAATTTTAGAGCAAAATAAAAAATGCTTTACCTCACTTTTGAGGTAATTTTTTCGTCTCGTATTTTACCCAGAAAATAAAATATTATTTTAATAAAATACCAATTTTCGCTCCACCCTAATCGCAATGATTAATAACTAATCAGCAATTACATAACACAATGCTTTCCCTCACTTTTGTGGTAATTTTTTCGTCTCGTATTTTGGAATTTCGTTAGTGTTTTGTTTCCTACTTTCCCATTCATGGTAATCTGATTTGTTGACCGTGTTTCGCATACATGGTACGGTATTACGGTTAATCGAGAAAAAACTATATCGCACAAGTGTTATGCTTGATTTACCATTCACAGCGCGCAAGCGCTAGAACAGTATAATACGGTACTTTCGAATTTACTAAAATCGCCAAAAAACGTCCTAGACCTCAGGAAATCAAAAGACGTCTTTTTGATGTCAATTATTGGGCACTGACTGACCAACATGACGTCATATTTTGACTTCTTTATATCGTTTCAGTTAGGGAACGTCAGAAATATGACGTTATTTCAAACATAGGGATCACTTGGCTGACGCCTCGCAGGTTAATTTTCTCATGGGCAATATCTTACTTTACCCAATAGTACCATTAATAACTATTAGGTTATTATATTTTGACAAAAACGACAGAGGCTATCAGATATTATATTTTTATAGGGTCACTCCATCCGGCGGTGGGTTTTTGACATTAATAAATATTTATGTCACATTAATCACCATATCGGCAGACTAACATCTCTACTCTAAATTTCTCTACTCCCTAACATCCCTACTCCATAACATCCCTACTCCACAACAACTCTACTCCGTAACATCTCTACTCCATAACATCTCTACTCCGTAACAACTCTACTCCACACTATAAGGACTTTATTAGCCACTTAATAATAAATGAGCAGTTCAAAGAACAAAGAATCTTCGTCTTCTAGATTATTTCATTTTTTTCGTAGAAAACATTTATCTTTAAATTCAAATCTAGAACAATCATAAATGAATTATTCTAAAAGCCGCAATGACCGCGTACTCTTAATATGCACTAATAAGTAAGTAATTAATAAATTAAATTCATATTTGACAGTGACTTAGCATGACAAATATTCATTTGAGTTAAGACAAGTGGCTAATCGAGTGCATATAGTGCGGAGTAGAGTTGTTATGGAGTAGAGATGTTATGGAGTAGAGATGTTACGGAATAGAGTTATTGTGGAGTAGGGATGTTATGGAGTAGGGATGTTAGGGAGTAGAGAAATTTAGAGTAGAGATGTTAGTCTACCACCATATCAACCTACAGAATATGTACCTGCAATAATTAAATTTGCTTCCATAGCTACAAATTCAACTTTTAAAGGTAATTTAACATCAGCAACAGTATTATCTTATTTTTGAACTGAACGAAGATGGATTTTTTTCATATTTTCCAGAGGGTTTTTAATATACCCTTAAATTTCTGTATGCGAGTTCTGGAACAGGCTGTATATGTATATTGCATTTTACTATAGTATCTGTGAATAGTATACATACAATGGAATGCGTCGCATTAAATATCTTCAAGACTTGTTTTCAATAAAAGACATCCGAAAGGAAATACAAAAGGAAAGTATTGCTGCCAACAAAAGAATACTTTCCTCTGTAAAAAAATCAAGCTTTATTTTCAATAAACATTTTCATCCGAAAAAAGAAGAAATTTCCCGAACAGACCGACATATATATTTTTTTTTTGACGAAAATAATGTTTTATGCATATAAAAAGTCCAGAACGAGGTGAGATCTTTGAATATATGTTTTATAATTTTTTTTTTGAATATCTAATTAACTTTAGCAACTAATGTGTCCTGCTCAAAATAGAAATCGGCCTGTTTTTTTCTAAAAAATATTATTTTTCTTCAAGCGTACTAAAATTTTCATATTTTATAACTGAACACACTAGTTAGAAGTGATCTATTTTTTACAGTAAAAAAATGAGTTCATTGTTGTACGCCGTAAAAAAAAGTTAGTTAGCAAAACCACCACTGGCGGCAGCACTCTTTGACTTTGATGACAGCCATACTTCAAACTTGTTTGTTTATTATGTTAACAGGTGGTTGACTCGAGATTCTGTGCAAAAACCTTGTGTGAAATTGATTAAAAATGATTGAAGAAGAATATATGGTTTATACACCTACAAATCTTTTCAAAATTGCAAATGCTACATTAGACGTTACCATTGAAATCGCGAAAAGTGTACGATTTAGCCTACGAAAAAAATTTAAAATGAGCTAAGGAAGGTTTAAGTTTATTTCGAAAGGGTTTTATTGGCCTATTTTAATAAAAAAACATACTTTATTATTAAATAAATTAAATTCAAAAATTAATATTTAAAAAATATATATAGGATGCTTGAAGAAAAAATAGTATGTTTCACTCAGAGGAAAAGTGCTTTTTTTACTCGTCTCTAGTCTTAGTAAAACAATATACTATTTTAAAGTTACTTAAATTCATTTTGGAAATTCAACACTATACATAACCGTTTTTAATATATTATTATTTATTTAAGCTTATTTCACTTATATGCAAATAAAATGGATTTGTATAACACTTATTTGTTAAATAACTTTTTAACAAGCCGTGGAGATATGTAATGCTACGCATTCCATTATATATTATTCACAGCAAATGGTATATTGCATTTTCCCAAATGATAGTTTTTTGCATTTAAAAAAAAAGTTGGGTAACTTTTTGTTTTGGGAGGATTACTTTCAAAATTGGTAGAATTGATCCCTATAATAAAAGTATTTTTTCCTGAAATGCTTACGTTAATCGAAATTTTCTTTCAGCTTTTTTCGATTTTTTTTTAAGTTTGGGGATTACCATAGCTTTTTTGTTTTTGGGGTGATTACTTTCAAAAACAATAGGATCTTCCCCTCGTAGAACTTGATTTTTCCTGACATTTTCGAGTTATCGTGACATCGGTCGGTAAGACGGACATTAAAAAAAAAGTTGCTTATTTTTTCATGAAACTAATTTTTATCCAAGAATTTTTTTTCTAAGACGATTTTGAAAATTTTGGAAAATTTGAAACTACCTTATAATACTATTCTAGCGCAGGCGCTGTGAATAGTATAATAATATTATAAGTAAGTAGGTATGTTATCAAGTTAAAACTAATGGAGATTTCTCCCGTTAGATTAGACGGGGACAAAAGTTCTACCCAAAAAGGATAGAATACATACATACACTCCCACTTCCACCCAACCAAACAAATTCTGTATTTGTTCTTTGTTGAACAAATACAATATTTACTTGGCCGGGCGAAAAGTGTAACTATATTAAAGAAATTACTGGCGCCATCTAAATTTTAGTAGAATTATCTTATTCTACGGATTCACATTAGCTATGTTCGTTCGTGCAGCTCACTGCTACACTTTCCGGCCAACCAAATAAATACTGTATTTGTTGTATGAAAAACAAATACAGTATTTATTTGGTTGGCTGGAAAGTGTAGCACAAATGAGATACAGATAGGGTAGACGTCTTTTGTTTCATAATTCTAGTTGTAGAGATCTCCATTGCCTGTGGGAAAATATAAACTTATTTAACATACTACGAGTAATCAACTTTATGAGTAGTATATTTTCAAAAGTTCCCCATTTTGAGGACAACAAATCAATACAAAAAACTCGACAAAAATTCAACAAAAAAAAAACATTTAAGAAATACCTAGATTAACATTTACCCTCTTACAAAAAGCCAATTTTTACCCAACCGAGAATAGAAAAAAACATATGGTTCAAATTTGTCTTTAGCCCAAAGCGTTTTCGAGTTATTTTTGCCACAATGTTGCCGGAAAGACCAACAGAGAATTTGTTCTCACGTAAAAGTAACAAAAGCAAAAACAATTTTATTTACTACAAATTATAGTAAATTGTAGACTGCAATATAAAAAGCACAGGTTATAAGCTCTATTTGACAAAAAAATATATTGCCAACTTTTAAAAATGATTGTTTCCTTCACTTCAAGGGTGGTGTTAAAAACTTTGTATTATCAGGGGTAATATCATAAGTGATACTAGGTTAGGTATCGGTGGTTTTTTACATAAATTTTACGAATATTAATCCCAATGATGAAAATGCAACGACTGCTTTAGAAGGAGTAGCATTTTCCAAAAATTGAGATTAATAAGAGTAAAATTTGAAAAAAAAAAGCGCCAATACCTAACCTAGTATCACGAATTGATATTTAGGGAGAGAATATAATTTATATTTAATACACATACCTCTTAATTATAACGTATTAATCCACAAATAAATTATATTTTTATAAATAAAAAGCAAACAATAAGCACGATTTTAGATTAGAGAAAATAGGGGTAAAAAAACCATCGTAGGGGTAAGGTATTTTCACTTAACAGTACAGCATACTATATATATATATATATATATATATATATATATATATATATATATATATATATATATATATATATATAAATAAATTGTATTCTCAGATTAACTTTCAGAGTTTTAGTTGTTGTTGCCCCTAACCCAAAAAAAAAACAATAAAATTTGTATGTAGCGTTTCGGACAAACAGACAGACAGACATATTGTATTAAATATATGTATTTATTTAATTTCAGGGCCGGCAATGAGTGGGACACTCGTCAAAACAATTGGCTTCGAATGGATGCTCTTCGGAATAGCTATTTTGAACTTCTTATATGCTCCACTTTTGTACTGCTTAAAAAGTCCACCGACTAAGGAAGAGAAGAAGGTAAATATACTGCCTTATTTTTTTTGCAGGTGGATTTTTCGCCCTAATTAGCGGGAGCAAACAACTCGTTTTTCTCTCTAGGTATTAAGAATCATGGCAACCATGATAGCGAAATAAAATACCAACATAATAACAAATAATACTGCCTAGGCAGCTTCTCTATCTAAATCTTTCATTAGGTTTTGTCTACCGGTGTTTCTTCAATAAAAACGATTTTTTGCTCTCGCTCTAGATACCAAACAATAATCGATATTTAAATAATTTTTGCACCTAGTACGTAAAATGGTATTCTTAATCGATTAGTGATAGTATTTTTGAAAAAAAAAAATTAAAATACGCCCAGCGGGGCCCCGTTGGGTTAGGCAAAAGACGGTTAAAAGGGCCAAACCAAATTCTGGTTATAGCCACAAGCAATAGTTATTTATAATACAAGGGCAAAAAGTTTTTCGATTGAGTAGGTTTTTAGAAGCCGAGGGCCGGCCGATCGGGCCGGCCCGAGGGTAATAAACCTACCTAATCGAAATTTAATTTTTTGCCCGTGTATTATACAATATTTTTTATTCGATTGTTACTAATTATAATAAATTATTAAAATATACTTAATTTTAAATTGCAAAAAGTATTTCTTTTTAGTGTCTTATTACTTATCTAGTTTTCCATGACAAATTACTATCCAATCAAATCGCTAAAAAAACAATTGAATCGTTTCTTTTGAGTGCGGTTTCATTTTCAAATTAAAAAAGCTATAGCTTTCTGATTAATTTCTGTTAAAATGTGTCTGTTATGAAAATAGTAATAATTCTGAACCGTTCTATGAATATTATAAATATTGAAATTGATTTTACAATTGCAATTTTGTGTTTTTAATTTAATTTAGTGGATGAATATAGATAAATCAGTTAACATATATTTTGAGGTTATGTTATAGACAAAATTTTTATTTT
The DNA here is from genome assembly GCA_958510825.1 of Brachypterus glaber. Classification (NCBI taxonomy): domain Eukaryota; kingdom Metazoa; phylum Arthropoda; class Insecta; order Coleoptera; family Kateretidae; genus Brachypterus; species Brachypterus glaber. The sequence goes on from OY294046.1 coordinate 3,904,234, forward strand.
GTATGAAATGATTATAATAACTGTATCTGGTCAAAAAGAACAGTTAGTTCAATACCAAAAGTGACCTAAAGGTCATATTTCTTTATAAATATTACAGTAAAGGTAAATCATCTTCTTTTAAAAAGTTTAAAATAACAAGTTTTAGTTAGCGGGCGAAAAAAACTTTTTGGCCCTAGGACCACAAAGTCCAACTGTTCACCCGCAAAGCATGAACAAAAAGTGTCTCTTTTAGAATAAATCGAATAAAAAATATGTCGGTGCTTCATTGTAATTGTGATTTATTTAATATTATTAGTGGTGTATCTCAGGGCTCGGTTTTGGGGCCCTTGCTCTTCTTACTCTATACACTTGATATTAAGACTGTACACAGGTTACTTGCTTTATTTTTTGCCGATGATATTAAATTCTTCGCTAATCCCAAACTTAATTCTAAACTAATCCAAGATGATTTAAATGCAATTTATAATTGGTCCCTAAAATGGCTTATACCAATTAATTTAAATAAATGCTCTGTATTGCATATGGGTTTTAACAATCCAGAATTAAGTTACTACATTGCTAACTCTCAGGTGGCCGTGGCTGAAGAACAGGTGGATCTTGGCATAACTATTACAAAGGACCTATCTTGGTCTCCACAAGTTTTAAAAGCTGTCAAGCGTTGTAATTCTTTATCATTTATGATTAAAAAAGCCTTTCCAAATCCCTCCCCTAGGTTCATACTTATGACTTATAAAACGTATATACGTCCTCACCTTGAGTTTTGCATACAAGTTTGTAACCCGTGGCGCATTGGCGATATTGAGCTTATGGAAAAAGTGCAAAGAAGATTTACAAAATTACCAGCGGTTCTTAAAAATGTCCCTTACGATGAAAGACTTAGAATTCTAAATCTGCCATTACTAGAAGATAGACGCAAGCGTGGTGACCTTATTCTAGCCTACAAAATCCGACATAATTTGTTTAATTGTAATCTTAATTTTATTTTTAATTTGGATGTTGATCAACGACTCCGTGGTCACTCTTTAAAATTGGCCAGAGAAAGGTTTTACAAATGTGTACGAGAACACTTTTTCACAAACAGAATTTTTAATTCTTGGAATGGACTTCCTGAATCGGTTATTTTATTTATTTATTTATTTATATACGGGATACCCCCTTTTTACAACATACATTCAAAATAAGTAATATAAATATACACATATTCACACATATATAATACATACACATTTTCCTACATATAATTTAAAAAAAAGCTTAAGTTAAGCTACTTAACTAATAATTTTTAACATTACTAAGAAGTATATAAAAATATAATAAAATAAAAGTGCAGATAAAAAGAGCCACTTTACATAAACAAATTAACATAATGAAAATTTAATTTTAAAATTATTGGTTTATTAAGTTGACATTTTTCAATAAATATTTTAATCTCCCCAATGAAGTGCCAACAATCTCGATATTTGAGTTTACATTTGCCAATCTCATTATTCTCGTAAGCGGAGCATGTAAAACATAGTTTGTTAAATGAAAACCGACATAAAAAGTTGAGTTATTTCTAGTTCTAAAATTTGTGCTTAAATTTATTTGTTCCAAGAGTTCTGGGCATTGAATTAAGCCAGAAATTATTCTGTGCAATAAGATTAAATCCGCTTTATTCCTTCGAGAAAACAGAGTATCCAGTTTCAAGCGATCAAGCACAGCTGGATAATCATAAACAAAGTTTAACCTTGGTATACCCAATTTATAACCAGCAGTTCTCAAGAAACGACGCTGAACCCCCTCCACTAGATCAATACTATTTTGATAATAAGGTGACCAAATAGGTGAAGCATACTCTAGGGAGGACCTTAAAATAGAGCAATATAAGTGTTTATATGTTTGAGCGGAGAAATTAGTACTTAGTCTAGTAATATAACCAAGCAACTGAAATCCTTTGTTTACAGTATTACGCATGTGACTATTGAAGTTTAATTGTTTATCAAATATAACGCCCAAGTCTTTAATTTCCTCTAGCAATTGCAATACAACACCGTTAATGTGATAGTCCATATGAAAAGGTCTAAATGTTCGATGAAATGAGATAGCATAACATTTTTTTATGTTTAAGACCATCCCATTAAGTTCACACCATTTCACTAGGTTATCAATATCACATTGCAATAAATACTGGTCACAGACTGACTTTATTGCTCTATATAACTTAAGGTCGTCAGCAAAAAGTAGGATCTCACAAAACTGAATTACTGTTATTATATCATTTATAAATAATAAAAAGAGTAGGGGGCCAATGTGCGATCCCTGAGGCACTCCTGAGGCTACCAAGATACAAAAAGAGATAAAATTTTTTATTTTCATCTGCTGTGTTCGATCGCTTAAAAAACTCATAATCCACTTTAACATGACCCCATCAATGCCCAAAGCTCTTAATTTTTTAAACAAATACCTATGAGGAACTGTGTCATCAACTAATATGTTTAAAAATAGACTTGATGAACTTACCTAATCTAAGTTTATTTGTGTTATTACTTATTTTCTTATTTTTGTATGCTTTTACTAGTCATTTTGAGCATCACAAGTTTTATAAACTTCTGTTCTTTACTTCATAAACATTAAACATTAATTAAAACCCCAAACTTATCGACTTTATTATTTTTTCAGAGTCTCATTACTGGCGACAAATCATCAGTAAGATACGTAACATATCAAAACGACGATGAAGATGAATAAACGTAATGTTCTATAGAAAAATGATATCTAGAAAAATGTTAATGTTTTGTAATATAAAAGATGTTTTATGAATGTTTTTATGAACGTTTTTTGAACGTTTCATGCACTTGTTGAACCTCAGTATTTACGGTGGATCCCTAGCACAAAAACGGATATATCAGCTTTTTTTTGGGGGCTGAAATTCTGTCAGAAAGCATTTACGGGTATATGTGCATATCTTTACTTATTTTTTTCATGTAGAATTGATTCCTTGAATGTAATAGGTACTATAATTCATGTATATGAAAAAAAAAGGCCCGACATTTTTATTTATTATGGGCCGGACCAACTTGTGGGCACAAGCAAAATTGCTAGGCACCCACCGTATATTAGGAACATCACAATGTACAAATTTGTCTTAAGAAATACAGGATGGTTCATAAAACTTGGCCCTTTTAGAGCGTTTATTTCAATCTTGTAGAAATATTCATTTTGAAATGTATTATTAGATGTTAAAAAAGTCTTTAATGGTATAACTTAACGCTATAAAGGGTGACATGTTATATGTAACACCCTGTATATATCCTTATAAGGAGCATATTTGAAGTAAAACTAATACATCCACAGTTTAATCCAAAAACTCCCTGTGCGTTTGGTACACGATTTTATTTTGAAGTTTAACCCTTTTTGCGGATTATGTCGTTGACATTTCCATTTAATTTCTAATCTTTTGTAAAATTTAAATAAAATTTATTTTTTAAACACGGAGGTGACTCCCGATGGGAGTGCAATTTGCAAGTCATTAAAAATTAGGGGCTCTTCATATTCTGACACTTCTAGCTGAAGCGATAGAACATAAAAAGTTTCTAATACAAAGGGTCCTTGTCGTGGATTACGGTGAATGGCTGCACCTAATCCTTTCCCTGCGCGGGAGACGAGGCAATAAGATGCCCTTGTTTTTTCCCTTAAAATTTTTGAAATGTGTATTCTTCAAACTTAAGCGCTCCAATCACCAAATTTTAAAAGCTCTACTATAATGATTGCCATAATATCTGCATTATTATTATTATTACCTTTAAATAATCTTTATTAATGTCTATAATCGATATAATAATCTTATAAATGTGTAAAGTCTAGCAAATAATCCGAGATATTTTAGGATAAATTGCTGCGCCATATGTTATTAAATTGCTGCGCCATGTATTATTAACTTATAATAGTGGTTAAATGTGTAAACCCTAGCAAATAATCCGGAGAATCTAAGAATTGCTGAGCCAATCAAAATGTATTTTGGGCAAGCTTAATATGCACTAAGTGTGTAAGGGGACCTTAATGTTGATGCTTATTTATTATTAACTGTATTTTAATCAATATTGTGTATTGCTGTCATTATTTTAACAAGTTACAGTCAATTTTATGTCTTTCAACCTTTGTCATTTTTTTCATAATATTATTACCATAAAAACTACACAACTTTTATCACCATTTTTAGGAAAGTCGAGAGAAAAATGCGAAGGATTTACATGTGAAATCTTTCCATAAGACCATTACGTGCTGGACTATACGCTCAAAAGCAGAAGGTTTTTTTATGTTTTAATTGAATTCTGCATTTAACTGTATTCTATATGAATAAAATAAACGCATAATCAAATAAAATAAAAACACGTTGGACGAAATAAGTAAAAATAAAATTGAAAGAGATGAAATCGATTGTAACCCTTTTGATGACGATTCGTGTCGTCTCCGCAAGTATTTTACCTTTTGGAGCAGCAGACTCCTCAAGATTATTGTGAAGAGACAATAATCATCATTGTAAAAAGTCCCAGAATGGGACAGTCCCAACCTGACCAACAAAGTATTTTCTTTAAAAGCTGGTAAGGGTCCGAACAACAAAATAGCAGCAATTATGCCGCTCAGTATTAATTAATGGTAAAATTTACTCTATTGGTACCTTAGTTTACATTTTAAGAGTTTTTCGCATGCTAATATTAGAGAAATATATATTGGAAACAAGTATATAATTTTATAGTATATATCTATATCCAAATAATAGATATATATTATAAACCTATTAACTTCTACTATTAACCATAAGGGATGTATTTATAATAATACGATATATGTTCAAAACCACAAACTATGTATTGAATATTTTAGTATAGTTGCCTATTTATATTAGAGAGAATAACGTAGAGATGATGCATATTAAAAGTCTTAAGAATCTATTTATGTTTAAAAAGAAGATACAACTTACATGTAGAGAATTTACTATTGATGTTTGATGTTGTAAAAGTTAATGGGGTTCAATAATACAGTAACATTGTTATTGAGCCAAACTGTTTGTTTTATTTAACCCTTCATTTATGTTTTACTGTCAATAAATGATACGTTATTGAACTTCCTCCACGTTCGAATGTCATGCATTCGTCACACGAAAAAGCATTAATTAAACCTTGGTATTACTATATCCAAAAACCTTACCTGGGATCAGCACGTCAAAACCACTCTCCAAACAGCCAGCTGCCGCCTCTCCAAACTCTACCCCCTAATAGGTAGAAAGAGCCCGCTATCAAAAAAAAAAAAACTTCTTTACAACCAAACCCTAAAGTCAGTACTCCTCTACGGAGCCCCAGTCTAGAACAGAATCACCCTTAACAAAAAGCTCTCAGCCAAACTTCAGGCCTTCGAAAACAAAGTACTCAGAATATGCCTCGATGTCCCCTGGTTCATAAGGAACAACCTCGGGAACAACCAAATACACAGATATCTCGATTATTAAATTATTAAATATAAAAGCAAGAAAACTAAATGTAAATAAAAAACTATTTCCTGTTGACATACATATATAAAGTTTAAACTTTATATTTTTTTGGGATCGTAGGAAAAATAGTGTACATAACTCGTTGGAAAATATACTTCATACACTCGTGGGTTTTCCTCACTCGCCTAGCAGCTCGTTCGTAAACCTTCCCACTCGCGTGAAATATGTCACTTTCCACACTAGTTAGGGGCTGTCCATATATTACGTAACGCAATTTTTCAAAAAAATTGACCCCCCCTCCCCCCTGTGTAACAAACTGTCATATTTACCAACACCCCCCCCCCCCCCGTGTAACGCGTAACAACATAAAAATTTTGTTTCGCAATAAATTTAACTGTATTCTCACTATTGATTCGTTTTTCTCGACAAAACAAACATGAACCTAAAATATAGTATAACATAACCTTAAAAAAAATTTACACGAAAAAATCACTCAAACTTAAAAAAAATATTCATAATCAATATCACACAGGGAAAAATACTAGGTACCTCTTTTTGCACTGAGTGTCACATATAACACGTATATTGTTTATGCACAGGTACACAAAATAGTACACACATTAGTGTTCTGTGAGTACACATTCCGCGCGAAAATGTATCATCGCCGATGATTCATCGGCAAGATCACGCAAGAACAGGGCCGTAAGATTTTTTTTTAATATCAATGTCAACAGTTTTTTCACTGATTACAATATTATTTAAATATGCATAGTTTCGTCAATTTTTGTGTGAAAAAGGGAATTATGGGCCACTAAATAGTAATTTATGTTCAAATAAAAAAATACATCTGCCAAGCTTAGGAAATAAACATTAAATTTATTAAATTCCGTTACGTAACGTTTACCTAGACCCCCCTCCCCCCTGTCACAAACTGTAACAATTTCTCTGACCCCCCCTAGGCGCGTTACGTAATATATGGACAGCCCCTTATGTAATATACTATAAATATTATGAATATATAATAAGCATAAAGTTACATTGATATTTGCCTAATTCGAAAAATTATAAAAATATATCACGAAAGTAATGCAGTTTACATAAGTAACGCGTGTGAAAAATCGGCGGCGGCTCTGGTTCGGACACTTTCCCTGCTACTAGCCGGCAAATTGATAAATATTACCCACCCACCGTATCTATAAAGGTACGTTTGAATTGAATGTGTTGCATTGTGGTTCAGTGATTTTTGCCCAGATAGGATTATTATAATGTTTAGTTTAAGAGTAAGTACACTTACATTAAGATAGATAAAAATTTACAATAGTATATTGTTTTACTAAGAGGAAAAGTGAAGCTTTTTTTTACTAGTCTGTAGAATTTACGGACGACGCGAAGCGGAGTCCGGAAACTACAGACGAGTAAAAAAGCACCTTTCCTCTAAATGAAACATACTACTACTACATCCTATATATTTTTTTTTAAATATTAATTTTTTAATTTAATTAATTCAGTAATAAAGTATGTTTTTTTTTTTTAATTAAAATAGGCCAATAAAACCCTTTCGAAATGAACTTAAACCTTCCTTAGCTCATTTTAAATTTTTTTCGTAGGCTAAATCGTACACCTTTCGCGATTTCGATGGTAACTTGTCTAATGTAGCATTTGCAATTTCGGAGATATTTGTAGGTGTATAAACCATATATTCTTCTTCAATCATTTTTAATCAATTTCACACAAGGTTTTTGCACAGAATCTCAAGTCAACCATCTGTTTACATAATAAACAAACAAGTTTGAAGTATGGCTGTCATCAAAGTCAGTGGTGGTTTTGCTAACTTTTTTTTACGGTAACAATGAAGTCATTTTTTTACTGTAAAAAAATAGATCACTTTTAACTAGTGTGTTCAGTTATAAGATGTGAACATTTTAGTACGCTTGAAGAAAAAAAAATATTTATTATACAATCCGAAAATTATATTCAGTTTTTTAATAATTGGAGTAGTGTTACCAGCCCTACAGAAAATTTCCGTAGAAATGCAGAAATTTTGCCCTATCTACGGATCTACGAAATTTAATCTGAAATCTACGGATTTTTTATTTGATTTTCTAATAATATTATAAATAAAATTTTTGTTATATTTTTATCATATTTTTCCGGTTATCCTAGTCGAATCGTATATTTAGATCGCAGTTGAGAGTGATTTTTTATTTTTTTTTGCTAAAAAATGCAATTTTTCAAGATTTTCTTTGAAAATTTCTATTTATATCATTTAAAATTAGTTTAAAAGTATAATTTACGTTTTTGCATCCTGCATTTCATGAAATTATTCATTTATAAAAGAAAATTAAAAAATGTTGACAGAAATTACCATTTTGAACCGTAACGCTTACTTTACCCTTAAAAAAAAACGTTTAAGAGCCGCCCAGAGGCCCGCATATCCAGAATACATAACGATGCCGTGATTAGTTTGCTGTATCCTCATGTGTCTTGTGCGAAGGCTTTTAAAGTCCAAAATGATCAAAATTTGCGTTACGTAATACTTGAACGTTCCCTTATTAAAATTATAGTTTTAGTTTTTTATTAAATAGAGTGTTAGTGTAATAGCTTTTAGTTTTGAGTAAATTTATTTTAAAGGGTTTTAAATGTTATTTTGTGAATATCTTTTAAAACTATTAACCATGAACTAAATTAAATTGTTTGATATTTACAAATTTAAAAGATCTATATAAAACATTTTACTATTCCTTAAAACGACTTTTGTTTGATTAACGCAGTCGTCCCTCCGAAGTGACTGATCGATTTCGTGCTTTTTAGCACTCTTCAGAGCCACATATCGGTAGTAGGGACAACTACGAAAATCAAATCCTTTCCATATATCTCTATATAGAGTTTAAAAATCGTTATAAGGAAAAGCAAAAACAGCTAGCGACATCTACTGCTAAAAAGGTTTATCCAGTCTCTGCTTTTAGCAGTAGATGTCGCTAGCTGTTTTTGCTTTTCCTTACAACGACTTTTAAACTCCATATAGATATATGGAAAGGATTTGATTTTCGTAGTTGTCCCTACTACCGATATGTGGCTCTGAAGAGTGCTAAAAAGCACGAAATCGATCAGTCACTTCGGAGGGACGTTAATCAAACAAAAGTCGTTTTAAGGAATAGTAAAATGTTTTATATTAACCATGAGATATGCGATAGTTTATTCGAACACGAAAATTACCATTCTTTTAATAAATTAAATTTAAAATACAAAGTATTATAATACTAATAATAATATAATACTAATATTAATCAATACCATTTTTGAAAAAATTCGACTTTGATTATTTTTCCCGTGTAGTCTTTATGTGTTACACTTCAAAAGACACGTTTTTATGGCTGGATACTTCCAATTAAATATTTTATTAAATTTGTTATTGTATTTGATAATTTTAATAAAATTATGTAAAATATTGCCTTTTCTTAAACTGATTTCTGCAACAAGGATTTTATTTATTTATTTATTTACACGGAAAAAAAAAATTATAGCTAGGAGCGCTATAACACACATACCAAGCAAATTATAATCGCTTATTATATAAATACAAGGCTTTCTCTTACAATTATGGCAGTCAGTGTAAAAATTTATATGAAATACTTTAATTGTTTAGTGAATAATAAAATATAACAAATAGTATGGCATTTATAGCTTAAATAGATTTAATTATTGTCCGTGCTAATAATTTTTATAATATAATAAAATTTCTGTAAATTTATAATAGTGCCTGTAATAAATATAATCGTGTCTGTAATATATATAATCGTTTCCAATTTATTTTTAACATTATTAGTTATTGAGTCCCTTATAATCTATAGCTTAAATCACTATAATTTGCCACTGTTACCAAATATCTTATAATGTATAGCGCAGAGCCCACTAATTTCTTTCCGTGTATTGACGGGAAATCCCCAAAACGACTTTTGCTGCTAATTTAAAGCATTAGTTTCAAAGGAATTTCATTTAGAATATTTTTATGCTTTTATTTCACTAAAGTAAAAAGGATGTATTAAATCCAAAAACAAAATTAGCTTAAGTCCAAGAATACCACCCTACTAAAGTTTATTTTTTTAAGGTATAGTTATTTTAAATTTTCCGCTAAGGGCCACTTGCACCAATGATGGTTTAACTTTAAACTTGGATTAAATTGACGGATGGACAATCAGAACGCAGCATTTTTAACTTAAACTCGGTTTAGCTGAGTTAATCCCGTACCAAAATTTGGTGCAAGTGGCCCTAAATACTCCACAAAGTCCGATTTACACTGAAGCATGTGGCTTGTTTTGAATGTCAACATAACCAAAATTTATAATTTTTGTTTACTTACTTTGTTTTTATGATGTTTTGATGTAAAAAAAAGAGCATTGATAAAGCTGTTGCTAAAAACACTTTTGTATTCCTGTAAAAACAAAATTTGTTTATAAATTCCAATAATATAGAGAAATAAACCATTGTTTTGTTCTCGTTAATGGCACATCAACGTTTTACAGTTATGTAAATTGGGTCTTGTCATTTCGCTTACGACGCATGCGTATCTTACGTTGCTATGGTAATTTCGAGATTGTTTACAAGCGGGAAGGTTTAAAATAACTAAACCTTAAAAAAATAAACCTTAGTAACAAAAAAGAATGGAACTAATAACAAAATATAAATGTTAATATTTATCCTTAGTCAGCTTAAGCAAATTAAATCTGCAATCCACAAATAATCCAGTATCATTTAAAAAGATTAAAGCCATTTTTTTGTGTAAACACTGGTTAACCGTACGGTTTTTATACCCACCACTAAATTCGTATAACCTACAGTTCTCACAAAAACGCATTGGTTATTTTCTTGAGGTTTTGACAAGTACCTAACCTAACTTCTCCCAAAAAACCCAGGTAGCAAAATAACATGACATTCACGTGAAAGTCACGTTAATATGTGACATGTGATGTTAAGATTGTAGTCTCATTTAACAAGAATGGTGGGGATGTCCTAAGTCCGCCCCTAATAAAATCACACAATGACATCCCGAAAATAACGTGTTTGTGACATCATAAATCCACATTCCTGTTATATCTAATATCTTATGGATGCCGTTACTGGTACTTTAATAATTAAATAATATTCTAGCTTTTTCTAAATTAAAACCATTAAAAACGCTATAACCCTATAAAAAAATCGAATTTAAAATCAATCAGTAATTGAAACAATCACAGATTGAAACAGATAGATTCTAAATACGAAATTGCAGATTAAGCGGAGAACATATTCCTTTAATCCGTGTCCGTGGTCTTGAGAAGCCCGGCAGAGCCCCCTATCCATTCGAAATCGTATGTGTCTACAATTTCCTTATAATAATTTAATTTATCAATATCATCTTATATCGATTTTTTTGCTTCGAACGTCGGTAAGAAGCAAAATAACATGACATTCACGTGAAAGCCACGTTAATATGTGACATGCGATATATTCACAGCGTTGCTAAATATTTGTTATTAAATAACATGGTTGTCACGTCACACGTGTTACGTTGCAAATGTGATGTTAAATACATGTTATTTTTCAATATTATGTGATGTTACGATTTAGTTTAAAAATACACCTAAAAGTGATGTTAATTTCTTGTAATATAACATCCCTTGCTACCTGGGTATGATGAAAAAGCACTTAAACTACATTTCCAAGTTTATTTGCTCATGGGGAAGGTAATAAACAACAATGATAAGTTTAAATAGTTTTTTATATAAGAATTTAATTTTAAACCACATAAGTATTTAGAAGTTAGAAAATAAAAGTTACCTTACCTACTCTATTTTTTACATTTTGTATACAAATCGAGAAAAATTCCCACAGGCCTGTAAATTATGGTGTAAATAAACAATTTATAGGTTAAGTTTTACGGTTAACCGTATCCAGAATATATTTAATATAGATAGATATATATATATAGATAGATATATATATAGATATATTCTGACCGTATCTAACTCATCTCCGAACCTGTGTTAGACGCGGTTACTGCTGGTTAGTGACGTCATCGCTTCCCCTCACTTACCGTATGTAACCGATTCTCACAAAAACGATTTCAGTAACCTGGTTAGTTCCGGTGACCCGACAAAAAATTGGCTAATACATAGTATAATTCGCGCTCTCTTCTTTACGTCATGTTTACTTAACAGGTCATTGTTGTTAAATTAAATATTTTTTTCTAGCTAGTAGGAATAGTTTTAGGAGTAGTAGTATGTTGTAATTGTCAATACAATGGCGGTGGAGAATCCTCAAATTCAGTATACAGAGAAAGAGACCAATCAGAATACAACAATTATCAAAACACTCCTCCCCCTCCTCAAATATTATCCCACAAGCAGGCGCTGAACCACGACGGAAACTTCAAGTACCTCTTTACGTCTGAAAATGGTTTGGCGCAAGGCGAGTCTATAGCTCCAGATGGTTCGAGAAATGGAGGATACAGCTACACAGATCCCAATGGAAGGAAGATAACGGTGAAATATACTGCAGGAAAGGAAGGTATGTTGAGAAAATGGTTCCCAAAGTTAGCTGAAAGGATTGATTATTTTCTGATTCTTAGAGGTAGGCTATACAAAGTGGCCATCTTGGATTCTTCGTGGGATGCTCCAAACTCTCAAACGCTTGTGTAATGTCAAGGAAACCATTTTAAAGTTGTATGGGGCGGGGGTCATCTATTCATTTACCTTCAAATTATAGGTATACCTATATCTATACATATCTCTTTATACAGGTGAAAATCTATAAAATACTGGTAATTATTTTTGTACCATCTATTTATTGAATTATGATAAAATGAATAATAGTTATTTATGGTACTAGTGGGTAAAGTAAGATATTGCCCATAAAAAAATTAACCTGCGAGGCGTCAGCCAAGAGGGCAATATCGGTTTACCCATGAGTGCCATACAAGGTTTTATCCAATAAATAGCTTAGGAATTCATATTTTTATTAAAAATTTTAATGATATTTACAAGAAAATAATTTGAGAAGTGACAGTTGAGTGGGTAAAATAAATAATTATCCACTCAATAAAGTAAAAGCCAAGCGGGGGTTATTATTGAGTTTATCTATTTAAAATAAAGCTGGTAATTGTTTTATTATCTGTATGTATTGGATAAAAATAATAATATATTCTGACCTTGATTCTTACTGTATTAATTTTAAAGAGATATCTAACTTTGACTTCACCGTAAATGTATAGATGTCTCTCCGCTCCAGGCTACTTCAAAATGGCTTCCTTTGAAATCATGCAATGTTCTGGATGTCCACTGACACAATTATTAAGTGAATGGTTTAAGACATAAATTGAAGTGTCCCACAAAGAATCCAAGATGGTTACATTGTAAAGCTTGCCTCTATTTCAATTGTTTTGTGGCAAATAATGAGCATATCTTGGTTTATTGTATCATTATAATAATAATTAATGGTTGGTTATCCTGAATAACAATTACCTTCCCTATACAGTGCGGTCCAAAAGTCACCCCCCCCCCTAACTTTTGAACGAGTTGAGATATCGACTTCAAATTTAGAACTCTTAAATAAGACAACTTAAACTATCTTTTAGCATATATTTGATATTTTCAGCTCTTTAAATGTGGGCAGGGGGGCATGGGGGGACATTTTTTTTAATAAAAGGGAGGTCGTGTGATACATCATTTTAAAGCTTATAAAATTCTCTATTTAAACTAACATTTTCAATTTTTTAAAAAATGTTTTTTAAGGTTTTGATTTTTCAATTTTTTGTGCTAAAACATTCGATTTTTTAAGTTTTTTTTTTATAAATTTTTATTTATGTCAACTAAAATTAGTTTAAAAGTATAATTAACATTTTTTTATAATGAAATTAGGCATTTTTAAAAAATTATTTGTTTTTTTAGAGGAATTTTGACATTAATACCCATTTTCAACCCCATTTTAAAGCCAATTTTTTTTTTATTTTAAAATATGTAGTTAAATGGAGAATTTTATAAGCTTTAAAATGATGTATTACACGACCCCCCTTTCCATTTAAAAAAATGTGCCCCCATGCCCATATTTTAAGAGCTGAAAGTATTAAATATATGCTAAAAGATAGTTTAAGTTGTCTTATTTAAAAGTTCCAAATTTGAAGTCGGTATCTTAACTGGTTCAAAAGTTAAGAGGGGGGGGGTTGACTTTTGGACCGCTCTGTATAAATACCATAAATAACGGTATTATTGTGATAATGCCAGTCAAGTATCGTCTAAAATAGGTCTGAGAAAGACTGTATAAACAATAAACTACATAAACTAAACCAAATATCAAAAATAACTTCAATAACTCCGAACTTCTACAACTCAGATGAAACCTGTCCCCTTTTGTCACACAAATACATTTTTTCTTCAGGTTTCAGGATATTGCAGGCTGATCACTTGCCAAAAGCTCCTGAGCCAATCGTCCCCGGGCCTGAACATCAGTCACAACCGGCTCCACAACCATACAGACCTCAATATTACAACACCCCTCAACAAAGGCAACAACAAGATGATGGGCAATATAAACCAGAATTGTATGAAAGGCAAGATCGACAAGAGCCAGAGTCAAGGTAACCTTATTACTAATATTATTATTTATAATAAACAGGGCCCGTGAGTCGTGAGGCCCGTATTAAAAAAAAATAAATTTTTTACTTTTTTTGCAATAAAATGCGCTTTAAACAAGTATTTAAAAAATTATCTGTAAACATTAAAAAATTATCAAATTTTGCCGCCATATTAGATCCGCCATTTCGATTTTTACAATTTCAAAGAAACGATTCGGTTTCACTACTGCCAAAATACACTAAATATCAATTTTTATTAAAATCCATTAAAATTCACCAAACTTAACCGCCATATTGTATCCGTCATTTTAAATTTTCAATAATGGATTCAGTTTGAGAATCCTCAAAAATTCCCAGGTACTAGTTTTTATCAAAATTATTCACCAAATTTTTCCGCCATATTGGATTTAAAAATAATCGCTCCAACCCCCGGGAGTGGAGTTAGAAAAAAGTTATCAGATTCAACCACAAAAACCTCTATATAGCAATTTTCAATTTTTTGTAAAAAAAATATTGTATTTTCTTCATGCCCCACCCGAATATTTACCAAAAACAATCCCTAGCGAGAACTTTTGGCAACATACCTGTATGCCAAATTTTAAGAACGACCGACCGATAGTTTTTTTTTTGCTTGAAATTGATTTATATCGACATGAAATCGATACCCCCAAGCAACAAAGCCGTAACTCATATATTGTCATTTTTCACGACAGCTAAATTTCTAAAATATTTTTTTTTCTTATTTAAGGGTGGGGAAATGACTGAAGTGGAAAAGGAAGCCATGTGATACATCATTTGAAAGCTTATAAGATTTTCTATTTAACTGTATAAGTATTTATTGTTTATTTATTGTTTGTTTCTGATAATATTCAAAATTAGAATTTCTTACTTTAGTGTTTTTAGGTAAAATTTTGGTTAAAATGGACTGTGGAGAAATCTGAGCAGTACCACCATGTGTGTCTTTTTTTAAGGCCTCTACCTATGAGTATAATTCAAAATAGGTCTAACTTGAGTTACATCCTTGTTGCATGGGAGTGTCGAAATAATAAATAATAAAATTATTTATTTATTGTTTATAGTCATCTTTGGGACCATTATTTTATATGATATTTTAACCATACATTACATCGGCACTTAGTGCTACTAAGAGTGCCGATGTATGGAAATCTTCGCCGAAAAGTCAAAATCTTTGACCACGTTTTTTTTTTCACATTTCTCGACGTTTTAGACCATTCTGAGTCGTAATCAGTAAAAAAAAAATTTGCGTCCGTCTGTCTGTCTGTAAACTCTCTAACTCCATTTCTACTTGAGATATCGACTTGCGGTTTTTTGCATATTGTTTCTTATCGTATTCCGAAGAGCTGATTAGATTTTGGGGGTAAACGATTGGGGGTAAGGGGGTAAAAATAGGGTAAAACTCCTATTTTTTAGCGTTTTTTGTTTATAATTAAGGCAATTATTATTGTATTTGGTTAATTTAGCACTTATATAAAAGATAATTTTAAAATGGTCAAAAAATGTTATAAACAACCTTTTCCTAAAACGCACTGTTTTCGAGATATTGGCGTTTAAAGCAGTAAAAGGTTTTTTTAGCATATCTCACATATTTATAACCCGATTTCAAAAAATTATATTTTAAATAAAAGCTCTTTATAAGCCCTATAAAAAATGTTATATACAGTTTTTTGCTAGAATATAATGTTTTAAAGATACAGAATTTAAAATCAAACAAAACACCTAGTTTGAAATTTGCAAACTAGATGGCTCTAGTGTACAACAGTGCCGATGTTTTGACAGGGTGCTTGCAACGTTTCATCTAGTTTTTATTTAAAAATATTGCATATTCCATACCAAACATCCATCTACCACAAGGCATTGTCTTTATCAATCTACCATATCCCAAAAAGCTATAGCTTATCGAGGGATACTTCTGAGTACGTCATTAAACGCAAAAATATGCAAAAAAAATTGAAAAGGCTTTCCCAAAATTTTGAAAATTTTCTGAATGGGAAAGAAAAAAAAATCGAAAATTGAAAGCACTTCTTTTTTCAGGTATAGATCGGTTATACCAGCTTACTTAGCAGCGGTACGCCAAGAACAACGCCAAGAACAACCCCAACAGCAAGCACAATACCACGCACCCTTGGTCGCGCGGCCAGCACCAAGTTCGAACGCTTTGGAGGACAAGGAACCCGAATACCACGACGAACCCGGAAAACCACACAGTTTTGGTACCGGGTACATTTTTGAATTTTCGGGTTAATTTTTCAGTTTAGTTCTTTTTCTATTTTCTTATTTTATTCGTTGTTAGTTAGAAATGGAGTAATTTAGTCATTAATATACAAGTTCAACGGTGGCCATATTGAAAAGTTCACAGATATTTTACAAGATGACACTATTGGCAGATGGACTCCGTGTATCTATTACCTTTTGCTAGACCCTCTCCCTCCCATAGGTGACGTAATTGTTGAACAACCCCTTTCCGAGCCATAAGATTAAATTACTCCATCTACTGTGTTATTGTTTAATTATTGCACAGTCCTCTAAGCAAAAAAGGAACAAACTTGCTACAAACTTCTATTCTGACTTACGAAAGACTAAAGAATACAGACTTGCAAATGTTTTTTTAAGTTGTTTGGATTCTGAGAACTAAATCTTATACTTATTGGTATAACGATTCCGAAAGTTACTACTATTTTTTTTCTATGCTCTCGGAGTTCACTTTTTAAAATCAACATGCTCAAAAGTATTAAAACCAACGAACTAATAACTCTTTTTACTAGAATACGCATACCGTTAAAATATCGCCAACATCTCGGTTTGTTTGTAAACAAATAGTAGGTATATTCAGGCCTGAACAAAAACAATTACCAGTAACTGGTATTGTTGTCTCTGTTAGAACAAAGATGTGTGAGTAAGACAGACGAATGTTTATGTTGCCGACGTTTTTTCACTTTTTACGAATGAAATGCCTATTCTAGAGAGAAGAGTTATTAGTTCGTTGATTAAAACCCATTATTGTCTCACAACTCATAAAAGAAACCTGTTTTAACACATAAAAATGTTAATTTAGTGCTTTTTTATAAAAAATCATAACGTGTTGGTAAAAAATGGAATGGTATAACGTACCAAAAACTATCAATTCTTAGATTCCAAAAGACTTCCATTGCAGCTCTAGAGCTGGTGTGAAACAAAACGTTTAAAAGTTACATTTAAGGGGTCTTTCTACCTTCAAATTAAAAATATTTTGTTATTTTTGTTATTAGTTTTTTTTTATATAGAAAGAAAAAAGATATAACCCTGTAGGTATGTTTATTTATATTTAAATACATTTTTTTTAGATTTTTAAAGGCCATTTTTTTGTCATAATTTTTTTTTGAAAAAGTATTAAGTCGCTATATCCCTATCTGGAAGAAATTTTTTTGGCCAAAAAAAGGAAAAATGGCGGACGTTTTTCAAAAAATTTTAAATAATTTTCAAGGAAAACGTCTGCCATTTTGTTATTTTTTGGCCAAAACAAATTCTTTTAAATAGGGAATACCCCGTTTTTTTTTTATTCGATCAAAACGGCCGGAATCATGGTGACCGCCCTTTTTTGATGTTTTATTTTTTGATTAGAAATAACATACCTACAAAATTTCACAATAAATTCTTTTTTCTTTCAATATAAAAATGTTTAAAAACAAAATATTTTTAAAATTTGAAGGTAAAAGCTTCATTTATCAAGTCCACAAAATTCGTTAATAAGACATATCCTAACTCCATAGCTTGCAGCAAGTTTTATTCCCTTTTTGCTCAGCAGGAAGTAAACTACACACGGTGTAGATTAAGGGATTTAAATCCAAAAGTTTGTCACCGATTTTTTTTTGAGGATATCTTCGTTCCTGGAAATTCCCAGAGTATTTTAAAACCGAAACGAAACTGATTATTAGAGTGTTCTTTGAGAATATCGATTTTCATTTGTTATTAAAAATCTTTTTGCCAGTGTATGTTTAATTTTTATTACGAATATCGATTTTTTTTTCAAAGCAATTTTTCAGAATATTTTGTTCTGAAGATATTTAAAATAAAAGAGGGCAAACTATTTTTTTAATCAAGTGTGCCATTGTAACCTGTTGAGAAGTTTCAAAAATTAAAATAGTTTGAAATAAGCTCAACGCCATCTACAAATTTGATATTAGAAAATTGCTACAAAATGTCTCTTGAGCACCAGTACACAATATCTATCTATACAATAAAATTAAGCTGGCTTTGGTAGCCATTTTTGTTAAAATATTTGCAGTGTGTTGAGATCATTCCACTTTATTAAAATTTTTGAAATATGGTCGGTCGGTAGATTGGCCAACTTTAATTTTAAATGTTTTAAAAACAAATGCAAATTAAAAATATATATATACGTATATTTTGTGAAATTACTAAGAAAAACTCCCGATATCTGTAAATAATATTAAACATACACTGAAAAAAAAATGAAAGGTGACAGAACTTTTAATTTAAATTCCAACGAACTAATAACTCTTCTTTCTAGAATAGGCATACCATTAAAATAAAGTATCGCCAACATCTCGGTTTGTTTGTAAACAAATAGTAGGTATATTCAGGCCTGAACAATAACAATTACCGGTAACTGGCATTGTTGTCTCCGTTAGAACAAAAATGTGCGAGTAAGACAGACGAATATTTATGTTACCGACGTTTTTGTCAGTTTTTACAAATGAAATGCCTATTCTAGAGAGAAGAGTTATTAGTTCGTTGCTAATAACTCTTCCCTCTAGAATAGGCATTTCATTTGTAAAAACTGACAAAAACGTAGCCAACATATACATTTGTCTGTCTTACTCGCACAGCTTTGTTCTAACAGAGACAACAACAACAGTTACTGGTAACTGTTATTGTTCAGCCTGAATATACCTACTATTTGTTTACAAACAAACCGAGATGTTGGCGATACTTTATATTAACGGTATGCGTATTCTAGAGAGAAGAGTTATTAGTTCGTTGTTAAATTCACAAAACCAACCGTGTGCAGTTTACCAGCAATATTTTATTTATAAATTTTATTAAAAACTGTTTCCTAGTATAAAAAAATACCTACTCTTGCCTATGTGATTATAGACTATAATTTATATATACTATTATATAATTTATAACATTATATAATTTTAATAAAATGTAACTTTACCATTATTAAAATTAACTATTTGTATTTCTTATGCCAAAATAAAAAAGATTTTGTTACCAATTTTTATGTCTACATATCAATAAACTTTCTCATTCCTTTATCTCTCCCAAATATCTGTACCATCCTTTTCATAAAAAACGCGTACACCTAAAAATGTTACAGGTTATATTGAACTTTATCAAGGTGTCTTTGACATTATTTGTCAAATATGCCCTGGTAGAAAAGTACATAAATCTAACTTAACATAACATTAGATTAGTGACATTTTTATGTTTAGTCTTAAACGTTATACAAAAACTTTATAAAATATATAAATCTAACCTTAAAAACCAAAGTTTGAGAAAAACGTTATAAAATATATAAATCTAACCTTAAAAACTAACGTTTGACAAAAACGTTATAAAATACATAAATCTAACTTTAGTTTCCCAACTAAATTCTAACCTTTTTCTAACTTTAAATATTTTTTAAATTTCCATTATTAATACGTAAGCTATAGTAGAAAATACTCATTTCAGACAGCTATGTGCCTAGGTTTGATAATTATTTATTATTTCTATAATAAGTTTTAAAAAATATCCCCCAAAAGTCAAAATCTCGAAAGAGAAAAAAATCCGAGGAAGGGTTTATAAAATTTAATGAGAAAAGATAAAAAATAAAACAAAAAAGGAAATCAATAAATATGGCGATAAGATATTAAGAGCTCCAGATTATACCAATGGAGCTCTCTACAACTAGAATTATGAAACAAAAGACGTCTACCCTATCTCTATCTCATTTTTGCTACACTTTCCAGCCAACCAAATAAATACTGTATTTGTTTTTTATACAACAAATACAGTATTTATTTGGTTGGCCGGAAAGTGTAGCACTAAGCGGCACGAAAGAACATAGCTAATGTAAATCTGTAGAATAAGATAATTCTACTAAAATTTAGATGGCGCCAATAATTTCTTTAATAAAAATATAGTTTCACTTTTCGCCCGGCCAAGTAAATATTGTATTTGTTCAACAAAGAACAAATACAGAATTTGTTTGGTTGGGTGTAAGTGGGAGTGTATGTATGTCTTCTATCCTTTTTGGGTAGAACTTTTGTCTCTGTCTAATCTAACGGGAGAAATCTCCATTTAAAAAACAAATACATCCAAGCAACAATATAGGTAAACAAGTGAACAAAAAGTTAAATTATTAATTGATAATTAGACTTTTTGTGCACTTTTTTACCTACTTTGTTGCTTGGGCGGTGGCGGACCATGCAAAAACATTCTTAATCTTTCACTTTTCCTTCCCGTCGATACAAATATGCTTCTTGCATCTTTCCAATAAAGAAAACTTCGAAGTTTTATAAAAACCCAGAAAAAAAATTTCCTGCGGTCAGATGACAGCCGCAAGTCGGCCAACGATGATCAAGCATATGATCGCATATTTTAAGCGGCCCACGAGCTATAGAAGAATCCGGCCGGCAGTCGACCATTTGGCAACTGGTTTTCATACATTTTACCGCTTTTCTGCCAGCAGTTCTGATCGGAACGATCGTTAATCATGTGGCCGGCTAACGGCCTAAATATAACCTTTGGTCGGCAAACGACATTTTGCAACTTTGTTGCGTTCTGATTTGTCGGCCGTCAATTTAATCCAAGTTTTAAGTCCAAACCATAATTGATGCAAGTGGCCCTTAGAAGTTGTCAAGATATTTGCAGTTTAAAACTGAAAATTGTTAGATTAGATTTGTACAGGTAAGGGAACGTTCAAGTATTACGTAACGCAAAATGTACCAAAATTCATACACTTCATACCTCGGTTCTCGCCTTATTCAAGGCTGTAGAGATTTCTTATTTTGGCTACCCCCCCTAATAAATTCGTTCCCTAAAGTCATATTTATACAATATATAAAAATATAATAATTAAAAATCACCGTTTATCCCAGTATTCAAAAAGCGTGTTAATTTCAGTAAGCCTAAAAACACAAAGTGTTATGAATATTGGAATTTTTAGATCAAAAAATCTTAAAAGATGTTATTGTTAAATATTTTTTCTTGGGTTTAATATCCACATTTTTATTTGGCTTCCAGTCAAAACTAACCACAACTGGATAGGGCCTCAGTAATTAAACAGTGTAAATTGCAACAACACTAATAACACAAAACGTTATAAATAATTTAGTTTGGACTCTTAGTATAAAATATTTCTTCCTTATATCCTCTTTCTATAAAATATTTCTTTCTTCTTAATTAATATCCATATTTTTATTTGACTTTCAGTCAAAGTTAACCACATTTTGATAGAACTGTCTCCGTATTTAAAAATAGTGTTAAATGCAACAAGCTTAATAACACAAAATGTTATAAATACTGGACTTTTTTAATCTGTCAGTAAAAGATTTGTTTCTTCTATATTCTCTCTGCAATTATATATTTTTTCCATATCTATAAAACCAGGAAAGATTTCCAACTTTGGTGATTTGAAGCTCGTTTTTCTCAAAAAACTGACTTGAAGGAAAATTTTTGAGAACAGGCTCGGATTCAGTATCCCAAAATATGTATTTATCGATTATTAATTCTGTCTAGTTTAGATAAAAAAGTCTGTCTTCGATAACTCTTCTAACCTAGCATATAGCGACTTTTAATTTACGAAACGAGATAGTGGACTGCTTAGGGGTTGTAAATAAGGGTGTAGAAGGGAAAAAGGAATATAACTAACCTTGGTTTTGATGCTGATCGATGTTCTTGTGCACAAGTGGCTTCTTCTTGATGTTGAGGTTGTGAAGATAAATATTGGTTTGAAACGGGAGTAGTTGACGATCACCAATAGGTTTTTACAACAAATATTAACGACTTCTCGAATATTTAACGACGAACAAATTAACGAATGAATGCATGGTTTTCTTCTGTCAATATGCGCATGACCGAAAATACCACCTGATAATTATCATTTAAAAATCCCTAACGATTTTGAATTTTTAAAATGATAAACAGATAAAAAACATAATTATGTAACTTTTTCAAATTCTTAATTTAGTAATAGATTAACCTTTTTAATAAAAACAATTCTTTTCGATTTTTTTTTTTTGGTATTATTAAAAAAAAACAAAAATAAATAATGCAACGAACATTTATATACTTTTTTAAGTGTAATTATTTTTTTAAGTATAAAGCTATGATGATAGTATCAATAAAAATCAAAATATACCTATTTTTTGATAAAAAAATTACAATTAAACAAATCTTTGAATTGAAGGTCCAAAATTTGTAGAAATAGTATATAAATTATTATTTTAAAGTCATAAAATATTAAAAAAAAAACATGCAATTCATACTATTTATTTTTTGTAATTTTAAATTTTACAAAATGTTCAAAATTTTGGAATTTCAATTAATTTTACATAAAAAAAATCACATAAGGTAAACTCATCAAAGTGAGACCATTTACATAAAAAAATCCGTCAAAGTGTAATATATTTTATAAATAGTGTTATTACAGAGCTACATTATATATGGGTTATAATGGCCCATAAGAAAGCAGTTACGTTTATTTAAAGAGGATAATTTGAACTGAGTAAACACACTTTTGCCGATTTTTTTTAAAAAGCATTAATAGGTTTTATCAAGGGAGGCGTTGAAATCGTAAATTTTACAACATCATATCATTTTGACAAGAGATTTTAAAAGTTGGGTTAAGCTTTTGAAAAAAACCGTCTAGGGTAAAATACAGTATACTCGGCGCATTATCTATCTGAGTAACAAATTGGATCAAGGAAGCTATGATTAGTGGTTTAAAAATGACTTTTAGTAATATTTTTGTAGCCCATTGTGCTTTTGATAATTTTTAACATTTAGGTTAAATTGACTGTCATTTTACGTCTTACAAATAATAACAAAATCTGTTTAAAAAGTAAAACTGTTCAAAACTATAATAAAAGTAAGTTTTTATTCATAAAGTGCTATTATAAACTTAAATTTAACATTACCTGAATAAAATTACGGACCAGTATTATTTTAACCAAAAAATTATCTGTTATAGTGTTTACTTCAAAAATTTATATTCATTTAAACAAAATTTTTATAGATTGATGCTTTAGTTTTCTTTTTATGCACTTTTCTTGTTATTTTTTCTTGCTAAAGCAAATTATTTGGATTTTTTTATAAATGTCAAAATAATGTCTTGATTGACAATACATTTTAAACAAGATTAAAACCTTACATAAGTAACTAAATATATTCCGCCAACCAAATAACAAGAAACAAATGACCATCAACTCAGATAGATAATGCGCGGAGTTTAAGTACTGGATTTTTTGTTAATTTTTTGTATTGTACTATTTAAATTCTTCTTATAACGCTTTATAATTAGAAAAATTATGTAAATTATGTTGTTTTATTTTTCCGATAAATTTTATTCTACTAATTTTAATTTTTAGAAAAAAAAGTGAAAGCGGATACTGTGTTTTTGCTTTGATATGTTTTGAATTTGACAAATAAATAACCTTACTTCAAAAATTAATTCTTACCTGTCAAACTAAATCAAACTATGTTGTAAAATGTACGATTTCAATGTCCACCTTGATAAAACCCATTAATGCCTTTTAAAAAAATTCGGCAGGACTTACCCTACGGGTCACAGTTTGATGAGTTTAGCTTAAGTGTAATAGTTAACAATATATAATAAACAAGCCTAATATACACATAATTCTATTTTTTTTAAGAAAGGTAACTAACCTTGATAACAGACTTCAGTATATATTTTTATCAATGGCCCAGTTATAATAGGTCTTATCATCATTCATGACAGTATTTTTATATTTCTCAATTTGTAAATCTTTTTTTTTTACAGTATATAAATTATCGGTAACTGCGAAGCTGCAGCAGTTTTTTCTGTATTCTTGATACAAAAATTTTCAAATTTTAAAAAGAAACTACAGTGCGATTATAAAGTGCCGAACAGTTTGAAAAGAAAATACTCTTCGTTTGAAGCCACGCCTCTGTTAGAGTTGTGCGCGACAAGCCCGTGTGATTGCTATGTACAACAGCTCGGTGGCCAGTAAAACGCACACAGCTTTCTTGCATTTTACTTATCGCTAATGCCAGTTTTGCATTAAAACGTGTTCGGCACTTTATAATCGCACGGTATATAGATAAAATCTACCTGTAGTTGATTTTGGGGAGATAAATTATGGCTTTGTTTGACTTTTCTATAGAGGTTGGGCATAAAGTTACAGGCGCCACAGAATAGACAAAATAGTTGAAATAATGTTGCTGCATATTCTGAAAAAATGGTCGACATAGGCAGTTTCTAGAAACTGAGAAATGTCAAATTGCTGGTGGCTAGAACGACCTTCAAGAACTTAACCATCATTATGTATACTTAAAATTTTAGAATATATTTCATATTGACTAGATTTTCAAAAATATTAAACTAAAAATTTCAGATATATTATCTGTAATTATGCCAAAATCTATATAAATGAAGGCAACAGATTTGACAGGGTGGCCAGACATTTTTACTTTTCAATTTCCCTGATATTTCAAAATTTTCCAGTACTTTTTCCTTTTTTTTCAGTTTCAGTTCTTCTAGAGCTGTTTAAACAATGTGTTTTATTTCCTATTAAACCAAAGAACCAGATAAGTTTTTAAAAGTACTATATTAGGTTACTGTCAGATAAAGGCTTTACAAATTAAGTTTTAGCGACTTGCCAATACAATAACAGTAGAATCTGAGGTGCTCGGTTTTGGAAGATAAAGGACTGTTTTCCTTAGAAATTACCATAGCGGACATTATTTTATACTTTTTTAGAATATTTTATATAAATTTTGGCCAGAGATTTAAATTTAAAATCTGTCCACATTAATAGTCAATATCAATTCTCAACTCTGTCATTAATCGATACACTAAGATGCATATTTTTTGAGAAAATAAGATGCAAAAAACCTCAGTAATACTTTTTCCGAAATGGAAATCAATAGACCGTTTCTGTAAATGGATTTAAATTCTCTGATCAAAATTTATTATCTATTTGGCAGTTACCGTATTGTTGCATACCAAGGAAAATTTATTATGGAATTTGAGGTTGTTTCTTAATTTCGAAATTTCTTAATTCAGTTTAGTGTAGTTAGTGATAATTATGCCTGAATGGCCCTTTAGGTTCCTTAGTTTACGTTATAACAGAAATTTAAAACGTTATTTTACAGACAATATAAAAATATTCGGTATCTAATAAGTGTATTTTACGTTTTCTTAGTGTATATATAGATAATACAAAAAAGATCATAGGAAAAAAATTAACTGTAGTTGCCTAGTTTTTTACAGAGTCAATAAAAATATGCTTGCTTTCGCGTTCTCAACAAAAAGTTTCAAGTCTTTAGAATTATTCTTAACTTATGAATTAAAAGTCATTCTTGATTTAAAAATTGCGACGTTTTACGCAAAAAGGGACCAAGGTAATAAAAGCAGCTTTCGAAACAAGCTGTAATGATTTGCAAAGCGTCACATTTTACAGGGAAAAGTATACAGGGTAATCAATAACTGGCATGTAAAAAGGCGAATAAGGGTCATTCCGCGTCAACTGCTACCACAGCATAAAAAACTAAATATTATATATTTATGTAGATATTGGATAAGGTTTTAGTTTAAAATTCACCCAGTTTTTCCAAAACTGTTGTGGTGAAATACTAAAAAGTCCAAAAAAACTTGTAAAATACCCAAAATTGAAATTTTAGGTCCCCTAAACGACTCCTAAATGGACCACGACCAACTGCAATTTTTTTTTGTAGTATACTGTCCCACAAAAGAATAATTTCACATATAGTTAGATTTTTATTATCATTTACTTAATTGCTTAAGTGAGCTTCCAAATTCTGTAACATACGAAACGCGCACATAAGCTGCATTATTTTTATTGCCTAATTACATCGGCACTTAGTGCTACTAAGAGTGCCGATGTATTGAAATCTTCGCCAAAAAGTCAAAATCTTTGACCACGTTTTTTTCACATTTCTCGACGTTTTAGACCATTCTGAGTCGAAATCAGTAAAAAAAAATTTGCGTCCGTCTGTCCGTCCGTCTGTCTGGGTGTAAACTCTCTAACTCCATTTCTACATGAGATATGGACTTGCGGTTTTTTGCATATTGTTTCTTATCGTATTCCGAAGAACTGATTAGATTTTGGGGGTAAACGATTGGGGGTAAGGGGGTAAAAATAGGGTGAAACTCCTATTTTTAACGTTTTTTGTTTATAATTAAGGCAATTATTATTGTATTTGGTTAATTTAGCACTTATATAAAAGATAATTTTTAATTGGTCAAAAAATGTTATAAACAACGTTTTCCTAAAACAACGCATTGTTTTCGAGATATTGGCGTTTAAAGCAGTAAAAGGTTTCTTTAGCATATCTCACATATTTATAACCGATTTCAAAAAATTATATTTTAAATAAAAGCTCTTTTTAAGCCCTATAAAAAATGTTATATACAAATTTTTGCTAGAATATAATGTTTTAAAGATACAGAATCTAAAATCAAACAAAACACCTAATTTGAAATTTGCAAACTAGATGGCTCTAGTGTACAATAGTGCCGATGTTTTGACAGGGTGCTTGCAACGTTTCATCTAGTTGATTATTAAATTTATACGTAAACTAAAAGATGTAAAAAAGTGCCTGCAAGGATTATAACCTAAAATACAAATGAATGTACTATCTGAGACCTAAATTAAGGTGTACAAATGTACTGTACATAACGACGGAATGACCCTTAAGTAAAATTGTATTTATAAAATTAGTTTCATAGTTAACTTCAACTTCTTTAGTTTCTGAACTTATTCAAATTAAAATCTTTAAAGTTTAATGTCTCAACAAAATAAAAATAATTCTTCGAGTTTTTAGCCTTCAAGCCCTTTTGGCGGACAACGTCCCAAATTCTAATAAATTTTAATACCCTATTTCAACGACCTCCGATTGGGCTCACTGGCGGTGGGCGGGGGAGGGGGACCCCTGCGGTCCAACTCCTCCAGATAGTTCAAAATCAACTGGGTGCGCTCCTGCGCAATGTGGTCGAGCACCAGGTACCTTTTGTCGTTTGTCAAAATGTCCTCGATCTCCTGCATGTGGGACTGGTTTTCGCGTAACGTCGTGAGCGATTTGTGAGTGATCAGTTTGGTTTCCTGAAATTATTATTCCTGAAATATAGCACCTGACAAAATAATATATATTATCCAATACATACAGATAATAAGACAATTACCAGCTTTATTTACTTTACCCACTCAACTGTCACTTGTCAAATTATTTTCTTGTAAATGTCATTAAAATTTTTAATAAAAATATGAATTCCTATGCTATTTATTGGATAAAACCTTGTATGGCACTCATGGGTAAACCGATATTGCCCTCTCGAAAATTAACCTGCTTGGCTGACGCCTCGCAGGTTAATTTTCTCATGGGCAATATCTTACTTTACCCACTAGTACCATAAATAACTATTTTTCACTACTAGCTTTAGAATATACCATTATTTATCATGTTTTCAGACTGTGAAATCAATTTTCTTCACCTACAGCAATTAGTTATTTATGGTACTAGTGGTTAAAGTAAGATATTGCCCATGAGAAAATTAACCTGCAAGGCGTCAGCCAAGCAGGTTAATTTTGGAGAGGGCAATATCGGTTGACCCATGAGTGCCATACAAGGTTTTATCCAATAAATAGCTTAGGAATTCATATTTTTATTAAAAATTTTAATGACATTTACAAGAAAATAATTTGACAAGTGACAGTTGAGTGGGTAAAATAAATAATTATCCACTCAATAAAGTAAAAGCCACGCGGGGGTTATTATTGAGTTTATCTATTTAAAATAAATTTGGTAATTGTCTTATTATCTGTATGTATTGGATAAAGAAATAATTACCTGTAAAAGTTCCTTAAATTGACCTTTGGCAGCAATAAGTTTATCTTTCAGATAATCTTTATATTCACGTTCACACTGAAAAAAAAATAGTTTTGTTTAAACTTTATATTATAGGAAGAATTCTTACGATGCGATAATGTGAAAATATGTAATGCTACAACTTCCATTACATACTATTCACAGTGGATGGTATATTGCATTTTCCCAAATAACGCAACTACAAAAATTATTTTTTTTTAAATGACAATTGTTTTTTTTTAAACGAAAAAATAAAAAAAAGTTTTTCAAAAAAAGATATTTTTGAAAAAAAAAAATTTGTAATTTTTATTATTTTTTTTTAAAGTCATATTTTGAAGAAATATAAAGGCAACTTAATTATGAATGATTGTAATAAATATGTTGTTATAACAGGTAAAGTAAAATACTCAAAATCGTCGCATTGTAAAAACCTTTTTTTTTTCAAACGAAAAAAAAATTACTTGGTAATTAAATATAAACACTCTATACTCCATCCAGTTATGCAAGATAGTAAGGGACGCGGCTCGTTTTACACCACAATGCGCATAAATAGCATAATTATGCATAAATCGTAATGTATCAAAAATTTAACAGATGTCGGTACTGTTTTCCTGGAAAGGGCCTATCCAAAGACTCGCATAACAAGCATAGTACATAAGAATGCGATGCCAGGATTGGCTTGATGTGTCGTCATGTATCTTGTAATGGTTGTTATGCGAGCCTCTGGATAGGCCCTAAGTTGTAATTTTAACCTAAAAATTTGACGTTTGTGGTCAATTCAATTTACGTTTGTACAATATGTAGAATATGCTAATTTCGTGTGAGTGTATGAAGAGTAAACCAAAAAAGTACCTTTTTCAATGCCATACAAAATAACAATAAGTATAACCATTTTTTTATGTAACTTTCTCTTCTTTTATTAGCTTTAACGACCATCAATCATTGACATATACAAAAAATGTCACAATATTTTATTTGTTAAAAGGTACGAGTTTTTAACCAATGATGTAGCTTAAAAATCGCGGGAATTTTAAACTACTATCTTGCATAATTGGACGGACTATATATATTTTACTTACTCTTTCGCTGGAAGCAAACTTCGTATACCTAGGATCGTCCCTAATCACTCTTTTGATCTCCTTCCAGCTACTGAGCAGCGTCACTTCAGCAGTCTCGTCCAACAATTCCCGGAAATTTTCCCGTTTTTTCCTCAGCAAGAGATCCAAATGATCGTTGAAAAATTTCTCCTTTTCCTCCCGGTTCAGCGGGTCCGCCAAGTCCCAGCGATGGTCCTTGCGCAAAATTCGCTTTACCTCCCGCCAACTGAGGTCGGGATTTCGGACCAAATCTGCCAGTAATGCGTTAAAATGCTGAAAATATATACTTTTTTTAATTAAAAAATTTAAGAGAATTAAAAACTTTTCAAGAAAAGATATTCCGACAATTAAAAATTTTCAATAAATTAACTAGATGAAACGTTGCACCCTGTCAAAACATCGGCACTATTGTACACTAGAGCCATCTAGATTGCAAATTTCAAACTAGGTGTTTTGTTTGATTTTAAATTCTGTATCTTTAAAACATTATATTCTTGCAACGTTTCATCTAGTTTCTTTACTTTTTTTCTGTAAAATGAGTCGATGTTATGTAGAACTTTATGAATGAATACTTGTTTTAGTAATAATTTATTTTGTAGACCAGAATTTTCAAATTTCCCTGATTTTTACAGTTGATCAAACTCCCTGACTTTCCCCGATTTCTCTGTTTTCCCTGATCTGTGGGCACCCTGATTTAAAACATTCCCAACAAAAAAAAATCACAACAAATTCCCAACAATAAATATTTAAAGATTAAAAATTCCGAGCCATTAAAAAAAACGATAATTAAGAAACTTAAAAAAGTTCTAGACAATTTAGCTGTAGAATTTTTAAATTTTAAATTCCTAAGAATTCCTAAGAATTAATAATTAATTTTTAGACAATTTTGGTGATTTTTGTATGTTTAGGTGTTAGGTCTTAGGAAAAACAGTATACGCACCTCGACGCAAACCGTTTTCAGTGCACTTCAAGTGCTTTTTTTTACGAGGGGGAGTCGAAAAATGCAAAAAAAAACAGTAATTAAAAAACTCTTAGATAAAAAATTCCAGGAAATTAAAAAAATTCTCTACGATTTAAAAATTCTTAGCAATTAGAACAATTCCGATAATTAAAAAATTGAACGGCGATTAAAAAAATCCCAACAGTTAACAAAATCCCTACAATTCAAAATCTCAACAAAAAAAATATTCTAAAATTTAAAAAAATTCCTCCGATTAAGAATTCTCGGAAATAAAAAATTCCCACTAATTTCTTACCTGAATTGCTTCGTCTCTCTTGTGTTGCTCGCGTTCCTTGTCTCTATCGCGCATGTGCGTGGCCAACGTTCTTTGCACCTCCTTTTCTCTCTCGCGCAGGCTCGCCTCGGCCCTGGCCTGCCGGTCCTTGTCCTTTTGGTCCTGCGCCTTCTCGTCGTCGGCCTCTTCAGCTTCGTTTTCCTGAAAAAAAAAACAAGCCGTAAAGATTTACAATGCTACGCATTCCATTTTCCCAAATAGTTACTTAAAAAAAATTAAATTTTAATATTTGATTTTTTTTTTCAAAAAATAAATTTCAAAAAAACTTTTTTGATTCTTATAATTAGTAATCGGCATAGACTCAGTTATGACGCATCAACGTTGAAAATAAACTCAGAAACATAGGCTTACGGAATAATTTTGCCGAATTATGAGGGAAATTTTTATAAAGATTACTAAATCGAAACATTTGACGACTAATTTGTTACACACAACAATATTGACTATACATATTAACTATAAATATGTATATATATATATATATATATATATATATATATATATATATATATATATATATATATATATATATATATATCGGTGTTTTTCGAAGAAAAAACCGACATTCGATTTTTATCTTTTAAGAATACGAAAGTTTTTAATTTTTATTTATCAATAACTTTTTTCCCACCCAACTAGTTTAAATGGAATCATTAAAAAAAATCAAGATAAAAAGAAATAAAAATGTAAATATTTAAAACCTCGCGTCAACGCTAGAATCGACGCGGCGCCTATGCAAGCACTGGAAATTCGCCGATGACTGCTTATAATAAAAGTAATTTTTCCTGAAAAAAATACGTAAATCGGGATTTTCTTTCAGCTTTTTTCGATTTTTTAATTGTTTAACCCCCCACAACTTTTTTGTTTTTGGGGGATTACATTTAAAAATAATAGAGATCTTCCCCTTGTAGAACTTGATTTTTCCTGAAATTTTCAAGTCAATCGGATTATTCGTTCTTGAGTTATCGTGTTCACAAAAATCGTGACATCAGACAGACGGACAGACGTGTGTCTAGCTAGACAGAAGGACATTTAAAAAAAAAGTTGCTTATTTTTCACGAAACAAATTTACATCAAAGAATTTTTTGTCTAGGGCGATTTTTGATTTTTTTTGAAAATTCGAAACTAGCGTATAATACTATTCTAGCGCAGGCGCTAGAATTCTTTTTTTCTACGACTGCTTTAAAATGTAAGCAAATACACACACGTTTCAAACACAGAATGAATTCATTCTAGCTCTAGATACGGTATGAATATTCTGTATCAAGTGTTAGAATGAGTACATGTAGTGCTATCTCTTGTTTATAAAAGTATAGAAAACTGTAGCAAAATTAGCAAAAATATATATATATATATATATATATATATATATATATATTACCATGAAATATTGAATAATTTAATGCAATTTAAAGTTTTGAGTTAAAATTACATAAAGTTTATTAGCTTTTCTTAATATCTGACCAGTTTTTTATCAATTTAGTTCAAAAAATTAAAACTGCTCCATCTATTGCTAAATATTTAAACCTGATATATGTTATAGCAATCTGGCATAACCTTCAATTTTTGCATTATAATTTGTAAATATGTGCTAAAATTAAATAAATATCTTTTTAAGTACTGATCTGATAAAATTATTAAATAACATTAACTGCTTTATTTAAAAATATGTGTTTTGTTGCATTTACAACGCCGAGTCACAAAAAACATAATTTTTAACCTTGTCCGCAGTTTAAAGCCATACAGTGTTTCATATTTGCAGTCGAAGAAAAAGTATAGTCTACAACACGTATGGAATAGTCATTCCGCGCTCGCGGGACCGTCATACTCGCCTACCGGCTCGTATGACAAACTTTCCGCTCTCGCGGAATATTGTCTATTCCATACTAGTTATAGAATATACTATTAGTCATTATTTTCAAACCTAGTAAGAGTTTTCAGACGATTTGCTGAGATACGGTTCGGGTTTTCCGTGGGTTTAGGTTTTGGTGGTTTTTTGGAAGAAAAACAGTGATTTTGATTCGATTCGATTTATTGTAGATATGATGGAGCTGGGCCAGACCAGATATTTAGGGTCCCTAACTACTCGGCGTTGGACATGTAGCAGTGCCGGAGTTCGAAATGCAACTTTAGTAAAAAGAGTTTGTTGAAATTTTATCCATAAGTTGAGTGACGTTAAGTAAAAAAGAAAAACTGTAAATAAAGGAACTTTGTTGTAACTGACTAATTTATATGATAGTAATGAAATCACTTACCGAGCAGAGCTAAGTATACTTTAGAAGTATAAAATTCTCAAACATCGTCTTTCTCGTTCGACGTTCGGAGGTAGAAGAGAATTTAGCGGTATTAAAAATGGCTGACCTTCCTGCCGTTTCCCCCACTTTGTTCCGAATAAAAGGTGGGTTCGCAGATGACTTAAGCTGCGAACGTTTGCCCGCGAAATATAAATATATTACAACATTCGGACATATTATTTGTGATTGCTTACAGCGTTACTTATTTTACACTGCCACAGATTCTTACCTCAATTTCCTTACTCGACAGCTCAGCTTCAGCTTCGCCCTCCTCACCCTTCGACACATCTTTCTCTTTGTCACTTTTATCCTTGTCTTCTTTCGACGAATGTCTCTCTCTGTCTTTCTTCTCCTTCTTGTGCTTGTCCTTCTCTCTCTTGTGCTCTCTTTCCTTCTCTTTCGCTCGTTTTTTCTCGTCCTTTAGTATTTTGCAGTATTCTCTGAACCAGTCCTCGCGCTGACCGCTGGAATCTATCGCCTTATATCTGGCATCACTGTCTATTTTACGTTTAACGTCTGACCAATGGGAATGTCTGTCCACGTCAGTCTGCTCGCGCAACATTGCAAAAAAGTCCTTCTTGACCTGTAAAAGTGTAAACCAGTTTTAAACAAACGAAAATACTGTATTCGCACTAAAACTAGGTTTTGGTATACATATTTTATGTATATATTGTATCATACACCGTAAAATTATTGTTTAGTGTATTTTAATAATAATTAAATGGTTTTGCTCGTCTAGAAGAACCTGAAATAGCTGAAATCGTTAAAAAGTTATTAATTATTCAATTCTTTACCTAATTACCTGAAATAAATAGAGAATGATTAGTTATATATTCTATTTCTCGTACTATGTCAAACATATTTTATTTTACATATTTTTTAATGCAAGGAGTTAAAGAAAAAAATTATTATGTCCTGAAAATCACTATTTATAAAATTTCTAATAATTACATTAAAAATTAATAAAAATGAACAACTTACTTTCCCCTAAAAAAGTACGGCGTTAGTCAAATTAGAGATCCTATGCGTGCTTTTTTACGTTTTTTGGCGTTTTAAAATTACATCGGCACTTAGTGCTACTAAGAGTGCCGATGTATTGAAATCTTCGCCGAAAAGTCAAAATCTTTGACCACGTTTTTTTCTCGACGTTTTAGACCATTCTGAGTCGAAATCAGTAAAAAAAAATTGCGTCCGTCTGGCTGTCTGTAAACGCTCTAACTCTATTTCTACATGAGATATGGACTTGGGGTTTTTTGCATATTGTTTCTTATCGTATTCCGAAGAGCTGATTAGATTTTGGGAGTAAACGATTGGGGGTAAGTGGGTAAAAATAGGGTAAAACTCCTATTTTTAGCGTTTTTTGTTTATAATTAAGGCAATTATTATTGTATTTGGTTAATTTAGCACTTATATAAAAGATAATTTTAAATTGGTCAAAAAATGTTATAAACAACGTTTTCCTAAAACGCATTGTTTTCGAGATATTGGCGTTTAAAGCAGTAAAGGGTTTT
The DNA here is from genome assembly GCA_958510825.1 of Brachypterus glaber. NCBI lineage: Eukaryota > Metazoa > Arthropoda > Insecta > Coleoptera > Kateretidae > Brachypterus > Brachypterus glaber. Next base: position 3,938,606 of record OY294046.1, read on the forward strand.
TGTAGCATATCTCACATATTTATAACCCGATTTCAAAAAATTATATTTTAAATGAAAGCTCTTTTTAAGCCCTATAAAAAATGTTATGTACAGTTTTTTGCTAGAATATAATGTTTTAAAGATACAGAATTTAAAATCAAACAAAACACCTAGTTTGAAATTTTCAAACTAGATGGCTCTAGTGTACAATGGTGCCAATGTTTTGACAGGGTGCTTGCAACGTTTCATCTAGTTTAAATATTTAAAATGTAAATACATTTCTGCCGGTCGGTCTGTTCGGTAAGATTTCTGACCCCGATAACTTATAAAAAGTTCTCAGCTGGGACTGACGAAAATCGGAAAAGTTTTAAAAACATTGTATTGATTTTAACGTTTTAGAACCTTTATATGTAGTATAAGAATAGGTATAAGAAACCAAAATAAACATTTTTGTCGTCTCGTCCATTGGTCCGGAAAATTTGTGAGAAACGTTATGAGCTAAAATAAAAACTTTGGAATGGTTTACTTAAAATTTTCGGCTGCCATTATTTTTGGTAAAAAATTAGGGCGGGGTAAGTACGTCAAATGGGGGTAATAACTATTATTTTTTTGCCATAGATCGCTGACTACACTTATTTTCAAGTACTCGTTTTAGAACTTTTTTGCCATATTTTGTGACTTTTTTCTCAGTAAACCACAAGGGAAAGTAGTTTATGTGGCAGATTTTTTTTATTTAACCCCTTGTGTTACAAGTTTTATTTTAATTATGTGAACAACAAGTGTAGACTATTTATAACAAATATAACTTTAAGTAAACTAGCAAAATATAGCCTAAAGTGCTTAAGAACCCTTATATTATTGTTAGAATTTTTTTGAGTCAATTGCGTAAAACATAACTTTTACACGTGTCTTATACAATATTTTTTCTACAAATGTTAAGAAAGAGATACAAGTTAAAACTGACATTTCAAAAAATTACTGATCCTATCTAAATTGGAAGAAAAGAGATGTAAATGAGTATTCTTGTGAGATAATCACCTCGAACATTAGAATTTCCCACAATCTCCTTTATTCACACGCAGATTTAAAAGTAGTTTTGTAGTTTTCAGGGCTAGTAATTTTTTTCCATGTCAACATTTCCTAATTTTTGTAGAAAAATTGATTTTTTTTCATTTCTAACAACAATATACATATTTAATAACAAAAAAAAATCATAAAATATGTTTGATCATTTTTTTAACATCCAAAACGATTTCCAGTCGGCACACAACACAAAAGCTGAAAGTAAAATTAATTTTGTATATAATTCGATTTTTACCCTATAATATTCCAAATTCAAAATTTCAATTATTTTACAAAATATTTATTTTTATTCAAAAACATCTAGTTAAAACGACGTTGTTTAAAACGTATTCTCTGTTTATTGAAACTGTGGACAAAAATTACATCATTACGGACATATCGACGGTGTAATCTCAAAACAAGTCAACTTTGACATTTAAAATGATTTTGACAGACAATTTTGACAATAAAATATAAAAACAGTTTACAAAAAGGCCAATTTACATTAAAATTTTTAGGCAATACTATTTATTGGTCGTATAACAAAAAATTGCTTATAAAAAAAGCTAAATTATTATTACTTATTAAAAAGTTCCTAATCGTTTTTTTCAAATAAAAATAAATTTATAGTCCGTCCAATTATGCAAGACAGTAGTTTAAAATTCCCGCGATTTTTAAGCCACATCATTGGTTAAAAACTCTAAAAGGTACGAGGTATATATAAAATATTGTGACATTTTTTGTCTATGACAATGATTGACGGTCGTTTAAGCTAATAAAAGAAGAGGAAGTTACATAAAAAATGGTTATACTTAATGTTATTTTGTATGGTATTAAAAAAGATACTTTTTTGGTTTATTCTTCATACACTCACACTAAATTAGCATATACTACATATTGTACAAACGTAAATTATATTGAACACGAGGAAAACGTCAAATTTTTAGGTTACAATTTCAACTTAAGGCCTATTCAGAGGCTCGCATAACAACCATTACAAGATACATGACGACACATCAAGCCAATCCTGGCATCGCATTCTTATGTACTATGCTTGTTATGCGAGTCTTTGGATAGGCGCTTTCCAGGAAAACAATACCGACATCTGTTAAATTTTTGATACACTACGATTTATGCATAATTATGCTATTTATGCGCTCTGTGGTGTAAAACGGGCCGCGTCCCTTACTATCTTGCATAACTGGACGGAGCTATTTCTTTATTTATAATATGAAAGAGAAATGTACGGCTGTCCGGTTTTGTAGACCCACTTCCAGAATAGCTAACACCTAGAATACCTAGACCCTATAAAACAACGGCTTCACGGCTAGTAACATAAATTTTTTTTCGATGACAAATGAAAACCGTGGAAACTTGTATTATTGATTTTTACTGATAATTTAAAATTAGTGAATTACTAGCCACGAAGTCTGTTTTATGAACGAATGCTGTCGAAAAGAAAGTCTTTTATGTTACCAGTGTATTTAAAATTAATTATAATTTTCATCCACAGTTCAAAAAAATTAGTAACTTTCAAATTACGCTGAACGTATAATTTGTATCTTGCGTTAAAAGATTGCAATTCAACAAAACTAATTTTTTAGAATTAAGTACCGTAAGTTAATATTAAGCTCCTGTGGAGATAAGAGGAGGAAGAAGACCTTCGTCGACTGCTTTTTGTCCATACTGCCATCTGTGATTTTGGAATAAAGTTGACGAAAACATCGAACCACGACATCTCTCGACAAAGTAATGAAGCTAGGATAAGAGACTAGATAATATCAGACACAAATAATGACATTTTGTTTTTTTTTCATTACTTATAAACATAATTAAAATTTTTAAGAATTAACTTTACTCTGGCAAGTTAACCATTTTTCTATCCCATACTCGAACAGATAGATATGGGAAAGTAAAAAAGTTTTTATTCATTTTGTGCGTAGAAAACATGACATTCACTAAGAAAAAAAATCTGAAAATTAGTTAACACGATAAACTCGAGAACGCTTTGTGCTAAATACGATTCTTCTTGCCAGAATAAAGAATTAAAATTCGAAAAAATAAACTTGAATTTGAGGTTTCTTGCATTGTGTTGCATAGACTCACCTAAAGATTAAAGCGCGATAACTGCGAGGCCAGCGCCACCCCAGTAGGGTTTATCGCAACTAGCGGTCAAACATAGATAGATCTGTGTTGGATATGATTTAAATTGTGTGCGGGAAGTCGTTCCGGGAAATCCCCGCACCAGTGGGAAAAGAATTTCAATGTTTTTAACGCATTTTAACTAATTTGTAATTAACTACTTACTGGGATTTTTAGTTTAAACTAGAAAGCCTTAATGTGACATTATCTGTCAAGGAAAAAAGTGAAGGCTAAAATCTGGTAAAAATTGTTGTTTGTTAGTTGGTAACTATGTTTTGGCATTAGAACAGAATGAAGAAAGAATATGATTAACCCAACTGGAGAACAAAAAAAGTTCAAAAATGTGCGAGAAACTTGGCTTATCCGGAAAAGGTTAAAAACACGTTTTTATTAATATGTTCACTCTTTTTCTGTAACAGAAAACGTCACATTTATGCACTTAAACCATAGTGTCTTTCTAAGTGTCTATACCTGCTCAGCTAGAAAGCAGTAACTCTATTTGTCGTTTTTACGTCAATTCTTTTGTAATATTTTGAAAGCTTAGAGGGCAGTATATCGTCCACACGTTCAGTTTGACGAGTACTACGGCGAGCAAGCATCGGGGTATTATGTCCTAGCAAGCGATCGCGGCAGCCTCGCTTGCCATCATAGCGTATTAAACTTTATCATTTGGTTTGAAAAACCGAAATTAGACAACATGGTGCATCAATAAATCGGAGTAAGAAAAGAAAGGTTAAGAATATGTCGATATATTTGAAATCTATACATTTCATAATATAAAGCAAACTAAAGTTTACTTAATAATTAATAAATACGCTTCATTTTACAAAAAAAATATATTAACAATGCATATCCTAACCCTGAAGATGATTATGATAAGTTTCGCATCTCAAATGAATGTTTCATATTCATCTCTTCGCGTTTTTAAACATTTCACTTTTTCTAAAGGCGTTCTCTTGGTTTTTTCTTTTCGCTTTCTTTCAGTTTATTTTTTGTTACTTTTGAGTACTCCAATTAATAAAATTTTGCTTTTTTAGCGGTAACTTCTTACTTATAGAGTTGTGTTCACAATGTGGCATATTTTAAAATAAATGTCAAAAACTGTCATAAAAATAATACGTTATTTTATCTAGTAGCCTTAGAAAATTACCATTAGGCAATAATGTAGATAAGATTTGAACTCAAGTGCAAACTTAATCGCATTATTTATGACAGTTTTTGACATTTATTTCAAAATATGCCACATTGTGAGAACAAAACTCTCTAAGAAATAATTTATCACTAAAAAAAGCAACATTTTATTAAACTGGAGTACTCAAAAGTAACAAAAAATAAACTGGAAAACAGCGAAAAGGAAAAACAAAGAGAAGGCCTTTAGACAAGTGGAATGTTTAAAAATGCGAAATGATGAATATGAAACATTAATTTAAGTTACCAAAGTTATTAAATCATCTTTAGGGTTAGAATATGCACTGTTAGTAATTTTTTCTTGTAATATTAATTAAGCGTATCTATTTATTATCAATTAAACTTTAGTTTGCTTTATATTATGAAATGTATGGATGTCAAATAAATCAACCCATTCTTAACCTTTCTTTTTTTACTTAAATTTATTGCGCACCGTGTTGTCTAATTTCGGTTTTTCAGGGCCTCCTATGATGAAGACTATAGTCCGTCCAATTATGCAAGATAGTAGTTCAAAATTCCCGCGATTTTTAAAAACTTGTACCTTTTAACATATAAAATATTGTGACATTTTTTGTCTATGACAATGATTGACGGTCGTTAAAGCTAATAAAAGAAGAGAAAGTTACATAAAAAAATGGTTATACTTAATGTTATTTTGTATGGTATTGAAAAAGGTACTTTTTTGGTTTATTCTTCATACACTCATACTAAATTAGCATATTCTAAATATTGTACAAACGTAAATTATATTGAACAAAAGGAAAACGTCAAATTTTTAGGTTACAATTACAACTTAAGGCCTATACAGAGGCTCGCATAACAACCATTACAAGATACATGACGACACATCAAGCCAATCCTGGCATCGCATTCTTATGTACTATGCTTGTTATGCGAGTATTTGGATAGGCCCTTTCCAGGAAAACAGTACCGACATCTGTTAAATTTTTGATACACTACGATTTATGCATAATTATGCTATTTATGCGCTCTGTGGTGTAAAACGGGCCGCGTCCCTTACTATCTTGCATAACTGGACGGAGTATAATACGTTATTTTAAGCTATGATAGCAGAGTACACTGCTCTTGTTTACTAAGCGCTTGAAATGGCAACACTGATTTAATCAACGAACTAATAACTCTTCTTTCTAGAATACGCATACCGTTAATATAAAGTGTCGCCAACATCTCGGTTTGTTTGTAAACAAATAGTATGTATATTCAGGCCTGAACAATAACAGTTACCAGTAACTGGTATTGTTGTCTCTATTAGAACAAAGATGTGCGAGTAAGACAGACAAATGTTTATGTTGCCGACGTTTTTGTCAGTTGTAACGAATGAAATGCCTATTCTAGAGAGAAGAGTTATTAGTTCGTTGGATTTAATAATCTTAAACAAGGTCATCTCCTCTATCGCATTGCTTAGAAGAACACTATGGCTCAAACCAAAAGTTTGTTTTTAATGCGGAAATAATACCGCCACGATAAAAGAACTGTAAAATAACATCACACAATAATTGCTAAAATAAGAACGCTACATACCAAGTGCTGAAAACCCTAAACATTAATTATATTGTGCGATTTACAGTCATTAATATTATTGATTTAATAAAAGGCACTATTTCTACATACAGAATTAATAAATTTTAGTCGACTTTAGTTTTAGGCATTATTTAGAATTCGACCGAAATAATTCTACACCAAGTAGTGACATTGAAAAATAGAACTGTATAATTTAAAAAGCAAGGTGCTATTTTCCGCTGTTTCAAGCATTAAAATTCCCTAATATGTAAGAATAAAACATTTCGAACAGACAATTCGTAAAAAGTAAGGTTAATTGCCAAATGATTTTCCTAAATCCAACTGGTTGGATCTTTTACAGAATATAGCAATAAAACGGAACAATTTCCGGGTCACTACTAGGTGTAAATGTGCTTGGAATTTGACTAATAAATATAAAATCAAATAACCTTGGTTTAGTTTTATTATCTATAGAGCCTTACACTATGTGGAAGAATTTGTATTGACAACGTAAGCCAAATATGAAATCTGTATTTAAGTGGCGCCCTAAAACTTTTATGTTGTTAATAGATTATTTTCAAAATTAACAGAATTTATTCCGATAATAACAATATAATATACTTTTTAGATTTTAAGCTTTCACGGCCATTAAGATATAAAGAACTTTCACTTTCGGGTTTAGACCGTGTTAATGGATTTTCACTTTCCGACGTTTCGTCTCTTACTACTAGAGACATCTTCAGGGATTAATCTGAAACTGAGTTTCAGATTAATCCCTGAAGATGTCTCTAGTAGTAAGAGACGAAACGTCGGAAAGTGAAAATCCATTAACACGGTCTAAACCCGAAAGTGAAAGTTCTTTATAATATAATATACTATAATATTATAATATATCATATTATAATGTCTTTTGTTTACTTAAAAAAAAGAAAACTAAAAAAATTTAAGCAAATTAAAGTAACCCACTATTTAATAACTAAGCTCCGCACCACATAAGAAACTCCCACACGCTAATTTTAGATTTTTTTTAAGCAATACAACTTAGAATCTATGATTCTTTTTAAAAATTTCTAAAAAATCATTTCCTTTAAAAAAATATGAGGTTATGGGACATTTTTTTTCCAAACTTATAGAAGTCACTAGTTTTTCTTTGTGATAAACCAGGGTTATAAAAACGCCGAAAATATCTGTAATTTAAAGAACTTCGTAAAGCGACAGCGACACTTTCTGACAGCGTATTTTAGCCAGTCATAGGCCAGCGACACCCAGTGTAATTGAATTTTTTTAGCTACACTTGTGATCGGTGGCTTCTGATTGGTCGAAATTCAAGGAAGGCAAGTCGCAGTTTTACGTATGTATCTTTTATGGGTTCTGTCACACAAGACAGTATTTCTCAACTTTCCAATATTTTCTTTTGCGATAAAATGTGTTGATTAAAACCGTTTTGAATAAATCTGATCGTTTGTTGATTGGAGAAAAAAGTTTTTTTTTTTTAATACAACGGCTCAGAAAAAAATCACAACAAATTTAACGCAAAAAGTTATTTTGAGGAAATTAAAAAAATTAATGTCGTGTGGATCACACCGTGTGATATATATCAATCAACAAAATATTTAAATTGTTAAATATTTTACCCAAAAACTATGACGCTTTAATGGTATTAAATTTTTTAAATCTATAAAAATATATTATCAACAGAATAAACAGGTGTTGCATAAAACGTTGTACGGTACACGTGAATTAAGTGATATTCCGCATTTAAAAATTAGCCCGTTGAGTCTGAAGGGGCCCATTTTTTCTAAAAAAAAAATCTCCAGGGCCAATTTTTCCGTGAGCCAATTTTTCCATGGGTCAATTTTACCCATCCGATAGCATCGGTCAATTTTTCCCATGGGTCTGTTTTCCCGTAAGCTAATTTTCCCATGGGTCAGTTTTCCCGTGGGTCAAATTTTCTCGTAGGCCAATTTTTTCCATCCATCGGCCATTTTTTCCCTTGAGTCAGTTTTTCCCTTGGACCGATTTTACCCATCGGATTTTTAGCATCGGTCAATTTTCCCATGTACCAGTTTTTCCCAAGACTCAAATTTTCCCCTAAGTCAATTTTTTCCATTGGTCTGTTTTTCCGTCAGCCAATTTTCCCATGGGTCAATTTTTCCGTGGGTCAAATTTTCTCGTGTGCCAATTTTTTCCATTCTCTGGCCATTTTTCCCCTTAAGTCAGTTTTCCCTTAGACCAATTTTACCCATCCAATAGCATCGGTCAATTTTTCCCATGTACCAGTTTTTCCCAAGACTCAAATTTTCCCCTAAGTCAATTTTTTCCATGGGTCTGTTTTCCCGTGAGCCAATTTTCTCATGGGTCCGTTTTCCCGTGGGTCAAATTTTCTCGTCGGCCAATTTTTTTCCATCCATCGGCCATTTTTTTCCTTAAGTCAGTTTTTCCCTTAGACCAATTTTACCCACCCGATAGCATCGGTCAATTTTTCCCAAGACTCAAATTTTCCCATGGGTCAGTTTTCCGTGAGCCAATTTTATCGTGGGCCAATTTTTTCCATCCATCGGCCATTTTCCCCTTAAGTCAGTTTTTCCCTTAGACCAATATTACCCACCCGATAACATCGGTCAATTTTTCCCATGTACCAGTTTTTCCCAATACTCAAATTTTCGCGTAAGTCAATTTTTTTCATGGGTCTGTTTTCCCGTGAGCCAATTTTCCCATGGGTCCGTTTACCCGTGGGTCAAATTTTCTCGTGGGCCAATTTTTCCCATGGACCAGCTTTTCCCGTGAGCCAATTTTATCCCTAGGTCAATGTATCAATGTTCTCCCGCGGGTAAAATCTCACTTTACTCACTGGTACCGTAAACATATGAATAATGGAATTCGACAAGTGTACTATCTCCACCAGTGTCATTGCCATTAAATAAAAAAAAAATAGAAAAAAATCGTGTTCTAACCTGTTCACGTCGCTGAAACTTTTCCTCCTTCTCTTTCTTGCGCACGTCGATCAAGTACTCGTTAAAGAGACTCTCTCGCTCGCGCATCTTGTCCACGCCCTTGAACCGCTCGTCCTTTGCGTATTTTTGCGCAAAGTCACTAAACGAAGACCTGAAAAGAAAAGTAATAATAGTTAAAGTACCGTCAACTGGGGTGACTTCGGTCGGTGTCCGAAGTCACCAACACCGTCCGAATCACCCCACTTGACGGTACCCACTTTTCCATAAAAAGTTAAAATTATTTTGGACTTACTTTCCATGCAAATGTGCCTCGCTCATCAATTTCCTGAAAGAATCTTTTTTCTCTCTCAGCTTGTTTCTCTTCTCGCGTCTCTCTTCTTCCGCCCTCTCTTTCACATACTTCTCGAACACCTGTTTTCTCTCTTTGGAAGTTAGCAACAAATACCTAAAATAATAAATCTGGTAGATTATAATCGAATAAAAGCTACAAAAAAAAACTAGGTTCATATTATTTTAAATTAAAATCAAAATATCTTGATCTGAATAATTTTCTTTCTACAATTCAAAGAGATAAAATAACCAATTTACCTCGAGTCGAAAACGATCTTGTGCAGCTCTTTTTCCCACGTGCTGAAAGCAGAAACCTGTTTTTCGGCCAACATTTCCTTGAACAATTTTATCCTTGTGTCAAGGGGTATGACCGCACGCTCTTTCGCCGCACGAACTTCCGCCTCGATGGCCGCCTCTTTGCCAATGTCGATTTTTTTAGGGTTTGGTTGGTTGGGCAAGTTGGCACCATTGGTCGCTGAAAATAAGAAACATTTACTGCAATAACCTGATAAAACATGCAAAAAGTCCAAACCAATCATAAAAGAAAGGTCTAATTGATGGATATGAAAAATCGATTCAACTTGAATAAACCTTTTGTTGTACATAAACTAACACGTCAGACCCAGCACACTTCCTCCACTAGCACAGATTATGCTTAAAATATTCTTAAAATGTCTTGTTAAAATGGAAACCCATTTTTCTTTACAGTGTATTAAGAAAAAGGTTTTAGACGTTTAAGTTACAGTTAATTTCAACAAAACTGGAAAAGAGGGGTTATAAAAAAAAATTACATTGTGAACTATCTTTCATTTGACAAATATTTGTTTACTTGTTAATAAATTTAGTTTCAATATTGTTATTGTCACATCAATGTCAAAGTCAAAAAAGGTTGGTGTATTTTTTTAAAATTGGGAGAGATAAAGCAGAAAAACATGAATACTCGAAGAATACTGGTGTAAAACCCATAATTATAATTTTTAAATTAAGGAACTATGAGGAATACCTAGTTGTAGGAGACCAATATACTAGTAGTGTTTTTTAAAAATAAAGGTATTTAAAACAAGTTTATAAGATACAAAATATATTGATAAGGGGATTTAATAATAGACATTTTAGAATAGGGATATTTTAGAGCAGAAATACAGTAATTAACAATAGAGATACGCTTCAAAATCCAAATAGTATTTACTAAACATAAATGCATAGAATAACATATGATTTTTGACATGGTTAAACTAACCTTATTTTTCAAACAGGCATAACCCCATTTAAATGATCCACATTCACAAAACTAAATTTTATGGAAAACGTGAAATTTTACTTAACTCCACTTTTCCAGTTTTGTTGAAATCAACTGTACTAATATCTGGGAACATATGAGTATACTGAGAATAACATAAAAATTAAATTGTTGTTGATATATGTTTAAATAACTGGGAAGTGTCGCTGGGAAAGCGTGCTTATTCAAAAATTAAAGTCACTATCTGACACGGTCAAGAACATCATCATAATAATCTTCAGTAGCCTCACAGCAGTTACAAGCGTAAAAACCAGGGCCGTTTGTCATATAATGACTCATCATAAGATTAAAATGACGTTTTTTTTCTCAAATTTATGGTTAATTTTAGAGCAAATTTTGTCGAATATTACTACAAGTAACTCTAAGTAACTCTAGTAACTCTAAAGCAACTTAAATTACTTGTGATAACTTCAACAAAATAAGGTAAATAGTTACTAGCTACTAGCAATTTTTTTACTTCACAAAAAGAGCCAATACCAAAATGACACTCTGACAGGAGACAATATTCTTCTGAGTTTCTCTCAAAAGTACAAGGTTTGGCTAATATTAAAATTATAAAACTCTAGATATTACAGTTTTATAATAAAAACACATATGGTCTGTTTTTTCAAGCAAGATAGTAAATTAAAAATCGTGAATATTTGCAAAACAGATTCGAATATTGGATGTGCGAATGTACTGCGTAGTTTATTTTATAAAACATAACTATATTCTATACACAAACATATACTATTCAAACTTATTGTAAAAATATTTACTGAGCGATTTTAAATGTACTATGTTGCTTGAAAAAACAGACCATAGTTGTTAAATCTTGCCTTAGTGGTTTGAAAGAAACTTTAAGATATAACTGTCCCCTGTCAAACTTTTATTTTGTAGTTTGTCCTTGAGGATAAGTCATCCACAATTTTTTTTATTTAGATTTTATATTGTTTTTTATACATTTACTTGTTTGTTAAGAAAAAATTGTTACCAGACAAACCATTGCTTGTAATACTCAAAATTAAAAATGACACTCAGAATTAAAATTTTCATCATACTCAATATTAAAATTTACAACGCTCGTTCCAAAACCTCGGCAAACCCTCGATAAACCTTTCAGACCTAGTCTGTATTCTAGTGATTAATTTTTCAACAAATATATAAAAAGTGTTTTGCAATTACATTTTAACCCACATTGTAAAATTACAATAGGTTGCTGAATATGTTACTTTACATCTTTTAAACTAATTGAGTTCAAGCTTTCAAATGTTGTGATGCATGTGAAGCAAATTGTTAATTTTAAGTATTTTGGTTTAAAAGTTCAACTACTTACTGTCATCCCACAATGTGGATTAACATATTCTTGCATAACACAATTTACAATATGACTATATTACAGTCATAAACTACAAACGAAGGCAAATAAGCACCTACAGGGTCTTGACCTATCACCTACTTCAAAACTTCCATTACAGAATCTTCCGTTACATACCCCCTGAAATTTTCTGAACTTTTCTTACCAAATGAACCATTGGTTACGGTCTTTTAGGGATGCCGAATCTACTCCCAGTGCAATGTAGGTGGTAAACCCTTCACTTCGGACATTTTGAAGTTTCCATCGGGTCGTATTGAGCCCAATATTATGCCGATCTAGCCTTTTCAAAATGACATGCGGTAAAATGTTGGCCCCAATATATCTGGCCACAATTGTATGAACCATAGTAAAACCTTCACTCAGCCGTAAAGTACCACTGATCTGGCGACTGAATTTCTCAATCAATATACCGTGCGATTATAAAGTGCCGAACACTTTTTAATGCAAAACTGGCATTAGCGATGAGTAAAATGCAAAAAAGCTGTGTGCGTTTTACTGGCCGCCGAGCTGTTGTACGTAGCAATCACATGGGCTTGTCGCGCACAACTCTAACAGAGGCGTGGCTTCAAACGAAGAGTATTTTCTTTTCGAACTGTTCGGCACTTTATAATCGCACTGTATAGTTTGGTTATTTTTGTGGCTAACCTTAGAGTCGTCCCTTCGAAAAATTCACTGCCCAGAAATGAAGGCAAATAGGCACCTAAAGGGTTTTGCTATATCACCTGATAAAAAACTTCCTGAATTTAGTACGCCACACCTATCCGTTTGATCGTTTGGCGGACATTTTCATGTACTATCTCCATTTTTGAATACTCCGTTACATACCCCCTCAAATTTTCTGATTTTTTCTTTAATATAAGTTAATTAATTACCAAATAAACCATTGGTTGGGAGTATTGAAAGTGATCACACTCGCACCACAACTAGCTCTCATTTGAAGCGCCTGAAGGGCTTTCAAAGAGGCCGAATCTACTCCCAGAGCAATGTAGGTGGTAAACCCTTCACTTCGGACATTTTGAAGTTTCCATCGGGACGTATTAAGCTCAACATTATGCCGATCTAGCCTTTTCAAAATGACATGCGGCGAAATGTTGGCCCCAATATATCTAGCCACTATCGTATGAACCCTCGTAAAACCTTCGATCAGCCGTAAAGTACTACTGACCGGCAGTCTGGTGATTGCATTTTTTAACCAGTAAATAGTTTGTACATTTTTCGCGGTCAATCTTAAAGTCCCTTCCGAAAACTCGCTGTCCACAAATGAAGGCAAATAGGCACCTATTGGATTTTGATCTATAACCTGATTCAGAACTTCCTGAATCTCGTACGCCTCACTTTCCGTCAAATCAACGGAAGGATAATTTACAGGTACTATAGCTACATCCATTTTTGAGTCTTCCTGTACACACGACCCCCTTAAATTTTGGGGAGGTGCAACCTCCGTATGAGGCCGATACTCGGGTCGATACGTGCCGGGAGGTACGTAACGGTGTCTATCCGAAGGGTGTACGTAACGTTTTTTCACCGGAGGATCGTTAAGAAGCGGTGGTCGGTACATTTTTCTTTTAAGGGCTTTTTTTCTTGCTGTTGCATTACTTTTTGGCGTTGCAGCCCCATTACTTTTTGGCGTTGCAGGTACATTACTTTTTGGCGTTGCAGGCACATTACTTTTTGGCGTTGCAGGCACATTACTTTTTGGCGTTGCAGGCACGTTATTTTTTTGCGATTCAGGATTATTGTTTTTTTGTGTTTCAGGTACTACCGGTTTTTTAAAAGGTTCTTGCTTGTTTGTCTCCGTTGTAGTACTAGTCGATGGTTCCACGTTTGGGACCTGCTCGAGAGGTTTCTTATTTTTATTTCTTTTTCTTTTTTTCTTTCTCTTTTTTTTAGGAGGTGGATCAGTGGTTTGCTGAGGTGCATTTTCCACCAGTGTGTTTTCGATTACCGGTACCGCGGTACCACGTTCAATGGGTTTTCCGGTAACAACGTTTTCGACCGACGTGTTTTTTTCGGCGTTCGTCTCTGGGACGAAGTTAATTTTTTTAATTGTTTTTCCCGGAATCGATTTTTTTTGAGCCGCCGTTCTTGTTAAGGGTATCTTAAAAACAGGTTCTTTCGCAGAAGTTGTTCTACTTTTCTTAGACTCGGTAATTGTATTCGTAGACTCATCGTCACTGATTACCGTTACCGAATCCTCAAAAGATTTTCGTTTTCCAGCAGATGTCACGGTAACATCTGCTGGACCGGTTTCTTCAGAAGTCAAATCAACAACCACAAACGAATCCATGGAAGTCAGTTCGATTATTGAATCATCATCTGAAGGTCGATATTCTGATTCAAAATTATCATCATTTGTGTCATTACTGTTTTCATTTTCCAGAGATTCAGATACAGAAGTCTCCTGATTTTCACTACTGATAATGTTAGTGTCTAAATTTTCTTTATTAATTAAATTATTTTCCAAATTTTGATTATTAACTGTGATTTCAGTTGTTATTGCATTAGTGACTGATTTAGAAGCTCCTGATTTAGAAGCCTCTAAATTTTCACTATTTGTTCTATCAGTTATTTGGTTGTCAAGCTCTCCTTGTTTAGAAGTCTCTACATTTTCAATATTAATTGCATTTGTGATTGATTTAGAAGCTCCTGATTTAGAAGCCTCTAAATTCTCACTATTTCTGTTATTAGTTATTTGGTTGTCAAGCTCTCCTTGTTTAGAAGTCTCTACATTTTCAATATTAATTGCATTAGTGATTGATTTAGAAGCTCCTGATGATTCAGAAGCCTCGATATTATCACTATCTGTACTGGTGATTGATTTAGAAGCTCCTGATGAATTAGAAGCCTCAAAATTATCACTATCTGTATTAGTGATTGATTTAGAAGCTCCTGCTGTAGGAGTCTCTAAATTTTCACTTGTATTTATTTTATTAGTGAATGATTTGGACGCTTCTGATTTAGAAGTGTCCAAATTTTCACTACTGATCGTATTAACGATTAATTCAGAAGCTCCCGATGTAGGAGTCTCTAAATTTTCGCTGGTATTTATATTATTAGTGATTGATTTGGATGCTTCTGATTTAGAAGCGTCCAAATTTTCACTATCAATCGTATTAGCTAATAATTTAGAAGCTCCCGTTAAAGGAGTCTCAAAATTTTCGCTTGTTATTCTATTATTAGCGATCGATTTAGAACCTTCTGATTTAGAAGTCTCTAAATCTTCACTAACAATAGTGTTTTCGGCAGTTTTTTTTGTATTTTCATTAGTATTCATGTTTATTCCCACGAGCAGTCAGGAATTAATTCTGGTCCAGCCCCACAGAGCCTGAATGCGGGGCCAAGGCTGTTTTTACAAGGGGGTGGCGCCCGGTGCCCCCAGGACATCGTTTAAGGCACTTTTTCCCAAGTACCACGCATCCCTCGGCACGATGGTTTTACACCTTGGATTCGGGGATTGTTTTTTCAAGGTTGACTCCTTTACGCTCGGCAGCCGTGGTGACGCTACCCACCAAGCAGCGGCTTCCGATTGGGTCGGAATCACCGCTGCCGCCTGCAGTCAAAATCGTAAACCAGACTTTGGCCATTTCTTTTTGCAAAATTTGTTCCTTTTTTTTAATTATTTTTTTTTACGTTTTTGTATAAGCCATAGTAAAAGTAAATTTTTTACTTTTGAACGATGTCTCACATCATATTTTGATTGTCAGTCGATATATTTCAATTTAAATACTGCTGTCAGTAAAATAATACTTTCCCCTTTAGGCCTAGGTCATTAAAATCAAAAACAAAAAAAAAATAAAAAAAAATTTCAAAAGTTTTCAATTTTTTTTTAAGTTTCTTTTTTCGTAAAACGACAAATAAATTGAAAAAAAAAAGTTTTTGAAAAAAATTGTTTTTACCCCCTTACTCCAATCCGATTGTACCAAAAACAAGCCCAGCCTAGAACTCTGGATAATCAACCTATGGTCCAAATTTGAAGTCGTTAGCCCGAAGCGTTCTTAAGTTATCGTGGTCACAAATATTCCGGACAGTAAAATGTTTTTTTAGAATATCTCATGAGTTCATGAATTTATTATCAAACTATAGAAAAATACTTGTAAATTAAAGCTCTTTTAAAAGCCCCATAAAATATAGTATAGGTACAGTTTTTTAGAATAAAACGTTTTGGAGATACAGACTTTTAAACTTTAATAAATTACCAACACGCAGGTGTATTAATGGTTGCTTATTAACAACTTCCCTTTTTATAAAGTTTCAAATTAGCTAAGACTAATGTCCAGAATGGAGAGCAACAAATTTAAAGTGTGTGACACCGTTTTCAAGGAAATTTTACTTATTTTTAAATATGGCCTTACAAAAATTTTTAAAGGTTCCAATTTCATTTACTTTTTATAGACAACGCTCAAATTTGAGGAACATTTGATGTATCAAAACTGTTAGAACGTTAGAAGCGGTTTTTAACTCCGTTTTGCGTTTTTAACTCCGTTTTCCTATTGACTCATATATTCCGGCGAATTTTTATTATATATTTTAATTTACCGTTTTACTTTTCTTGTTCTATTAAATTATATGTAGGTATATTTTTGCTTTTTAGAACACGTAATAAAAAATACTTTTTTGCACGACCAAGACTAAAACCTAATTTTACGCTTTCATTTTCGGCACTAAACTTGCCGTTTTTCTCCCTAGGGAATAAAAATCACGGCAACCTTGATAATATTAAAATATTATACTACTATGTGCTTTGCTGGTTCAAAAATTAGGTTTGGTGATGTTTTGTAATAAATTAGCGATTCAAACCAATTTATTTGATTTTAACAAAGAAAACCTTTAAAAATAACATTGTTATAACAATTTATACATAGCTTAAAATTTATCATCTTCGTCCATTTTTTTGACGTTTGTGTCAACCATATTAAAAAACAATTGAAATCGCGATAGCCATGAAACTGACTTTTCGCAATTTACAGGCATGTTGATTAAATTACGAAAATAAAACAACCGATTTTAGACGCGTGGTTTTTAATTTTAATTTTATCTACCTACCTAAATTATGTTTGGTCCTGCAAAAAATAGTGTATATACCTCAGGACTAAACTTGGCTGTTTTAGTCCCTTGGATTTCTGTTTCCCTCGCTCGCTACGCTCGCTCAGGAAACACTAATGCAGCGGGACTAAAACAGCCAGTTTAGTCCCTTGGTATATAAATAACTATTATTACGTGTTCTAAAAAGCAAGAAAATATACCTACTTTTAATTTACCTTTCAAAAAAAAAGGGTGATATTCATTTTTTTTATATTTTTGACGTTTTTCACTAACCTGGTTCCTCTTTTTTCACCTTTTTGGCCGGCGTAACTTCCACTTCCGCCTCGCTGTCACTGTCGTCCGAAACTCTCTTCGATTTGGTCGGACTTTTCGCAGCCATGTCTATTTTGGGCGCTGTTGCCAAATTTTCCGGAGGATTGCCGATCATTTTGTCCACGTCGGTCCGTTTGATCAGTTCTTCTGGACGCTCCCAGACGGAGGTGCGGGATGAGGGGTTGTAGAAAAACACTCGCCCGTCTCCCGTCCACACTACACACCTGTAAAATAAAAATTAAAAAAAATAGAAGGAGGATATCGGTTTTTGGGCCATCTGCGTACGTTCATAAGATTTTGCACATGTTAATGGTATAGGAAAATAGCGTTACATGGGGGGGGGGGCCTAAAATGATCAAAATTTGCGTTACGTAATACTTGAACGTTCCCAAACCGGGTTGGTTTCAATGGCGATTTCTCCCGTTAGATTAGACAGGGACAAAAGTTCTACCCAAAAAGGATAGAAGACATTCATACACTCCCACTTCCACCCAACCAAACAAATTCTGTATTTGTTCTTTGTTGAACAAATATAATATTTACTTGGCCGGGCGAAAAGTGTAACTATATTATTTTTATTAAAGAGATTACTGGCGCCATCTAAATTTTAGTAGAATTATCTTATTCTACAGATTCACATTAGCTATGTTCGTTCGTGCCGCTCAGTGCTACACTTTCCGGCCAACCAAATAAATACTGTATTTGTTGTATGAAAAACAAATACAGTATTTATTTGCTTGGCTGGAAAAAGTAGCACAAATGAGATAGAGATAGGGTAGACGTCTTTTGTTTCATAATTCTAGTTGTAGAGAGCTCCATCCATGTGCACTCCCTAAAATGGCATTGTTTTCAGTCTTATCAAAGCAAATTTTTGCAGCTTATATTTCTTAACAAGGGCTACACAATGGCGTACAAAATTATTTTTTTGCACTTCCGGTTTCGCCGAAAACTAAGTTAAATTATTATTTTTTAAATGGATAGGCCTTAAGTTGTAATTGTAACCTAAAAATTTGACTATCTACTATCTTGCATAATTGGACGGACTATAGTTGACTTTGTCTAGTAATAAAAAGCAATATACAGCCTGTTCCAGAACTCGCGTACCGAAATTTGAGGGTATATTAAAAACCCTCTGGAAAATATGAAAAAAATGTCAAAAAAAATCCATCTTCGTTCAATTCAAAAATAAGAACGCTTTAAGTGGGCGAATACTGTTGCTGATGTTAAATTACCTTTAAAAGTTGAATTTGTAGCTATGGAAGCAAATTTAATTATTGCAGGTACATATTCTGTAGGTTGACATGTTGATTAATGTGACATAAATATTTATTAATGTCAAAAAACCACCGCCGGATGGAGTGACCCTATAAAAATAGAATATTTGATAACCTAGGTCGGTTTTGTCAAAATATAATAACCTAAAAAGATTCTAAAGTTGAAAGACTTTGTTTGAGACTTAGTCTCAAATAATGCACGCGTCAACAATTAAAATGCAACCATAGTTACTAATAAGTAGGGAAAACTAATTTGTAGGTAATTTAACATCAGCGACAGGATTGGTCAGATTAAATAGCTTCATTTTTAATTAGTATTGAAGAGGGATTGTTTTTGATTTTTTTTTCATATTTTCCAGAGGGTTTTTAATATACCCTCAAATTTCTGTACGCGAGTTCTGGAACAGGCTGTATAGTAGTTTAGACTCAAGTTTCTAAACCAGAAAGAAAAAATTAACAAAAAAAAAATAAGTTGCCCTATAAAGGGTAAAAACAACTACCTACCAGGGCGTTCCAGGAACGGGCGTGCTCGAAACCGGCCTCGACTTATCCTGCGCCTTCAACTCCTTCGCCTTCTCCTCCTCCTCCTTCTTCTTCTTCGCCTCCTCCTGCAGCAGTTTTTTGACCTTGTTGCCCTCCTCCTCTTTGTCCGCACCCTCCTTGACGCGAGAGTCGCCGTTCACCACGACCGCGGCCGGCGCTAGCTTACCTGAGTCCGCGCCTGGTTTGGCGGTGTCGGCCGCCGGCCGGGTTGATATGCCCTGGGCGGCTGCCAGTTTTGCGGCTGGAATGGAAAAAAATCCCTGATAATTTTTTATTAATTGTGCAAGTCTCTATTATTCAGAACTCAACGATGTACAACACTTCCTGCATTCCGTTTTTTAGAAAAAATATAAATACAGCCTGTTCCAGAACTCGCGTACCAAAATTTAAGAGGTGATTCTACATCCAAAAATATGAAAAAAAGTTTCTATAAAGGTTGGTCCGCAAATGAGCCCTAAGGGAGCTACGGCCCTTTGAAGATGACGTATTGAATGGGGAACAAAAAAAAGCACCAATAAAATTTTAATGCTGCAGGGTGATTCTTCATTTAAAACTGAGCAAAAAAGTATTATACACCAAAACACCTAAATTTAATATTAAAGGAGTAATAGCCTTTTAAAAAGTAACGTTTTTGGTGGCACAAAATGTTACTTCCTCTTAATTGCATTTTTTTTTGATAACGGTTGCTCCTACAGTGTTACACTATATGATATTTTATATGTATTTTTACTCTAGAAATCTATATTTTTTACAACAAATCCAAAAAACATACACATAGAAAAGTTTGGGGCAAAAATGTTTTAAGCCTCATATATTTTGTCCGTCTGGGCACGCCTCTGGATAAATTAAAAAAATAAATTAACATAAACTTATTGCCCTTATTAATACTAGTATACATGCAAAAGCTCGCCGCTCTAGCTTAAACGGTACCCGAGTTATTAATTAAAAACCTTATTTTTATTACAATTTTAAAGGGCCCTAGATCCCTTAGGGCTCATTTCCGGACCATCCTTTATAGGAACTTTTTTTATATTTTTGGATCTAGAATCACCTCTTAAATTTTGGCATGCCAGTTATGGATCACCCTGTATATCTTAATAAGGCCTATATATTTTATTTTAACCAGGAACGTGCAAAACGGGGGGGCTTATCACGTTTTTGTCCAAAAAATTTTTCTGTGTAAATTTTTTTGTGGATTTATTATTAGAATAGTATTTCTCAGATAAAAATACATAAAAAAGGCACTCTTGTTGTAATACAGTAAGATTAACCGTTTTCGAGAAAAATTCATTTGAAAATAAAATTTCTAGACTGAAAAATTAAACACTTGAATAGTAGAAACCAAAATTTTAATGATGTACATTAAAAACTAAGAAAAAAAAACTTCATATACAGGTACTTCCAAAAATCAATCCTCTGGTCAAGTTATGGTCTCCTTAAAATTCACCATTTTTAGACCATATTAGCTTTAAAAGCGATCTTTTTACATACATGTAATAAAACTTTTTTATTTAGTTTTTGACGTAGAATCACCCTGCATTATTAAAATTTTAGTTTTTAGAATTTTAGTTTTTAATTTTTGGTCCTCAAAACGTGAAATTATACCTTCAAATGAATTTTATTCGAAAACGGTTAATCCTACGGTATACAACAAGAGTTCCTTTTTTATGTATTTTTTCCTGAGGATAACTATTCTAATAATAAATCCACAAAAAAAGTTAGGGGCCAGAGACACTGACAAGCCCTTGATTAAAATAACTGTATGAAAATTACATAATAGACATTATTAAGCTTAGATCACAGCGTAGATCCCTTAAGACCCATTTTTAGACGTTGTTCATAAGAACTTTTTTTCATATTTTCTGATGTAGAATCGCCCCTTAAAATTATTGACGCTATTAAAAATACACCGTGTACACCCAATTTTGTTCACGAGATAATTAACATGGATTTTAATTACAACGATGAACAAGCAACGACTGCAAAGTAGTGATTAAATAAATATTAAAGCCAACTTACTTTCCAAATCTTTCATAGCGGCTGGTTTCTCCCACACAGATTCGCTCTTCTTCGCGTTGTAATAGTAGAACCTTCCATCTGGAGCCTTGTGTTCCGTCCATTCGGCCGCTTTGGCGATGATCTCCGGGTCGATTTTCGACATCACTGCTGCCTCGTCCACGGCCTGAGACGCGCCTATCGGAATGGCCGCCATCATGCCCTGCGGCAACGCCCATTGGGCGCCAGGGGGCGCGCCGGGCCAACCTGGAGGCTGCACCCCGGGGGTGCCCGGGGGCCAGCCGGGCGCGAAGCCCGGGGGCGGCATTCCGAAGGGGGGACCGCCGAACGGCGCCATGCCCGGAGGTGGGCCGCCGAGGAGGGCCGGGGGCCCGGTACTTACTTTGTTTTCGGGTTTGCCATCCTCCGAATCTGCAACAGCAAGAATAGTATATTAAAGTACTAGTTTCATAACATACGTTTTTCTATTTTGCGACTCTTATAAGCTCATAATCACTCGTATTTTGCGTGTTCTTATAGGCCCATAAGAGGTTTTTGTTCTTTTGGGTTGGCAACAGACCTGGCCTATCGCTTGACGTTTTCCGTGCAAATGTCAATGTCGCTTTAAAGTTGAATTTTCTACAAAATTTTGTGTTTAGGTTATTTTTACCATGTTAAAATTGTGGCTTGGTTAATTGCAGTAAAAAAGAGAAGAGATGACTATAAAATATATCAAAATGTCATTTGTTCTTAGAATTTTAAACATGCTGTAAACTGTAATGCCAATCCAAAACAAAAATCCCTAAATCAGTCATCAATTTAAAAGTTTTTTTAAATTTTAGAGCAAAATAGAAAAAATTGTATAAAGCACTCGTTTCATAACACGTTTTTTAACGAAATTTAACTTTTTGCCCGTGTATTATACAATATTTTTTATTCCATAGTTACTAATTATAATAAATTATTAAAATACTTAATTTTAAATTGCAAAAAGTATTTATTTTTAGTGTCTTATTACTTATTTAGTTATCCATGACAAATTGCTATCCAATCAAATCGCTAAAAAATAATTGAAACTTTTCTTTTGTGTGCGGTTTCATTTTCAAATTAAAAAAGCTATAGCTTTGTGATTAATTTCTGTTAAAATGTGTCTGTTATGAAAATAGTAATACTTCTGAACCGTTCTATGAATATTATAAATATTGAAATTGATGTTACAATTGAAATTTTGTGTTTTTAATTTATTTTAGTGGATGAATACAAATTAATCAGTTAACATATATTTTTAATTTATGTTATAGAAGAAATTTTTATTTTGTATAAAATAATAATAACTGTATCTGGTCATCTATGCTTGTTATGCGAGTCTTTGGATAGGCCCTTTCCAGGAAAACAGTACCGAAATCTGTTAAATTTTTGATACACTACGATTTATGCATAGTTATGCTATTTATGCGCTCTGTGGTGTAAAACGGGCCGCGTCCCTTACTATCTTGCATAACTGGACGGAGTATAGATGCTCTCAACCTTCCATATTCTCACAATATTCTCGTTCTACCGCTTAATATTGTTAAAATAAATAACAAAAAAAACTGTTTTTTGTGTCTTTATGCCCGCGAGGGCAATAAAATGCACTTTATGCCCGCACGGGCATAAAGTACACTATTACGTAGTTGGTAACTAAGCAATAAAAACACAATAATAAACTACGACGACATAAAAACTATTACTTACCTTCAGACTTATTGGTGACGTTGGCCTGCGCCAACGCGGCTTGCGCCGCCGTCGACGTGTTCTTGGGGATGGTGTGCGTCACGGCCTGCGCCATCGCCTCGACCTGGTCCTGCGAGATCACCTTCACCGACGGTCCGTCCGGTTTCGTCCAGGTGGTCTCTCGCGTGCGCGCGTTGTAATAATACGATTTGCCTTCGGTGGTTTTGGTCTCGACCCAGATCTCGTTGTTTACATCTAGGCCCTGAATAAAAAGGAATTTTAGGAGACAACATTCCGAAAATTTTAGGAGAAAAGCTGAAATGGGTGCCCCTTTTTACTTTCTCATAAAAGAAAGTATTGTGATAGAAAAAAATCATTGTTTTTTTGCTTAAATCATATTATTTTTCCTGAAATGATGTCTGTCTGTATCCACGATAACTTAACGCTTCAGCAAAATCGGTTGGGGGGAATGGGGGTTAAGTTTTTGTGTTGGTCTTTTTATTATTTCCAATAAGGGGCTGTCCATATATTACGTAACGCAATTTTTCAAAAAAATTGACCCCCTCCCCCCCCCTGTGTAACAAACTGTCACATTTACCAACACCCCCCCCCCCCCTGTGTAACGCGTAACAATATAAAAATTTTTATTTTTTTTTCTAACATATCTTGATTTCGCATAATGCAAGACGGTAAAAAGACAGTGTAAAAATGATACATATTTATTATAATAATACATATAGCACTTAATGTACTTAAACGAAAAAATCACTCAAACTTTAAAAAAATATTCATAATCAATATCACACAGGGAAAAAATACTAGGTACCTCTTTTTACACTGAGTGTCACATATAACACGTATATTTTTTATGCACAGGTACACAAAATAGTACACAGATTGATGTTCTGTGAGTACACATTCCGCGCGAAAATGTATCATCGCCGATGATTCATCGGCAATATGACACAAGAACAGGGCCGTAAGATTTTTTTTAATATCAATATCAACAGTTTTTTTACTGATTACCTACAATATTATTTAAATATGCATAGTTTCGTCAATTTTTGTGTGAAAAGGGGAATTATGGGCCACTAAATAGTAATTTATGTTGAAATAAAAATACAAGCTTAGGAAATAAACATTAAATTTATTAAATTCCGTTACGTAACGTTTACCTGGATCCCCCCTCCCCCCTGTTACAAACTGTAACAATTTCTCTGACCCCCTCCCCCCACCCTAGGCGCGTTACGTAATATATGGACAGCCCCTAAAAGAACAAATTAAAAACCGCACGAAAGGAAAAATAAAATTACACAAAAAATGTAATTGTCATTTTTTTCCTCCTCATTTTATCCTTATTATAAAACACTAGTTCAATGCAAATCAAATCAATCAAATCAATCAATATTTATAGATCTCTAAAAGCAAGACAGGGTGTCCACAGGTTTTCCAAATTTAGATTTCCTGATCTTTTCCTAATTAAAATTCCAAATTTTCCCTACTTTTAGTACACAAATAGTGATTTATATACCAAGGGACTAAACTGGCTGTTTTAGTCCCGCTGCATTAGTGTTTCCTGAGCGAGCGTAGCAAGCGAGGGAAACAGCCACGTTTAGTTCTGAGGTATATACACTATTTTTTGAAGGACCAAACATAATTTAGGTAGGTAGATAATTAAAATTAAAAACTACGCGTCTAAAATCGGTTGTTTTATTTTCGTAATTTAATCAAGATGCCTGTAAATTGCGAAAAGTCAGTTTCATGGCTATCGCGATTTCAATTGTTTTTTAATATGGTTGACACAAACGTCAAAAAAATGGATGAAGATGATAAATAAGTTATGTATAAATTGTTATAACAATGTTATTTTTGAAGGTTTTCTTTTTTAAAATCAAATAAATTGGTTTGAATCGCTAATTTATTACAAAACACCACCAAACCTAATTTTTGAACCAGCAAAGCACATAGTAAGTATAATATTTTAATATTATCAAGGTTGCCGTGATTTTTATTCCCTAGGGAGAAAAACGGCAAGTTTAGTCCCGAAAATGAAAGCGTAAAATTAGGTTTTAGTCTTGGTCATGCAAAAAAAAAAATTAAACCAATATGCGCAAAAAATTGTTTTGTTTTTGTTATATTTTTTTATTATTTTTTAATGTTTTTCTGTAAAATGGGTCAATAGATTGGTAGGACTTTATGAATACTTTTAGTAATAATTTATTATGCAGACCAGATTTTTTTCAATTTTCCTTATTTTTACCCGATTTTTTACAGTTGATAAAATTTCCTGACTTTTCTCTGATTTCCATTTTTTCCTAATAGGTGGGCACCCTGCAAGAATATTTTTTGACCCTATTTTAACTGTGACATTAGAAGGGTTGCCACCCGTAATATAAATACCTAATAATATAACTTACCCCAGGTGGAGGAAATCCACCAGGTCCACCAGGAGGGCCATTGGGCCCACCCATCAAACCAGGGGGGCCATTAAATGGTGGTCCACTATTTGGACCTCCACCAGGAGGTCCCATAAGACCTGGAGGTCCACTCCCTGGAGGGCCTCCCCAATTGGGATTGTTGTTAAAGTTTGGAGGACCATTAAACCCGCCAGGTGGATGTCTTGGGCCACCTCTTCCAAACATGGGTGGTGGTCCACCGCCTCTTCTAAAAGGGGGTGGAGGCCCCCCAGGGCCGTAACCTCTGCCCCTAAATCGGGGGCCATCTTGACCTCTTGGGGGTCCATTCCAATTTCTTCCTTTTCCTCTGTAAAACAAAAAGTATGGGGTGAATTCTGATTCAAATATTAATAATAAATATGGAACAAACATGCAAAAACTGACAAATCCATGTTTACCAACTTTGAGATATTAGCAAAAAACCTGTACAGTGTAATTCCAAAAAAAATTAAAAAATCCTAAAACTGGCAAAAACTGTTCATGGGTCATAATATATTATAATTATCGGCTTTTGATTGTATAATATACAATACAATGTATATGATGCGCTATACGAAGAAAGCACTACAAAATTAGTAAGAATCAATACTTAGGTCAAAATATGCACAAAGTGGATTTATCAGTCCAAAACAAACCAAATTTATGAACGGTTTCAGAAGTATTATTTTTATAACAGACACATTTTAACACAAATTAATCACCAAGCTATAGCTTTTTTAATTTGAAAATGAAACTGCAAGCAAAAGAAACAATTTAATTGTTTTTTTAGCGATTTGATTGGATAGCAATTTGTCATGGATAACTAGATAAGTAATAAGACAGTAAAAAGAAATATTTTTTGCAATTTAAAATTAAGTATATTTATGAAGCTGAAGTTTGCAACGTTTTTTTGCATCGAAAATTCATGAAGCTGAAGTTTGCAACGTTTTTTTGCAACATAAATTCAAATAGTATATTAAAGTACTAGTTTCATAACATACGTTTTTAGCGCACGAGTACAAGTTTAGAAAACAAGCCGCTTGCGGCGAGTTTTCTAAAGTACTAGTGCGCTAAAAACGTGTTATGGAATAAGTGCTTTAATATACCATTTGAATTTTCGATGCAAAAAAACGTTGAAAATTTCAGCTTCATGAAAATTCAAATGGTATATTAAAGCACTTATTCCATAACACGTTTTTAGCGAACTAGTACTTCAAAAAACTCGCCGCAAACGGATTGTTTTCCAAACTTGTTATCGTGTGCTAAAATTTGTTATGAAACTAGTACTTTAATATACTATTTGAATTTTCGTTGCAAAAAAAAACGTTGCAAACTTCAGCTTCATGTATATTTTAATAATTTATTATTATTAGTAACAATTGAATAAAAAATATTGTATAATACACTGTCAAAAAGTTAAATTTCGATTTCGTAGGTTTATTACCCTCGGGCCGGCCCTCGGCTTCTTAAAACCTACTCAATCGAAAAACTTAACTTTTCGCCCTTGTATTATAAATAACTATTTTGATAAGCGCCCCAAATAAATGAAAAATAAAACTTATTGACGTTTTTAGGAGCCCAATTTTAACGGTCCTTTGCACGGTACCATCGCCGTTGGGACCGTTCCATTTGATAAAAAATCACCACTTAAAGTTAATAAACTTATTTCTTAATCATCCTATGCATAAAATTCTTACCTAAAACCGCCTCTACCACGATTTCGTCCTTTCGGCTCGTCTAAGTCTATGTCGTTCTCAAAATCGACATCATCGTCGAAATTGTCCTGTGGGAATCCGTCAATATCACAAGTAAAGTCCATCGGATCATCCATAGATTCAAATAACACGAATTTATCACTTAAAACACTAATAAAACCTCGAATATTTCAGCAACGGAGTAAAAACACAAAATACAAAATGGCGATCCAAAGCGTTGTTGATCTTTCAGGGCAGCCAACATAATAAAACGGCTTGTCTCTGATAAAACTAAAAGTTACTAAAACTGGTGGGAAATTAAACTTTTTTGAATATTTTGATGGCTAATTTCTAATAGGTCGTATCAATTATGAAATTTTTGATATTACTCAATTTTCACTTGATTTTACTTTCCCAGGGATCTATCTGTTTATGTATTTGTCTTTGAAAATTTGTGACTCTTGTAAAAATCGAGGAAAAAACTTACAAAAATAAAAATCAATTATTTGTTTTTTTAATTTTCTTTTTTCTTTCGAAAGTTATTTTTTACGTAAATACCTAAGTATTAATTATAATTAATAATTATAATTTTTATATAATTATATATAGTGCACTATAGTGTTATAATTATAGGGGAAGTCGGGGTTAACTGGGCCACAGGGTTAACTGGTCCACCCGGATTTTATCAACTTTTTTTATCAGAATTGGCGCCTTAGGGCAAATTCTAGTGATATTTAGTTAGTAGTATTGTTTAAAGTATTATGACGGACCGTGTTGTCCATGTGTAAGTTGTAGTAAAGAAAGTTCATTTTTTTTCTATGAAAAGTAGGTATTTACCTTAACTTTTATTTTTTAATTATTACTTTTTTATTAATAGGAGGATCTAGACTAATATTTTACTTAATATACTGAGTATTTTATTAATTATTTTGCATAATTTCCGCCTTTTAATATCTTATTAGGTAATAAAATTTTATGATTTTATTCAGTGGTGTCACTCACTGTTAACTGGTTCGGGGTTAACTGGACCACTTATGTCAATATTAATTAGTTCGGGGTTACCTGGGCCATGTCCAGTTAACCCCGGACCAGTTAACCCTCAGATATATCTAATATTTAACATATTATGTTGTCTATTTTTATGTTAGAATTAAATTTTATTTGATTTTAAATCGTTTTTATTTACAATAATTACAATACAAATCATTTTTGTTAGTGGACCAGTTAACCCTGAGTAGTGGTCCAGTTAACCCTGCCCTATGGGGTTAACTGGTCCAGCGGGTTCAACTGGTTTATAGTTAATAACTTTTTTATATAAATAATATTTGTCTGAAGTATTAATATGTTATTATGTTATTATATGTAACTATAGTAATAATCTATAGATTATATTAAGGTATACCTTTTGCTATAGAAAATATTTTAAAATTGTTTAAAGGTTTTTCAAAAACTCGATATGAAAAAATGCGGCCCAGTTAACCCCGACTTCCCCTAATTATAATTTTTATATAATTATATATAGTGCACTATAGTGTTATAATATTATATAAAAGTCCAAAACTATAAATTTTTGAAAAAAAAATGTGATCACGATAATTCGAGAACGCTTTACACAGTGCATGTCTAAAGTCCGCCCCCCAATTAAACTTTAGAACGATTTAAGATATCATTACGAAATATGGTCTTTTTTGGAAAGTGCCAAATTAAAACACGTATACGTGTTTTGACGTAATTAACATAACCCTTGCGACTTTACAATCACGCTGAAAAAACTCTGGAAACATTCTAATAACATTTTGTAATCATGCTGTTATCAGAGTATTTCCAGAGTGTATTTGTGCCCTTTATCCATAACGTTCCCAGAGTAAAATCAGAGCGTTTTCAGAGTGTTTTCGTTTGGACTTTTTTTTTTTTTTTTCAAAAAAAAAAAAAAGTCCAAACCCACTTTGGATCTACTGTGAATCAAGCCTGGAACCACTCTGATTCAACTCTGACAAAATGGCACAAAACCACTCTGGAAACACGTTGGCAGCTGAATGTTTTCACTCTGACTCTGTTTCCAGAGTGTTTCCAGAGTAAGTTGAAGGTCGCAAGGGAACCCAAATAATTTTTGGGTATATATTTTATAAGTTTTGGGGGAAAATGCAGGCAGGGGGTAAGGAGGAATATTC
Organism: Brachypterus glaber; assembly: GCA_958510825.1. Lineage (NCBI taxonomy): Eukaryota > Metazoa > Arthropoda > Insecta > Coleoptera > Kateretidae > Brachypterus > Brachypterus glaber. The sequence goes on from OY294046.1 coordinate 3,967,619, forward strand.
AGAATAGTAAGGGGGTCGTGGCAAAATATTTAAAAATACTTTTTAAATATATTTTGTCACTATACCGAGAATAGAAGGGGGGTCATTTTGGAGTGTTACGCCCATGTTAATGGTATAGGAAAATAGCGTTACAGGGGGGGGGGAGGGGTCCAAAATGATAAAAATATGCGTTGCGTAATACTTGAACGTTTTCTTATGTTGGTCAACGTACTTTGGTTCAAAAGACTGCGGCGTTAGATTGGCTAATGTACTTCGGGAGGACAATGGAGTTTTGTTGGCCCCTCATATGCGGCCTTAGGGCGGCTGATGTCTCGTCAGTATGTAGGCCCAACGTGGGTTTGTTCGTTTGCTCGTTGGCCGCCTGTTGGCAGTTCCCTGCTGAAAATGACGGATCTGTGCAGCTCTGTGCGGGTGAAAAAACAAATCCGTTTTGATATGTTTTAGACCCGCTACATCCGCGTTCACCCGTCAATTGCATTTCACCCGCAATTTAGGATTAAAATCAGATCCGCAGAAGTCGGCAAATTTTTCAGTTGCATTGAGTCGGCTATAGCAGGTGTTATTTATATCTGCAATGATCCTAAATTTACAGTTAGACATTTAGGTCTGCATGCATCCGAAATTTCTACATAGAATTTTTGTCCGCACAAGTCCGCTTAGATCCGGAACGTTGAAATATAATTTTTGTCGGCTGATACCCGCAATTTTTGTTATTTTTACATCTGCTTTTATCCTAATTTGGCAGTCAAATATTTATATCTGCATAAGTCCGGCTTTTTCACAATAGAAGTACTTCCGCACAAGTCCGCGTATGTCCAAAATAATTTATGTCGGCTGTTACCTGCCCAAGTCTGTTTTTTTTCTGTTTCATTAAGTCGGCTTATATCCGCCTATGCGCGTCCGATCATATCGGCTTACACCAGCCTAAGTGGTTTTGTCTGTCAGAGTATTAGTCGGCATTTATCCGCTCACATCTGCGCTTGTATTATGTAGGCTTATATCCGCGTTTATCTGACATTGTCCATCAATCTCCCAATTTTGTCGGCATGTAACCGCCCTAGTCCACTCATATCTGCGCTCGGTCGTCTTTTTTTCGGATTATGTCGGCGTATATCCGCGTTTATCCGAAACTGTCCCGTCAATCTTTCCCAATTTTGTCCGCATGTAACCGCCTTAGTCCGCTTATATCTACGCTCGGTCGTCTTTTTTTTATTATATCGGCGTATATCCGCGTTTATCCGACACTGTCCGTCAATCCTTCCCAATTTTGTCGGCATGTAACCGCCCTGGTCCGCTCATATCTGCGCTGGACAGTCTTTTTTTTTTCGGATTATGTCGGCGTATATCCGCGTTTATATGATATTGTCTGTCAATATTTCCCAATGTTGTCGGCATGTACCCGCCCAAGTCCGCTCAAATCTGCGCTCGGTCGTCTTTTTTTAGAATTATGTCTGCGTACATCCGCGTTTATCTGACATTGTCCGACAATCTTTCCCAATTTTGTCGGCATGTACCCGCCCCAGTCCGCTCATATCTGCGCTCAACCGTCTTTTTTTCGGATTATGTCGGCGTATATCCGCGTTTATCTGATATTGTCCGTCAATCCTTCCCAATTTTGTCGGCATGTAACCGCCCTGGCCCGCTCATATCAGCGCTGGACCGTCTTTTTTTTTCGGATTATGTCTGCGTACATCCGCGTTTATCTGACATCTTTCCCAATTTTGTCGGCATGTACCCGCCCCAGTCCGTTCATATCTGTGCTCAACCATCTTTTTTTTTTCGGATTATGTCGGCGTATATCCGCGATTATATGATATTGTCTGTCAAAATTTTCCAATGTTGTCGGCATGTACCCGCCCAAGTCCACTCAAATCTGCGCTCGGTCGTCTTTTTTTAAAATTATGTCTGCGTACATCCGCGTTTATCTGATATTGTCCGTCAATTTTTCCCAATTTTGTCGGCATGTACCCGCCCCAGTCCGCTCATATCTGCGCTCAACCGTCTTTTTTTCGGATTATGTCGGCGTATATCCGCGTTTATCTGATAATGTCCGTCAATATTTTTCAATATTGTCGGCATGTACCCGCCCTAGTCCGCTCAAATCTGCGCTCGGTCGCCTTTTTTTCGAATTATGTCTGCGTACATCCGCGTTTATCTGACATTATCCGTCAATCTTTCCCAATTTTGTCGGCATGTACCCGCCCCAGTCCGCTCATATCCGCGCTCGGTCGTCTTCTTTTTCGGACTATGTCGGCATACACCCGCCCATGTTCAGGAGCGCCTATGTGCAGCTCTTTATGCAAGGTTTTTGATAAACTGCGCATGCGCTGACCGTTTTTCAATATGTTATTTTAAATAAAAAACATTTTTTTACAACAAAAAAAACACCAAACAGATGCCAAACCAACGTTAACGTAAACCAAGGCCCCCTCATTAAAAAAAAAGACCAAACAACTAAAAACCAAAACAAAATCCTGCATAGAGAGCTGCATTTAGGCGCTTGTCCCATGTTCGCGTTTATCAGACCATGTACGCGCTCTAAACCAGGGGGTTCCGACTGGTATTACAGGCCTAGCAACAAGGAAGAAATAGTTCGCATAGTGGGTGTTCTGTTTTTCGCATATCATTCTTAGATGTTCGAGATATAAAAAACAAGGTTGGCTCGACCCCCCAAACCCCTCGTTGAATTTAACTATTATATATATGTTTTTATTTTTATTGTTATTATTTATTATTACATTTGTTGTCTTTAAAGATGTAGTTTATTATAATATAATGTTTTTTCTGTTAAAAAATAATATTTACGTATGTTAAGCTAACCTCTTCTAATCACCAACCTTGGACCGTCACATAACCTATAATTACTGTTGCTTTTGGCGCCTGTTCTTTAACAAGTAAATAAGATAAATAAATGGGTGTTCTGTGATAAGAGTAAGTAAAGCTAGCAATAATTATAAATATAAAGCAAAATAACAATTATGTTTAACTAATTATAGTACTATGGAATGAATAAACGAATGTTTGGTTGGATAGATAGGTGATAGGACCAAAAGAAGCAACAACGTTCATAGATTTTTCTATTAAAAGTAAGTACACCTGAATTTGTTTAAATACATTAATAAATATCGCTTAATATTGTTTTATTATTTACTACTAGATGGCCCTTGACAATTTTAATTTATGTCATGAAATTTGTTCTTTATTGGAAGGTCACAATTTAGTATTTGTTTTTTGTTAGTGCGAGTATTTTTAAATAAAATCTTTACCATATATGCCATACAGGCCTGTGCACAAAACGTACAAAGTTTCTACAAGTGTCCAATCAGCCTTTAGTGAAAAAAACTGTATAGAAAATTGATGGGCCCTATTTGGTTTCAACATGAACATTGACATAAAAAATATTTCTCCAGCCAGCCTCTAGCAAGTGTATAAGAAAATTGACATACAATACCAAAATGCCCCACTTTTATTTAGTTTATTTTAGTTTTGTTTGTTCAGTACAGCATTCATAGCCCTCAACACCTGGTCTCTAGGGACCTTTGTTAACCACACAGACCTCCAACAGCAGTATTTTTTATTATTTTAGGCCCTGCTAAGCCCCCCTAGATATGCGCATAATTTCTTTAAAAAAAATATTCTCACCCTGAAATAATAACTAACTATTTGTTAGTAACAAAGTCGTACTTGTCCAATTATTTAAACAACTCTTGTTTTTTTAGGAAAAGTTGGAGATAATACAAGATGGATAAAGGAAGATACAATTCAACTTAATGGGATCCCAGGACAGCCCCCCCTGGCCTTGGTTTGAGCCCCCTGGTATTTTTTGGGGCGCCAATTTTCTTTTGCAGGGTAGAAACCATCAAGGACAAAGCCTTTTTCCTTGAAGGTTATTTATGGGGCGCCATTTATTTGCGGGGGCGCCAAGTTCGGTAGATACCGTCGGGGTAAACCTTTTTTTGTAAAGGTAATTTTTGGGGCGCTATTTTTTTGCAGGAGCGCCAATTTTGGCAGAAACTGCTAGGGACAAAGCTTTTTTAATTTTTGGGGCGACAATTTTTTTTCGCTGATCCCTCTGGTATTTTTTTGGAGCGCCAATTTTGTTTCACAGGGTCGCCAAGTTTGATAGAAATCGTCAGGGACAAAGCATTTTTTCATGAATGTATTTTTTCTTTTTTTGACCCTTTTGATAACAGGCGCGTAGTCAGCATCCAGTGTCGGACTGGGAAGCCCAAGGCTAGTGAGATTTCTAGCCTAGGGGGGACCAGCTATTAAAAATGTTATTTTTTTTTCCTTTCCAAAATAAATTTTTTTATTCAAAATTTCAACATTTGGCGCCCCTACCAAAACAAAAAAACACCCTCAGAAAAAAAGCTTTGTCCCTGAGCGTTTCTACAAAATTTAGCGCCCCAGGCAAAAAAACACCCACCATTATTTTAATTTTTCAATTTTTTATTTAAAATAACAAAAAAATATATAACAAATAAAGATTCTTGGGGGGTAAATACCCCCTCTACCCCCCCCCCATATCTACGCACCTGTTCGATAAACTATTTTTCTTTATACTTATATTTTTTTCGAGGTATTTACATAGAGTTTGTATTATGGTTATATTGCAATTTTGTTTAAAAAAAAATACTTTATTTTAATTTCTTGTTTTTTTTTTATTAGCCACACAACCATCATTTTGATTTAGGCGTTCGGCAATTTTGTCGAATGCCTAAATCAAAGTAATGATCCAAATAAAATAAAAATATTTTTAATTTGAATAAGCCGCCATTATGGGTTTCTGGTGGGTGTTCTGTCTAGTTTTGTCTATTATATCGGTATCGGTAAAAGTCAATTCTGTCATAACCGCCCAAGTATGGTTTTGACTGTTATGTCAGCTCTTACCCGTCCAAATTTTGTGCCGGCTCATACCGGCCCAAATCTGTTTTTTTTTTCTATTACAACGCCCACCCATGTCTGACCATGCCCATTTTATTGTATTCCTTATGCACAGTACAAAAATAGTTTTTAGATTTTGGACAATACAAAAATATACTTTTTAGGTTTTTAAATTTTGGACATTGAATCAACAGTTTTTTTAAATTAAATCATTATTTAAACGAACAGTAATTGGGTATGCATTTTCCAAAATTAATTAATTTGTAATTTCTATGTCTTCAATTAAAACATTTTTAACTTTAAAAACAGATATCTCTATAAAAAAAATTTCATTTAACTTAATTAATTTTTCTATTTTACCATATCCGATATCACCAGGTTTGGACTTTTACCAATATTTTCAGATTAGTACCGTATTATGCAGCCATTTGGGGACTGTGGCGGGTAAAAAGTATATCCAAGCGGAATACATACGATCCGTCAAAAACAGACTTGGGCAGGTATGAAGCACATTTAAACTGATTTTTGCGGACGATATTTGCAGGTCTGGGCATACATAATTGACGGGTCAACGCGTACATGGGCGGATAAACGCGGCCGTGGTGCATTAACCGGAACTAAAACACACCAAAACAGATACGCGCGGATATGCGACAATTTCAGACTTGGGCGGGTGTACGCCGACAATATTTTTAGATTTAGTACCGTCCTGTACAGACATTTGCGGACTATGGCGGGTAAAAGGTATATCCAAGCGGAATACATACGATCCGTCAAAAACAGACTTGGGCAGGTATGAAGCACACCTAAACGGATCTGTGCGGACGTTATTTACTGGTCTGGTCTGGGCCCACATAAATGAGGAGTCAACGCGTACATGGGCGGATAAACGCGGTCGTGGTGCAAACAGATACACGCGGACTGCTGGTTTACACCCGTGTATATACGGCAATTTCAGACATGTGCAGACTGTGGCGGGTCAAAAGCATGTCTAAGCGGAATAAATAAGATGCGTCAAAAACAGACTTGGGCAGGTGTAAAGCACACCTAAACGAATCTGTGCGGACGTTATTTACTGGTCTGGTCTGGGCCCACATAAATGAGGAGTCAACGCGTACATGGGCGGATAAACGCGGTCGTGGTGCACTAACCGGAACTAAAACACAACAAAACAGATACACGCGGACTGCTGGTTTACACCCGCGTATATGCGACAATTTCAGACATGTGCGGACTATTGCGGGTCAAAAGCATGTCTAAGCGGAATAAATAAGATCCGTCAAAAACAGACTTGGGCAGGTATAAAGCACACCTAAGCGGATCTGTGCGGACGATATTTGCTGGTCTGGGCCCACATAAATGACAAGTCAACGCGTACATGGGCGGATAAACGCGGTTGTGGTGCACTAACCGGAACTAAAACACAACAAAACAGATACACGCGGACTATTGCGGGTCAAAAGCATGTCTAAGCGGAATAAATAAGATGCGTCAAAAACAGACTTGGGCAGGTATAAAGCACACCTAAACGGATCTGTGCGGACGTTATTTGCTGGTCTGGGCTCACATAAATGACGAGCCAACGCGTACATGGGCGGATAAATGCGGTCGTGGTGCACTAACCGGAACTAAAACACAACAAAACAGATACACGCGGACTGCTGGTTTACACCCGCGTATATGCGACAATTTCAGACATGTGCGGACTATTGCGGGTCAAAAGCATGTCTAAGCGGAATAAATAAGATCCGTCAAAAACAGACTTGGGCAGGTATAAAGCACACCTAAACGGATCTGTGCGGACGATATTTGCTGGTCTGGGCCCACATAAATGACGAGTCAACGCGTACATGGGCGGATAAACGCGGTTGTGGTGCACTAACCGGAACTAAAACACAACAAAACAGATACACGCGGACTACTGGTTTACACTCGCGTATATACGGCAATTTCAGACATGTGCGGACTGTGGCGGGTCAAAAGCATGTCTAAGCGGAATAAATAAGATGCGTCAAAAACAGACTTGGGCAGGTATAAAGCACACCTAAACGGATCTGTGCGGACGATATTTGCTGGTCTGGGCCCACATAAATGACGAGCCAACGCGTACATGGGCGGATAAATGCGGTCGTGGTGCACTAACCGGAACTAAAACACAACAAAACAGATACACGCGGACTACTGGTTTACACCCGCGTATATGCGACAATTTCAGACATGTGCGGACTATTGCGGGTCAAAAGCATGTCTAAGCGGAATAAATAAGATCCGTCAAAAACAGACTTGGGCAGGTATAAAGCACACCTAAACGGATCTGTGCGGACGATATATGCTGGTCTGGACCCACATAAATGAAGAGTCAACGCGTACATGGGCGGATAAACGCGGTTGTGGTGCACTAACCGGAACTAAAACACAACAAAACAGATACACGGAGACTTTTTGCTTTTTTGGTTGCCGACAAAAGCAGATGTAAAACACACCCGCATTTATCCGGCATTTCCGCATATATCATTCGAAAATCATATCCGCACAGATCCGTCATTTTCAGCAGGGTTGCCAAAAAAAGTCCAAACCAATGTTTGATGGGTCTGGTAAACTAGTGTTATGATTTACAACCCGATACACTGGAAATAATCTTGAATAAGATTTTTTTCTTTCTAAAAACTGGTTGTATATATATATATATATATATATGTATAGATTTGCCCTTCTTTCCCCTACTTTTTTACAAATTTTAAGATATTTATTACAGTTATCTGTGTGTATTATACAGACTTATATACAGACTATATACCAATCGATGTAAATATGAATCGTGTAGTGTTAATTTTATTATTTTTACAATCAAGCCTAACATTTACCATAAAACAAGGTATGCATAATGATATCTATATGTTTATACACGTCATATATGATGTTTATAAACCTGTAATTCCATAAAAAAACGTATAGAATTTCCACAGTGGCGTAACTACTATGTGGCAAATGCACACGGGCCGCCATGGCGGCCCAAAAGGTACACTGCTTAATTCTGATCTTCCTCTTCCATAGCATTATTTAAAAAATTTAAAAGATTTTATTAAATTTTCTTTTCAAATTCTTTGGTGAACTTGAAAATTAAAAAAAAATCGCCTGCGGCACTGAAATAAATTTATTGGAACATTTTTACTAAAAGGTTTTAAAATTAATAAATTTTTTAAACTCTAAGGTGTTTTGTTTTTTAAAAAATTAGACGTGTGCTTGAAAATTCAAATAAAAATGCCTGCGGCTCTGAACCATTTTTTTTTAGAAAATTTAGCTAGGTCAGTTTTTTCTTAAAATTCTATTCAAATAGGTAGTAAACATAACGGGGGCCACCAGCTTTTCTTGCACACGTATCGCTAATTTGTAGTTACGCCACTGAATTATGTTTAGCAACATACAGAACATTTACTTCTATTTCTGTTAAAATTATAATTTTTTTTTCAATAAGTTATTAAATGTGGCTTCTTCTTTATCAAAAAAAAAATTAATGAGGTCAAAAAGTGACAGCGCACGAACGTGAATCAAATTACTAATTAAAGATACGATAATTTTATCAATAAAAATATTTAAATTTTACTCAGATTTTTATTTAATTACAGCGCTGCTCTATATGCATGTATACACCCTGTAAAAAAGTTCTGGTTAATTCTTATTCAGACCTTATAAGATCTTATAAGATTATATAAGACCAACAAGAACTTAAGAGAACATAAATTAGGATTTAATAAGATTTATTAAGAAAATTTACATAAATGAAAATCCTTGTAAGATTAAATACGAAAATATACTTAACTTCTAATGGGTGGGTTTTAATAAGAAAATGCTAATTATAATGTGAACGATTTATTAAGCAAATTGGTATAAATTTAAATAGCAGGTTTTAAAGAGAAAAAAAATGAAATACTAATAAGATATAAACAGAATGTTCATATTAACTTAAATTCAGAGTTTTAAGGCAAAAATTTAGAATGTAAAACATTTAATGAGAAACTTGATATTAAATTTAGATACCAGGTTTAAAAATAAAAGTCCAAACGCAGTCCCAATAAGATTTAAACAGCAGGTTCATACTGACTTAATTAAGGCGAAAGTTCCTATGGCGCCACATGTTATTTCCCACTAACAAAACTTATTAAATGGATAAAGTCGCTTTCTTGGAAATTTTTGAGTGTTGAGCAGGGTTATCTTTCTAAAAATGTAAAAAAACCAATAAAAATTATTTTTTTTTTAATTAACAACCCAGTCCGCAGAACCTCGTCAAAATGACGTCATAATCTGGTGACTTTTCTCCAGATATGACGTGACTATATAACGACAATATGACGTGAAAATGACCTCCTAATGTCACAGACCGATGACGTGATATATCTGACGTCATTTTTACGTCATTATTACGACGTGAATTTCACGTCATAAAATATTTTTTATTTACCCAGAAAACCACTGAATATTATTGTGTAAGTGTATATATTGACCACACTATGATAACAATGTTACATGATCTAATATAGATGTAAACAAAATATAAATTCTACAGAGATATCACTTGGTATGGAAGCAGTAACCAAACTTCTTGACTATTTTAAAATGGCTTTTACTTCTTTTACCTCTTCGCTTAATTTTCGCACTTCTTTATAGATATCCTCTAAACCTAAAATAATAAAAAAAATATTATGTTATAACTGTCTAATTAAATTAATATAGTCTAAAATACCCATAAAAATAGGCCCTAGAACGACAATAAACCATTACAATTACAATAAAAAATAATTTTATAAGTTATTTCAATATTTAGGGTGTCCCCAGTTCGCAACTACCCAGACAGCACAAAGATGACTTAAAGAGATCTTAAAGATGTCGTAGCTTGTCATTCAAGACGTCTTAAGAACGTCGGTTTTCGCCGTATATGCATCTTAAAGACGTCTTAACGACGTCGTTTGTTACAAAAGGTAACGTCTTTAAGACATCTTTTTTAAGACACCTTACTGACGCCTTGCACAGGCGACTTTACAACATAATATCCCCTCCCATTTACGGTGCTAGGTAAGGTTGTATTGATATAAAAAGCATAATAAGAATTAGAATGAGAGGTAATTTGTTTTTCAAAGAAAGATCTTAAAAAAATGTGATTTTTTTAATTTTTTTGAAATTTTTTTTTTTAGTTTTTTTTTTGAAAATTTCTTTTTTGAATTTTTTCTTATTTTTTCGTTTTTCTTAAAAAGAAAATAAAAAAAAATTAATAGTTGATTGTGGTTAGTTTATTTTTAGCGATGAGTATCGAAGTTAAGACGTCTTGTACTTAAAAGACATCTTATAGACATCATAATTAGATATCTTTTAAACATCCCTAAAAAGAAGTCTACAAGATATCCTTTTTATGTCTTTAGGCGTCCAGACATAATTAAGATCTAAAAAAGATGTCTTTAAGTTATCATGTGCTGTCTGGGTATCATAGTCATAGTTATTCTAGGTACTTACCCACGAAAATATAAGGAAAATCCTCGGAAAAACCAAAAACAAACAAAAGAAAAACTCAAAACAATCACGTAGAGCTAGCGTCTTGTTCTGACAAGATTCAAGATGGACGTGTACTGAGCGCGCAGCCAAAAATATGCATACATAAATTGTAGTTTAGGTAGCTACGTAAAATATAAAAAAAAGTGTAAGTACCATACGCGTTTGAGTAAAGGGAGTTACTTAAACAATAAACGATATTTTATTTTTGATGATTTTTTTTACATACCATACCATAATAACTAAAAAAATGCTTTCTGAGTACTACCTACCTATTGCAGACTATACACCACGTTGGTGTTATAGTTTTTTAATAAAAATAATAAAAGTATAATATATTATATAACCAAGAAAAGTCGGCAATATGACGTGATTAAATGACGTCAGAAATTCGTCAATTAACTGACGTCAAAATGTCGTCGATCATTGGTCGACTGACGTCTATTGACCAGTAATCACCAGATTTTGACGTCATTTTGACGTGCCTCTGCGGACTGGGAAAGAACTTTCCTGGGGGAAAGTAAAATGGATATAGAACAAGATAATGTTACAGAGGTAATTTAAAAAATAGATTTTACTTTTTTTTAGGATGTGAAATAAAATTAAACCCAAAAGGGCATATTCCGATAATATTAAAAAATTCAAATGAAATTTTGTATCCGCACATAAACACAACACTACAAATAGCTGGTCAAGAACGATTTCTATTTGAATGTCCCGGAGGTAAATTAAATATAAACAACAAACCTAATTTAGAGGTCACATGTGTCGAAAATAATATTTTTCGCAGCATATATGAAACTGTAGTAATAAATACGATAAACTGTTCGAAAGATCCATATCACTTAGTCAGATTTACAAACAAATCCTGCGAAAAAAATGGAAGAGAAGTTGAAATTGGATACAAAATGGAAAACAGCCGTTTCCTACGTCAAATAAAAATTTGCTTTGATATTTTTCAACAAATTCCTTTGTACTCCGTGTACACTTTAAACCAAAATTTGCAGTCAAAATTTAAATCCACACCACACTTTATTGAGGATAAAATTTATAATGTAAATGGAAAAGTCCAAAATCTGTATAAAAATCAAAGAAAAATATTAAATAAACTTTTAGGGCTACCAGAAAATTCTACGAAATACATAACTAAAAAAACGATTTTAACAAAAGGGCATTTATCCCCAAAAGGAGGGTTTATTTACCCTCACCAACAAAGGGCTACCTTTCATTTGGTGAACATTGTTCCTCAATGGAACGATTTTAATAGTCAACATTGGAACAGAGGTGAAGAAAGCTTAAGAAAATATTCAAAATCGATAAAAATTAATTTGGAAGTCATAACTGGAACTTATGGAGTAGCAACTCTTCCCCATGAAGAAACAGGAAAAGAGATTCCACTTTATTTGTATTCTGATAAAAATAAAAATATGGGTTTACCTGTTCCAGAATTTTTGTGGAAAATCATCCATAATCCGAAAACTTACCAATGTATTGCATTTATTGGGGTTAATAATCCTTATAAAAGGAATTCGTATGGATCCTTTATTTGTGAAGATATTTCTAAAGACATTTCGTGGCTAGATTCAAGAAAGGACGACAAAAAAGGATTTACTTATGTTTGCAAATTTGAAGATTTGAGACAAATAGTAACACATGTTCCAAATATAGATTGCAGAGGAGTTTTAATTTAGAAAAGTCAATTTATATAAATAAATATAATTGTTTTTGCGCAAAAAAATCTTTGTTACTAATTTGTATTATATTTTTTAATAAAAAATAAAATATTTTATTTGTTTTTTTTTATTAACTGTTTTCTGTGTCAAATATAAATTTGTTTAGATATTTTTTAAGAAGCTCCTTTTTATATTCGATGCATCAAAGTATACATGAACACTTTGAACCAGAATTTGCAGTCAAAATTCACATCTAAACGACACTTTATTGAGGACAAAATTTATTATATTTGTAAATGGCAAAGTCCAAAATCTTTATAAAAATCAAAGAAAAATATTAAATAAACTTTTAGGGCTACCAGAAAATTCTACGAAATACATAACTAAAAAAACGATTTTAACAAAAGGGCATTTATCCCCAAAAGGAGGGTTTATTTACCCTCACCAACAAAGGGCTACCTTTCATTTGGTGAACATTGTTCCTTAATGGAACGATTTTAATAGTCAACATTGGAACAGAGGTGAAGAAAGCTTAAGAAAATATTCAAAATCGAAAAAAATTAATTTGGAAGTAATAACTGGAACTTATGGAGTAGCAACTCTTCTTCATGAAGAAACAGGAGAAGAGATTCCAGTTTATTTGTATTCTGATCAAAATAAAAATATGGGTTTACCTGTTCCAGAATTTTTGTGGAAAATCATCCATAATCCGAAAAGTTACCAATGTATTGCATTTATTGGGGTTAATAATCCTTATAAAAGGAATTCGTATGGATCCTTTATTTGTGAAGATATTTCTAAAGACATTTCGTGGCTAGATTCAAGAAAGGACGACAAAAAAGGATTTACTTATGTTTGCAAATTTGAAGATTTGAGAAAAATAGTAACACATGTTCCAAATATAGACTGCAGGGGAGTTTTAATTTAGAAAAGTCAATTTTTATAAATAAATATAATTTTGTTTTTTTGAAAAATAATCCTTTGGCAATAATTTTTATTATATTTAAAAAATAAAATATTTTAAAAATTATTTTTTATTATTAACTGCCCTAGTAGACATTTAACGTTAGAATAACGTTTTTCTAATGTTAGAAAACTGTATAAAAGTACGTTATAAAATATGTGCAAATGTCCCGCTTTTTAACGTTAGAATCAAACGTTAGTTACAAACGTTAATCTAACGTTAGATTTTTAAGTTAGAAATACGTTATAAGTACGTTTAATTTCTTTCTTTCGGAGGGCGCGTTAAAAAGCGGGACATTTGCACATATTTTCTAACGTACTTTTATACCGTTTTCTAACGTTAGAAAAACGTTATTCTAACGTTAAATATCTACTAGGGTAGACTCTTGTACAACATGAAACCACTAGATTCCTGCAAGGCCACCGACGATATGTTTGATACAATGTTATCAGGGTATATTGCAGAGGAATTTATTTTAACGATACTAGTTCCAAAAAATAATTACCGACTATAATTATAATAATAATTATAATTATATATCTAATAAATATAACAAATACATTTTTGTGGTTTTATTTTGAATTTGCCTCATTAAATTTTTAATAATGCACAAAAAACTATCAAATATTGATAAAAATAATTAGGCCCTACGTACATAAACTTATTATGCCTTAAAATAAAAATTTGTGCCATTATTAGTTATAGCATAGAAAAAGCAATAGTTTAAACTAAAAATAAAAAATATGAAATTTTTGTTTATTTTCGCATTAATATTATTTCTACAAAATGTAAAAAGTGAGGAACTTTCCTGTCTAAAATGGTCTGATTACTTTTGGTTCTCATCTAAAGAAAATTGTTTTGAGGCTTCATTGAACATAGGAATTGTATGTAAAACAAGCTGTGAAGATATGCAATGCTACGCATTCCATTACATACTATTCACTCTGGATGGTATATTGCTTATTCCCAAATACTTAAAGTCAAAATTATTAAAAATGTAAAATAAAATATTGCTACCATCAAAAGAATATTTTCCCTACAGACTGCATGCTACAGTACCCTAGTAGAAATTTAACATTAGAATAACGTTTTTCTAACGTTAGAAAACTGTATAAAAGTACGTTATAAAATATGTGCAAATGTCTCGCTTTTTAACGTTAGAATCAAACGTTAGTTACAAACGTTAATCTAACGTTACATTTTTAAGTTAAAAATACGTTATAATTACGTTTAATTTCTAACTTTCGGAGGGGGCGTGGCCAAATACTCATTTTAGACAGCTATGTGCCTAGGTTTGATAATTATTTATTATTTCTATAATAAGTTTAAAAAAATATCGCCCAAAAGTCAAAATTATAGTAAGTCTGGCAACGCTGTACTATAATTGAAAAAATATTTTAAAATTCTGAATGTATAAATAAATATTAACTAACTAAATATTAAGTTTTTCTGAGAGGTAAACGTATTTATCGAAGTATAACAGCATATTACGAAAAATATTTAGGGCCACCTAACAAGATGGCTATTTTATAAATTAATGTTACGAAATTATGTTTAAAAATATTATGATTGTTAAAATATATTAAGATTTATTTATATGAATAAATTTGTCTCCAGCTGCCATTTTATGATGCAGGTAGAAATTTCCTAGCTGGCCCCGCCCCTTCCGAAATTTAGAAATTACCCAACCAGCAAAGTAATTTTATAATTTCATGGCTCTGCAACTGTTTTATTTTATTCGTATTTTATTATTACTTCCATAATACTAATTAATTTTATTAAAGGGGAAATTAAAACTATTCTGTAATTAAAGTTAAAGTATTTTATAAATTTATCATGAAAACGTTTCTACGAGCTACACAATAAAACAAATACAAAAGTCAAGTCTATAAAATAAAATTGTTTTATAATTGTTTTTAGTAAATTTCAGTGATATTTTTAAGACTCTTATAAATATATTATAAAATTATTTTATAGTCGCGTATCGTAGCTTTAATAAAACAATTATATTAACGTATCAATGATAACTATTTCGTTTCTTTAAGTAAAGAGTGTCCTTAGTGATCCATATAAAACTGTTTTATATTATGTTATTTAGGTTACAATATAAAAACAATAACAAAGTTCTTATAAAATTAAATTGTTTTTATGGTTATCATTTTGCTATCGATAACTACAATAAAACAATTTTATGTTGAATTAGCTGATTTGGCGTACAATTTTCATTAGTTCAATATTGAACACATATGTGTTCATCCAGTTTCAATTCAGAGACGTGAATATAACTGCATGTAGAAGTAATAAAAATGTCGTCGCAATTATCGCAGTGGAAAAAAATGAAGAAAAGTGGCGCCTTTCGCAGAAGATTAAAAATATGTTACCAAAAAATTATCAGTAGTGATAATAATGATACTAGTTTCGTCAAAGGTAAAATGGCGGATCAATTAAACATTAGGCAGCAATCTACCAATTTTAACAACAGTGCTTCAGACCTAGGTGAGCTCACAAGTGTCAGTACTAGTAACATTTTACCGATGGAAACCGAAAACCCAAGACAAGTTTGTGATAAAAATGCATTATATCTATTAACGGCGTTGGACCAGTTAAATGACGGGGAAATAATAATTAGTGATGTAGAAGATGAAGTAAAAAATAATTGGCTGTTAGAATTAGAGTGTGAAGAAAATACTTTTATGTCAGATTATGAGAAAAACCTAGATTTTAGAAAAAATATTAGACAATGGGCAGTTTCTTTTAATACCCCCCAGACAGCACTGCGAGCTCTTTTTCAAATTATAAATAAAAGATTTGTTGACGTACTTCCTCAAGATCCCAGAACACTTTTAAAAACTTACAAGTCAATTGAGATAAGTAAAATTGGAGATAATGGTTCTTATTGGCATCATGGGTTCGAATCTTCTTTACGAAATGTTTTATCTTCTATGCATGGTTTGCCCAAATTGATTTCTGTAAATATCAATATGGATGGTCTGCCCATTTTTAAAAGTAGTAAATGTGAATTTTGGCCTATACTATTTAATATTTACGAACTGCCTGAAATAAAACCCATGATAATAGGCATATACTGTGGAAAGCGAAAACCTTCAGACTTATCTGCATTTTTGGGACCTTTCGTCGAAGAAGCCAAAACCATTTTTTCAAATGGATTGATCATAAATGGTTATCAGGTTACTGTGAAATTAAGATGCTTTGTATGTGACTCACCTGCCAGGGCATTTATCAAAGGTAAATTATTTTTTATTTACATGCTAGCCTATTACACTATCCTACAATTATTATTTGCTCGGCAATGACAGTATAAAAGTCGCGTGCGATATCAAAATGTATTAGGACTAACAAATCTGTTTTATTAGAGTCGCCAAAAAGTCGCGAGTTAGCAAAAAAGTTTCCATTTAGCAATATAGGCACTCTTCTTACTATAAAAAAGAAACAGCTGTTTTCAACGTGTTGGGCTTTCTAAAATATTTTGAAGCGGAGCTCATTGAGAACAGGGCGGTATTTTAATGTTTTTCGAATTTTAAAAATAATTTTATACTCGGTTATACAAGGATGGACAAATATTCCGCAACGGCTCTATTACAGGAGAACGAAAAATGATAGCGAATCCGGGTTTGTGGCAGTTGCAGAAGCTAAAATTGGTCTATTTCTCGCTACCTATTTGTCACGTGGTGGTGTCACTTGTTAATTTTTTAAATGAAACACTACAGGGTGTCCCTCCGGAAATGCCGGTGTAGGTTATCTCAAAAACAAATTAGCGGAATATTTTGAAATTTTGGTGGTATATACCACCACATAGTATACTATAGTATATAAACCAAATGAACCAATTTTAGCTCTCGCATTTGCCACAAACCCGGATTTCGTTCTCCTGTAATAGAGCCTTTGCGGAATATTTGCCCATCCCTGTATAACCGAGTATAAAATTATTTTTAAAATTCGAAAAACATTAAAATACCGCGATATATATATATATATATATATATATATATATATATATATATATATATATATGTGTGTAGTCCGATATATCGGACCTTTCATTTAAAAATATTTTGATTGTTGCAACGTTACCGCATCTAACCGAAAGTCGATTGCAGCAACTTGACAATTTTAAATGGGACAACCTGATGTATTTTAGTGGATTTTTGGATTGTTCTTGAAATCCCAAATTTTTTATGTAGACTGACAGTTTCAACTCTGCACGCTGATTAAGAAAAATTTTTGAGACTTTATTCCCCTAACGAAATAATGTCATTAGATTGATGTTTGCTTGTGCGCCATCTATTGATAGATGCAGACAACTACCCATACCTCTCCTATATAGGAGAGGTTCGTTCGTCTCCCATACCTCTCCTATATAGGAGAGGTTCGTCTCCAGATATATACACGGTGTATTTGAAATAGGGTCCGAAAATTTAAGGTGTGATTCTACATCATAAAATATGAAAAAAAGTTCCTATAAACAAATGTCTAAAAATCCGTCGTAAGGGAGCTACGCCCCTTTGAAACGGGCTGAAAAATTCGGTTTTTATTTAATAACTCAGGAACCCTCTCAGCATCACTCTTTGTAATGAAGCTGTAGTCTTAACGGACCAGCGCGCTGCAGCGTTAGCGAGTCCTACAACTACACCGTAGTCCCAAAAAGTGTATTTCGCGCCGAGTAAAACATACTATATTTTCTTTAAAGGCATATTTAGAAAACTTTGGTTAATATTTTATTGTAATATACAGGGTGGGTTTAATGCTTTAAATTAAACTTTTTGTTTTTTTAATATGGAACGCCCAATATTTTTTTGCCTATTTCTGAAGCGTTAAAACAGAAAAAAGTTATTAGCTATACCTTTTAATATGAGAAATTTTCACTTACAATACCACTAGTGCACTATAGTGGTTCAATTATAATTAATAATTATTACCGGAATTTTTTTCGAAATTACGAATATAATTTGCAAAATATTCGGGTGCGAAAATAAATTTCCCATTTAAAGTCCGACCCTGTGACAATATGTACCATTGGCATAAACAAAATATTTTATAAATATTTCCTAGTAATTTAAATTGTTTTATAATGGTTGCGCCTAAAAGAAAATTATTTTATAAAAAAATCGCCATTTTAAAATGGGTGCAAGCCAAGGATCGAAGTAAGTTGAATTGAAAATATTGAATTTCACACTTATAATGACACTGGAAGTAGGTAAAATACATAAAAATTATCAATAGTTATCTCTACAACCAATAGGTTTAAGTTTTTCTGTAGAAAATTATCATATCGAAAAAGCTAGTTTTTTTGTTATTTAAAAAAAAATCCCAAAACACTGGAATATACGAGGCGCACTTAAATTTTGTTAGAAATATGCTAATATTTCTCAATAAAATTTCCCTGGCATGAAAAATTTTGATCTCTGTAGCACAAATAAATTTATTTAAAGTCTCTCAATAATAGATGTCATAAGTTTAATGTTAACGTATTATTAAAATGTGCTCTTTGCTAATATGGCCTCGGGTTGTCCAATTTGTGTTCAGAATATATTTAAAAAACTTTTTAATTTTGTAACTGTAATTTCAATATACAGTTTTGTTTTGTATTGTTTCCGTGAAGCTATAAAAAAACTGTTATGTAGTTGTTATATAGAAATATTTATACTTTTATAAAGTATATTTTATAACGCAGTATGAAAAGCTTAACAAAACTGTTTTATAATGCTTTTGTAAAGGTTTTCTAATATTTGCCAAAATGTTTATAAAATAATTTTATTATGTTTCCAAAAGCTTTTACAAAATACTAACCAAAACTGAAATGTTTTATAAAGTGGTGCCAATTTTACATTTATAGCTGTCATATAAACATTTTAAAAACGTTTCTGGGAGTAATGTTTGTTTTATAATTTTGGTGTCGGAAACGTTCTGGTTACTATTATAAAACATAAAATGCTAGTTGGGTAAACGTACTCATAACGTATTTCTAACTTAAAAATCTAAAGTTAGATTAACGTTTGTAACTAACGTTTGATTCTAACGTTAAAAAGCGGGACTTTTGCGCATATTTTATAACGTATTTTTAAACAGTTTTCTAACATTAGAAAAAAGTTATTCTAACGTTAAATTTATTCCTGGGCAACCTTCAAATACTTTAGCCTGATCAACTAAAACTCCTCGGATTGAAATACAAGGATCACGAGATAACCACAGAAGATGGCTATATAAAAAGTCCAAACGTACTTCTAACTTAAAAATCTAACGTTAGATTAACGTTTGTAACTAACGTTTGATTCTAACGTTAAAAAGCGGGGCATTTGCACATATTTTATAACGTATTTTTAAACAGTTTTCTAACATTAGAAAAACGTTATTCTAACGTTAAATTTATTCCTGGGCAACCTTCAAATATTTTAGCCTGATCAACTAAAACTCCTCGGATTGAAATACAAGGATCACGAGATAACCACAGAAGATGGCTATATTTTAACCGCTTTCCAAATATTTCCGCACGAGTACTTTAATAAAACCATTGATGTTGTTGCCTTACAACATGGCTTGGGTCAAGATGGGGAGATATTCCTAATGGGTTCAAGCTATAAAGAGTATAGTAATTACAGCATGAGTAAGTACAGTAGAACTAACCCATTAACCCTTTGCCTGACTGATCAAAAATACGATTATTTCACAATTTTTTTTTGCTCCAAGTGATTAGAGTATGTGCCCAGGTAGCAAGGGATGTTATATTACAAGAAATTAACATCACTTTTGGGTGTATTTTTAAACTAAATCATAACATCACATAATATTGAAAAATAACATGTATTTAACATCACATTTGCAACGTAACACGTGTGACGTGACAACCATATTATTAATTAACAAATATTTAGCAACGCTGTGAATATATGGCACGTCACATATTAACGTGGCTTTCACGTGAATTTCATGTTATTTTGCTTCTCACCGACGTTCGAAGCAAAAAAATCCATATAAGATGATGTTGATAGAGTAAATTATCATAAGGAAATTGTATACACATTATACGATTTCCAATGAATAGGGGGTTCTGCCGGGCTTCTCAAGACCACGGACACGGATTAAAGGAATATATTCTCCGCTTAATCTGCAATTTCGTATTTAGAATCTATCTGTTTCTATCTGTGATTGTTTCAATTACTGATTGATTTTAAATACGATTTTTTTTATAGGGTTATAGCGTTTTTAATGGTTTTATTTAGAAGAAGCTAATATCCTAGGATATTATTTAAATATTAAAATACCAGTAACGGCATCCATAAGATATTAGATATAACAGGGATGTGGATTTATGATGTCACAAACACGTTATTTTCGGGATGTCATTGTGTGATGTTATTAGGGGCGGACTTAGGACATCCCCACCATGCTACATTCTTGTTAAATGAGACTACAATCTTAACATCACATGTCACATATTAACGTGGCTTTCACGTGAATGTCATGTTATTTTGCTACCTGGGTGAATTTGCAAATATTAATTTTTTGAGATTTTTTTGGAAAGGCTTTCCAAAAAATTTTAAGGTGAGTACGTTGAAGAAAGTAGGCAAATTAAAGCAGTCGGTCCATCCCCTCAAAAAAAAAAAAAAAAAACAAGTCATTTTGTAGGTTTATGAACGTTCCCACAGGTGAATAATAATGCTTTACTTACCAAAAACTTTACACAAGTAAATAAAAAAAAATACAAAAAAAAACCAAACCAACTCACTATAAAAACGCCAACTGTCACTGCGCGACTCTATAAAAATCATGATATTGTGTTGTATAGTGTTGCCCTCTTGCTGTGAATAGGTTATATCAACTATTCAAATAGGATTTGAGAGTACCGGTCGGCTATAAGGAGCTTTCAAGGTAACAGGGAATTTATATGATTTAACAAAAAACCGGTACTTCAGAGTACCGTCCGTCAACAAAGGGTTAAACAAAATAACTTTCTATGAACGTTATTTGCAGTACTCGGCGAATTTCCAGTACTCGCATAGTCGCCGCGTCGACTCTAGCGTTGACGCGAGGTTTTAAATATTTACATTTTTATTTCTTTTTATCTTGATTTTTTTTAATGATTCAATTTAAACGAGTAAGGTGGGAAAAAAGTTATCAATAAATAAAAATTAAAAACTTTCGTATTCTTAAAAGATAAAAATCGAATGTCGGTTTTTTCTTTGAAAAACACCGTTTTTTTTTGCTTGAAATTGATTTATATCGAAATAAAAGGTCATAAAACGCAAAAATACGCAAAAAATGAACATTTTTGCACGAATACAAGGCTTTCCGAAATTTTGAAAATATTCAAAATGGGAAAGCAAAATAAATTAATCAGATTCCGTACAAATAAAAATTATTTTTGACAATCTTTAGGGGCTCATCCGAGTAAAAAAAATCGAAAAAACTTCCTTCTTTTTTTTTAAGGAGCTTTTTATTTTTATTTCCTAAGCTTGCCAGATGTATTTTTATTTCAACATAAATTACTATTTAGTGGTCCATAATTCCCCTTTTCACACAAAAATTGACGAAACTATGCATATTTAAATAATATTGTAATCAGTAAAAAAACTGTTGACA
Source organism: Brachypterus glaber (assembly GCA_958510825.1). Lineage (NCBI taxonomy): Eukaryota > Metazoa > Arthropoda > Insecta > Coleoptera > Kateretidae > Brachypterus > Brachypterus glaber. Next base: position 3,989,279 of record OY294046.1, read on the forward strand.
TTGATATTAAAAAAAATCTTACGGCCTTGTTCTTGCGTGATCTTGCCCATGAATCATCGGTGATGATACATTTTCGCGCGGAATGTGTACTCACAGAACACCAATGTGTGTACTATTTTGTGTACCTATGCATAAACAATATACGTGTTATATGTGACACTCAGTGTAAAAATAGGTACCCAGTATTTTTTCCCTGTGTGATATTGATTATGAATATTTTTTTAAAGTTTGAGTGATTTTTTCGTTTAAGTACATTAAGTGCTATATGTATGTATTATTATAATAAATATGTATCATTTTTACACCGTCTTTTTCCCGTCTTGCATTATGCGGAATTCTGTATCAAGATATGTTAGAAAAAAAAATACAAATTTTTATATTGTTACGCGTTATACAGGGGGGAGGGGGGGTGTTGGTAAATGTGACAGTTTGTTACACAGGGGGGGAGGGGGCAATTTTTTTGAAAAATTGCGTTACGTAATATATGGACCCAGGTAGCAAGGGATGTTATATTACAAGAAATTAACATCACTTTTGGGTGGATTTTTAAACTAAATCATAACATCACATAATATTGAAAAATAACATGTATTTAACATCACATTTGCAACGTAACACGTGTGACGTGACAACCATGTTATTTAATAACAAATATTTAGCAACGCTGTGAATATATCGCATGTCACATATTAACGTGGATTTCACGTGAATGTCATGTTATTTTGCTTCTCACCGACGTTCGAAGCAAAAAAATCGATATAAGATGATGTTGATAGAGTAAATTATTATAAGGAAATTGTATACACATTATACGATTTCCAATGGATAGGGGGCTCTGCCGGGCTTCTCAAGACACGGATTAAAGGAATATATTCTCCGCTTAATCTGCAATTTCGTATTTAGAATCTATCTGTTTCAATCTGTGATTGTTTCAATTACTGATTGATTTTAAATCCGATTTTTTTATAGGGTTATAGCGCTTTTAATGGTTTTAATTTAGAAAAAGCTAGAATATTATTTAAATATTAAAGTACCAGTAACGGCATCCATAAGATATTAGATATAACAGGAATGTGGATTTATGATGTCACAAACACGTTATTTTCGGGATGTCATTGTGTGATGTTATTAGGGGCGGACTTAGGACATCCCCACCATGCTACATTCTTGTTAAATGAGACTACAATCTTAACATGACATGTCACATATTAACGTGACTTTCACGTGAATGTCATGTTATTTTGCTACCTGGGGACAGCCCCTAAGTAGGTACCTACTGTTTTATTTCAGCTGAATGGATGACTAGATATGGGTATGAAGTGTGGATTGTTAATAATAGAGGAACACGTTATTCCCGAAAACACAAAACCTTATCCTCTAACGATTTTAAATATTGGGATTTTAGGTAAGTTTTTGGTCCTTTTTTTTTAATGCCAAAAAAAAAAGTTTTTTATACAAATGTTGTTTATTTTAAATAGGGGAAACAAAAAGACGTGTTTATTTTTTACGGATATTAATGTTTTCAAGGTAATTTCAAGGTCAACTTTCTTTTTTTTTTAATAGAAACATATTTTTTTACTGCTACTACTCCTCAAAAAATAAAAATCTTTTGCAAAAAAACTTTTATTTATCGGACTCTTAGTTCCGGAGATAACAGCCACATAAAATTAAAATGTTGGAACTCCGACGGACTCGACTATAGTCAATTATTATGTATTTTGAGTATTTTTTATGTATTTTTACCCGTGAAATCATATTCTAAAATTTAATTTAAGAAAAACTTAAACAGAAAAAAGGTTGGGGTAAAAAAATAAAAAGCCCTCCGGTTTCGAACGCTCCTGTTTAAAATTATTATATTAAAGTACTAGTTTCATAACATACGTTTTTAGTGCACGAGTACAAGTTTAGAAAACGAGCCGCTTGCGGCGAGTTTTCTAAAGTACTAGTGCTCTAAAAACGTATTATGAAACGAGTGCTTTATACAATTTTTTCTATTTTGCTCTAAAATTTAAAAAACTTACATTTAAATTGATGACTGATTTAGGGATTTTTGTTTTGGTTTCGCATTACAGTTTACACTATGTTTAAAATTCTAAGAACAAATGATATTTTGTTATATTTTACAGTCATTTCTTCTTTTTTCACTGCAATTAACCAGTCCACAATTTTAACACGGTAAAAAATAAACCAAACACAAAATTTTGTAAAAAATTAAACTTTAAATTGACATTGACATTTGCACGCAAAACGCCAAGAGATAGGCTTTTGTATGTTGCCAACCCAACAGAAAAAAAGTAATAATAGGACTTATTAAGCTTAGATCACATGCAAAACTTTCTATATCTCAAAGGGTTCCTGAGTTATTAAATAAAAACCGAATTTTTAGAACCCCTTTCGAAAGGACGTAGCTCCATTAGAACCCGTTTTTGGACATATATTTATAGGAACTTTTTTTCATATTTTGTTTATGTCGAACCATTCCTTAAAAGCAGGTGCGTTAGTTCCAACGAACTAATAACTCTTCTCTCTAGAATAGGCATTTCATTCGTAAAAACTGACAAAAACGAAGCCAACATAAACATTCGCCTGTCTTACTAGCACATCTTTGTTCTAACAGAGACAGCAATACCAGTTACTGGTAATTGTTATTGTTCAGGCCTGAATATACCTACTATTTGTTTACAAACAAACCGAGATGTTGGCGATACTTTATTTTAACGGTATGCGTATTTTAGAGAGAAGAGTTGTTAGTTCGTTGCTTATAACTCTTCTCTCTAGAATATGCATTTCATTTGTAAAAACTGACAAAAACGTAGCCAACATATATATTTGTCTGTCTTACTCGCACAGCTTTGTTCTAACAGAGACAACAATAACAGTTACTGGTAATTGTTATTGTTCAGGCCTGAATATACCTACTATTTGTTTGCAAACAAACCGAGATGTTGGCGATACTTTATTTTAACGGTATGCGTATTTTAGAGAGAAGAGTTGTTAGTTCGTTGCTTATAACTCTTCTCTCTAGAATATGCATTTCATTTGTAAAAACTGACAAAAACGTAACCAACATATACATTTGTCTGTCTTACTCGCACAGCTTTGTTCTAACAGAGACAACAATACCAGTTACTGGTAATTGTTATTGTTCAGGCCTGAATATACCTACTATTTGTTTACAAACAAACCGAGATGTTGGCTATACTTTATTTTAACGGTATGCCTATTCTAGAAACAAGAGTTCTTAGTTCGTTGGTTAGTTCTGAGACACCCTGTATTTTTTTAGTTTTCACGAAATCGCCCTTTATGATATTCCCGCATTCTTAGATTACATTATCAAAACAAGTGGAGATAAACTCAAAATAAAGAACAAGGTTAAGCTGCTTGGCTATGGAATGGCGGGAACTGCAAATTTGGCCTACACATCACTTAAGCCTAACGACAAGGTTGAGGTAATGGTAAATGTGGCACCAGTGGCAATAATGAAAAATGTGAAGAGTCCTTTAAGGTTTTTGGCTCCGTTTTATAAAATTGCGAAGGTAAAATAAAAACTAACATTTTTTAAATTCAAATATTTCGAAAACTAATTAATGGATTTGACTGATTCTTTTTTGGTTTTGAAGCTTAAACATTCTCTACCTTTGTTTGTTTTAAGAATGCTTATTTTTTTTTTTCGTATTAACAGCAACAAATAATCTACAACTATGTTTTTTACCCCATCTTCTAGGACTTGCATGGTACGCCACTGCAACTGTTTATCAAATTATTAAAGTCTTTCTTATTGCAGCAGTTTTAATGAATATTTTCTTTTTTATTTTTTTACATTTTTACTTCTGGTTTAGGAGATATCAGGATTTTCTTGAAAGTTGTCATTTTTTCAGTCAACTCAAAAAGTACTAAATCAGCAGAATTTTTTATTTGAAGCTCATGTCTTTTACTTCTTCTTCTTCTACGCTCATGTCTTTTACTTCTTCTTCTACGCTCATGTCTTTTACTTCTTCTTCTACAGTTTCTTCATCCCGGGGCAACTTTTTATTGCCGTCTGACGGAGGCTTAACGGTGATTTCGCAGAACTGCCGCAGGACGGAGTGACCCTATTGTTTCTTCTACTCAAGTATTTCAAACCCAATTTATGTTTTTAATAAATCTGATTAGAAGAAAAACGTAACTCGGTTAAGCTTCAAATTTAACACAGCATCAATCAAATTCATGTAGTACTTTTTAAGTTAACTGAAAAAATGACAACTTTTAGGAAAATCCTGATGTCTCCTAAACTAGAAGTAAAAACGTAAAAAAATAAAAAAGAAAATATTCATTAAAACTGCGGCAATAAGAAAGACTTTAATAATTTGATAAACAGTTGCAGTGGCGTACCATGCAAATCCTAGAAGATGGGGTAAAAAACATAGTTGTACATTATTTCTGGCTGTTGATATGAAAAAAAAATGTTAATCATTCTTAAAACAAACAAAAGTAGAGAATGTTTAAGCTTCAAAACAAAAAAAGAATCAGTCAAATCCATTATTTAGTTTTCGAAATATTTGAATTAAAATTTTTTAATTTTTTAGTTGTCCGGAATTTAATGCGCGGCAGTGTATTACAATTATTTAAAAATGTTTATTTTCCTCATATAGGTTATTAAAGGGTCCCTGGTAGAAAAGTACATAAATCTAACTCAACATAACATTAGATTAGTGACATGTTTATGTTTAGTCTGAAACGTTATACAAAAACGTTATAAAATATATAAATCTAACCTTAAAAACTAACGTTTGACGAAAACGTAATAAAATATATAAATCTAACCTTAAAAACTAACGTTTGACAAAAACATTATAAAATACATAAATCTAACGTTAGTTTTCTAAACTAAATTCTAACCTTTTTCTTACCTTATTCTAACTTTAAATATTTTTTAAATTTTCATTATTAATACGTAAGCTATAGTAGAAAAACTCATTTCAGACAGCTATTTGCCTAGGTTTGATAATTATTTATTATTTCTATAAAGTTTAAAAAAATAAACCCCAAAAGTCAAAATTATAAGTAAGTATACTAGTATACTAGTCGCCGCTACATAATTTGTTTCAATTGAGGTAATGATCACGTAGCGGTAACCAAAAATGCTAGTTGGGTAAGAAACGCCTTTCCCCAATTCTCTCCAGTACGCTCTCGTTTATAACCCTATCTGACCATTTTATCTTTTTAGATAATAACCGACGTATTAAGAATTGGATCAATTTTAAATCCCACTTCTCTGTCAACAGTATTTATTAAGTCACTGGTTCATTTAAGATTTACTAAAAAACTAGTTGCTTATGTACTTGCATTCTTCGTAGGCTGGACACCTAATGAAATGGACCCTGTAAGTAGAGATCATTTGTAATTTTGAAATTAAAAAATAAAAAAAGAAAAATTAGACGTTTTTTTTTTGAAAACTAGATGAAACGTTGCAATCACTCTGTCAAAACATCGGCACTATTGTACACTAGAGCTATCTAGTTTGCAAATTTCAAACTAGGTGTTTTGTTTGATTTTAAATTCTGTATCTTTAAAACATTATATTCTAGCAAAAAACTGTATATAACATTTTTTATGGGGCTTAAACAGAGCTTTTATTTAAAATATAATTTTTTGAAATCGGGTTATAAATATGTGAGATATGCTAAAAAACCTTTTACTGCTTTAAACGCCAATATCTCGAAAACAATGCGTTTCAGGAAAACGTTGTTTATAACATTTTTTGACCAATTTAAAATTATCTTTTATATAAGTGCTAAATTAACCAAATACAATAATAATTGCCTTAATTATAAACAAAAAACGCTAAAAATAGGAGTTTTACCCTATTTTTACCCCCTTACCCCCAATCGTTTACCCACAAAATCTAATCAGCTCTTCGGAATACGATTAGAAACAATATGCAAAAAACCGCAAGTTGATATCTCATGTAGAAACGTAGTTAGAGAGTTTACACCCAGACAGACAGACAGACATTTTTTGACCAATTTAAAATTATCTTTTATATAAGTGCTAAATTAACCAAATACAATAATAATTGCCTTAATTATAAACAAAAAATGCTAAAAATAGGAGTTTTACCCTATTTTTACCCCTTACCCCAATCGTTTACCCCCAAAATCTAATCAGCTCTTCGGAATACGATTAGAAACAATATGCAAAAAACCGCAAGTCGATCTCATTTAGAAATGGAGTTTACACCCAGACAGACAGACGGACGCAAAAATTTTTTTACTGATTTCGACTCAGAATGGTCAAAGATTTTGACTTTTCGGCGAAGATTTCAATACATCGGCACTCTTAGTAGCACTAAATGCCGATGTAAAAAATATTGTTTTCTATTCTAGGTTTTGGTAAATGTTGCGTTAGGGAATATTATTAACCCAGTTCCGGTAAAACAATTATATCATTACGCTCAAATGTACAATGCAGGAAAATTCCAGCAATTTGACTACGGAAAAAAGAAAAATATGGAAATATACAATTCGGAAAAACCAACAGAATATCCGTTAGAAAACATTACAACTATCGTTAGATTGTACTCTAGCCCTGAAGATTCGATATCACCTTGGGAAGTAAGTTACTTAAAGCGGAATGGGGATATTTTTGTGAAAAAACACAAGAAAACTCATTTAAAACGCTGATTTACATTTTACATTTGATGTAGATGTAGATATGTAGGGGAACAGGGGGCACAGTGAGTCACTTACTTTTTCAGAGCCCATATTTTTAAAAGTTTTGACAATAACTCAGATTTTTTTTCATACTACGTTTCTTTGATCTTTAAGCTAACATAATCTGCAGGTTTAAATTAAAAATGAATAGACCATGATTTTTTACAAGTACTTTTTTGACAGTATGTCATTTGATTCACTGAGCCCCCAGTACGGGGTACAGTGAATCACTGCAAGGGGTACAGTGAGTCAATATGGGGTACAGTTAATCGTGATATTTAAATAAATTAAATCAATTTATTAATTAAAAAAAAATGTTTATTTTAGATACCTACATAGTTAAATAAACTTAAATAAAACTCTTTGGTAACAAAATACAAAACTTAAAATTAATTAACGTAGGTAAATCAAAACCTTGAAAATGAAATTCTTAAGTAACAAAAAAAAAAACAAAAGTCAAAATAAACTAACGTAAATCAAGACCCTGAAAAACAATGTTAAACGTATACATTGATTGTATATTGTATAAACCAATTTTCAAAAAAATCACCACCCCTAAGGGGGTGGATTTGGATTTTTTTCATTATCAGATTCGTTTGGACTTTTCGACAATATTAAAAACCCTTATAATGAAATTTTTGTAAACAAATATTGTTCTCGCTCGGGATTGTTTTTGGTGAACAATCCCGAGCGAGAACTTTTGGTAACATACCTGTATGCCAAAGTCGTGTCCACAAGATTTCCCGGACAGACCGACCAATCGACCAACAATTTTTTTTGCTTGAAATTGATTTATATGGTCATAAAACGTCATAAAACGTCATAAAACGCAAAAATAGGCAAAACATTTTTTTTCGCGAATACAGGTCTTTCCTAAATTTTGAAAATTTTCAAAATGGGAAAGCAAAATTCCTACAATAATTTTAATTATAAATATACAGAAACATTTAATCATAGTTGAGGCACAGTGGATCATGAGCCACTGTGTCCAATCGGTCTTTGACTCACTGTGTCCCCCCAGTAACTAGACCAGTTCAGAGTGGACACAAAAAAAGATACCAAATATCTGATAAATTTGTGTAAACACACTTATTTAAGAGTTAATAAAGAATATAAAAATGCCAAATTACACTGGAATTTACGTAAAAGTGGTACAAATATACCAAATTAACATATTAACAAAAACAATACTTTCATTATTTATTTTATGCAGCCACCTCTTCGCTTCAACACACGCCACGCAGGTTTGCCGGCAACTGACCCTTTATCTAGAGAAACGTCTTCTTAGCGCGCCATTAGAAAGCGGCGTTTCTAAAACTAATATTGGTAGAGTTATAGTCAACGATTCATTGTGCCCAATGACTCACTGTGCCCCCTGTTCCCCTATACTTAAATTCAGAAATTGTCTTTTTGGAGCCCCGTTCAAAAGAAAGATACGCCGGTTACGCGTATCTTTCTTACGATCTCTTTTTGGACATTTGTTTATAGGACCTTTTTTTATCACTTTTATGTAAAATAACCCCTTAAAAGGAATGACTCTAGTTAAGAATAACCCTAATTATGAAAAAAAGTTCCTATTAACATATGTCCAAAAACAGGCTGCTACATGTTTAAGCCCCGTATAAGTTGCGGTCGGGATATACCCCCAAAAAACAATTTTAGAATATTATATTCTATAACTAGTATGGAATAGACAATATTCCGCGCGAGCGGAAAGTTTGTCATAAGAGCCGGCAGGCAAGTATGACGGTCCCACGAGCGCGGAATGAATATTCCATACGTGTTGTAGACTATACTTTTTCTTCGACTGCAAATATGAAACATTTTTATTAAAAATTTTAATGACATTTACAAGAAAATAATTTGACAAGTGACAGTTGAGTGGGTAAAATAAATAATTATCCACTCAATAAAGTAAAAGCCACGCGGGGGTTATTATTGAGTTTATCTATTTATAATAAAGCTGGTAATTGTCTTAGTATCTGTATGTATTGGATAAAATATATTTTTTTTGTTTTTACGAAAAATCACTTATTTTATGTATAATTTTTAGGATACAAAATTGATATATGGCAAATTATCGGAAATAACTCAACAAGACAGTTATTTCTCACACTTCATAAATTTTAATTATACCGGGGCAAATCATCTGGATTACATTTATGGAATACGACGATTTAAGGATTTGTATCTTAACATTAGAATGTATTTATATATAAAATCCACAGCATGAAATGTAGTAAATACTTAGTACTTAGTATAATAGATACCTATATTATATTAATAAAATATACCGGATTTCAAGCATCTCTTATTGCCATAAAACCGCAACTTTAAACAAAAAAAAAAGTACATTTAAGTTACTTCCGGTTTAACCGGAAATTACTCCAACTTTTGATTTTTAATATTCTAGTCTATTTACAATATATTGTATATATTAATATACAGGGTTATTATTTTAAATGGTACACCCCCTGTAACTTTTGAACCGGTTGAAATATAAACTTTAAATTTGGAATATGTAACAAAACCTTTCTTTTTTTATATTTTTTATTTTTTTATTCGGTAAGGCGGCGCCAGGGGGACAGTGCGGGACAATATTTTTAATAGCACCCTAGGCCTTGTGATAGTCATTTTAAAGAGCTTCTTCTTCTCTGTTTGACCATGTAACTATTTATATTTTAATATTTTTTTAAGATTTTTAACCTTACATTTATTACATTCAGATTAAGCAATTTTCATAGTTATAAACAATCATTCTGGGGCCAAGGGGTAAGAACAGTCTTTAAAAAGTGCCTTTGATATATGTGATACGTTATTTTTTAAAGAAATGAGAATTTATGAAATGACATTTTGATTAAATGAAAATTCTTTAGACTTTTAGTGTTGGTATGTCAAATAAACCTTTTAAAGTCTTTTTTACTCCTTGGCCTACTTAATAATTGTGTAAAACTGTGATAATAAGTTAAAAATATATTTTTCGGGGACCCCATTTTACCACCTTTTTGGGGCTTCAAAAGTAACCGGATCCGGAGCCTAGCAATTTGAAAATAACTTAATTTGAATGTACTTTAAGACATATATAAAATGCAGCCGGGAGAAAATAATGAAATAAAAATGGATACCAGCTCTTAGACTATAAGTTTCGAGCTATGGTTATGAAATAAGATTTGGATTATTCGAAAGTTGAACTAAATCTTCATTCCCAGTTACCGTGTGCAGTGTACTGATATAATTTACCATAAAAATACACCATTTTTTACGATCCTATATTCTTATCGACATATTTTCTAGATTTGTTGTTTGGAAATAAATGTGAAAAATTTTCATAGTACCTATTTAAACCGTGCGTGTCAAAAGTTAGGTAATTTTGAACGGCTTAAGATATCTGTTTAGTTTTCATCCTGTATATAGTAGATTTTGGTAAGTTCCTTATGCGGACAAATATAAGGTTGCGTGTGCATGACGTACTAGCTGGCTTAAAGCGATATTTCGGTGGTAGTTTGAAAGAGTTGGTAAAACAGCACGGTACGGACAATATTTTAAATTCGTCAGGGGTGCGATACTCACGCCACTATCGCTTCCAAAGAACAAAAATAACAATAGTTATTCGTAATGAATCACGCTATGGAAAATACATCCAATAAATAACATTTCGCGTAGAACCAGTGCAAATAGGGCTTACGCCATTTCTCCGAGGAAACATCATCTTGGGCCCAAGTACAAGAAGACACCTGGAACAATACAAGTAAGTCCCTTTTTGCCTCCCGTCACAAAGGTCCTTCGAGAAAACACCCCAGCGGTTACCAATATCGACTTGAAATTTAAAACAAGCAAGTAATATAACCCAAATATTTTTTTGGTATATTATATTTGATATGTTTTGGGGCACAAGGGAGGCAGGGGAACAAGGGGGAGTTTTTTAAATGGAAAAGGGGGTCGTGTGACACATTATTTTAAAGATTTTATTAATTCTCTATTTAAATATGTTTTATTTCAACGCTAGAGGCGACGCGGTGCCTATGCGAGTACTGGAAATTCGCCGACTACTGTTGATATCTTCAAAAGTTAAAGGGACTGACTTTCGACACGCACTGTATAATTAAATTACACCTGTGCGCATTAAAATTCTCATTAGAATTAATCATCTTAAGAAAATAATGGTTTAAATTAAACAATTCAATTTAATCTGGAGTTAAAATGTAGTTAGTGGTTTTTATTGTGTTTGCTTTGGTTAAGTATGTTTAAATTAATTTTTTTAAATATATTGTTAATAGTCAAATCAGGATCAGAAAATCTAACTGGTAAGCTTTTATTTGTTTAGTTTTTTTGAGGTTTTTATTAAAAAAGCTAATTTCCCGAATAGTATGCTAGCAAAATTTTTTCAGCGAATAAAGGACCACGCACATTTACTGAGGAAAATGTCTTTCTGCGGATTTGGCTAAAATATGTTGTAGGCTCTTTCAAATAAGGCATCGCAAGAATTGGAATCAAAAATAAAACTGTTGGGGTGGCTGGTAGCTAAAGGGTAGAAGTTACAAACCCCACAAATAATAGGATCTGGGAGACTTTGCCGAAAAAATTACCGCGAAACTTTTACCGCGAAAACATTTACCGCGAATTTAACCGCGAAATGTTACATCGCGAAAAAGTAATTACCGCGGAAAATTATTACCGCGAAAACATTTACAGCGGAAACTATTATCGCGACAATAAAAATCGCGCATACTTTTACGTCGTAATAATATAATCGCGCATACTTTCGCGGCGCAATAATATAATCGCGCTTGAATTTTAATTAAAAAAAATAAACTTAAAATATATATTATAATTTTTTGAATGAAACGCTTATTTTATAATCATAGTTTTATTTTTATTTTTTATCAAAAACAAAACCAAACAAACCAAACCAAACAATTTAATCATATTTATGTTTTTTAAAATACTAAAATTATAACACCAATATAAAGAAATTAGTTATATATTATATTATATTTATTAGTAACATAACCATAATTTTACTTACATATATTTTTAAAAACGAAACTAAGCAATTTAGCTATATTAAAATTTTATTAATTCTGCAATTAAAAAACTAAATTAAACAAATTGGTAATATAATATATTAAACTTGGCGTAGCTAACAAAAAAATATTATAAAAAAACGTATTTTTATAATTTAAAATTAGACGCGGAATTTTCTTTGCGAGTTAAATATTTTCGCGGCTATTATTTTCGCTATATATTTTTCGGGGTAATTGTATTTCGCTATTAAAACTTTTCGTGGTAATAGTTTTCGCTATTTTTATTTAGCTTTAATATTTTTTCGCGTTAAATTTTTATCGCTGTTAATCCTTTGCGCGGAAAAAAAACATTTCGCGGTAAATTTTTCGACGAAGGCTCCCGTTCCCAAATAATATAATTAAACTTTCCCCTCAAAAAAACAAATTGAACTATTTTCTAGATTTTTCAAATTGTGCTTAGTTTGCAGATATTTGGGGTGGGTCTTTTTAAATGATCACCCTACTGCAGTTTGTTGACCAGTGTAATTTACGTAAAGAGAAATTTCGAAAGTATTGTACAGCTTGTCAAACTTAGGATGAGACTTGAGTTTTTAAAAGTCGACATGCCCCCCTAGTGTGCATTGGACAGCGGCTAAATTCACCAGTTGTTAGAGGTGCGCGTATCGCCTATCTTCTTCCGAATACTTTCTTTTACATTTCCACGTCTCATCCTAAGTTTGACGAGCTGTACTGTCGGCAGTATTTTTTTAGATTGTTTAATTTCTTTAAATGAAGATTTGAGGGAGCCACAACCTTTGATTTTGAACGAAGATGGTAAACACATTTTGAAACCAAACCTCAATTACAAAACGATACAAATCAAAAATAACCAAAAATTTCTTCTTTCTTGTCCGGGCAGTGTTTTAACCCTTGACACGGAAGATACTATAACCGATTTATCAGAAAATGAACAGGTTATATGTACAGATGGATATTTTCAAATTCAGCATTATATAACAGTTTTAAGCAATATAATATGTAGGTAGGTAATTTGTTTTGGTAAAAAAAAAGCATCAGTCATCATAAAAGATGGCAAAACAAAAATACACAAGGCACATCATAAAAGATGGCGAATTCGATGCACTGAATTCGGGTGCCAAGAAGGCTACACCCGCCCCTTTCAAAGGCCACGCTGTAACTGTTCTACAGTGCTATCTCTTTGTAATAGTTTTTAACAGTTTAGCCAACGTAAGAAAGAAAAAGTAATCAGATTCACCCTAATTTAATTTTATATTATGCAGTTAAACATATTAGGTAATAATATGTATTCAGTACTAAAATTGTTGCACTTAGATTACAGGCAAACTGTTTATTAAAAAAGCCATCTGTTCACAAAGGCCTGAACTTTTGTATTTATTTTTATAGTAGTGACATCTGTTTGCTGGAAGTTGAACTTTTAGCATTGAATTTTACCTAGAACAGTTTGGGAAAGTTTTATTTATTTTTTTTTTATTTTTTATTTTCAATAATAGACTCGCCCGGGAAAGTGTCCCATTATTGCTAAAGATTTTGTATTCTTTTTTGAAATCAGAAAAGATCATTTTTCTGTGTGTATTTTAGCAAATACCCTGTAATAACAGCTAAATATGGTAAAAAACCTTGCGAAGAAAATAACAAAGAAATCAACATTGGTTTTCAAGTTAACAATACTTTTGTGCAACAAATCAAAATTTGTTTTGATGAGAAACTCAAAAGGACGCTTTATTCCACTTTTGAGTTGGGTCCTTCGATAAAAGGACATCAGAAAAGGTTTCCTAGACCAAAATGGATAGAGGGAGAATTTTACAATATTTCCCAGCTAACGGTAATTTTTATGTTTTTAATTTTTATTTAGTAATTTTGTATACCTACACGAAGAATAGCAATTATATACCAAGGTAGAGAAGACATTTTTTATAGCCGAGCGTATTAAATCCCGAGCTGCGTAGCAGCGAGGGATTTAAGTGTGCGAGGCTATAATATTATTCTCTACCGTGGTTTATATATTATTTTTTTTACTACTAGCGCATTTATTCTTGTTATTTAACATTTTTATATCAATAATAAACTAAAATTTTTGCTGGATCCTAATTAACCGCGCAAAAACAAGTAGGGGAGAGTGGGTATGTTTCGACCAGTGGGAGGATTCAACCATTTGATTTTATTTAAAAACTATTTAAATTTTGCGTACTTTCAGTAGTGCCAACTAATAAGTTTAGTGACTATAGTGCCTAGTTAAAGTTTGGTCAAATTCGGAAAGGTCTAAGAAAAATGACGAAAAAAATAATTTTTTTGTGAAAATCAGGTAAGGTTTTGGTACTACATTTTTTTATTGATATTTTTCTAGTGGTAAAATCTATTTAAAATCGGTTTTATATGATTAAACAAGTGTTTTATTGGCTTTATTTTCATGCACTGAACCTAAACTAATTCGTTTATTTTACCGGGTATCATCATATTATTTAAAATATGAGCATATAGGGATGATTCGACCAGTGGATGGAACATTCAAAAAATTAAAATAATATTAAAAATCCAATCCGTTTTTTAGTTTTCCAATATACTTTTAATATTGGTTCGTATTTTCAGATTACCTGCTACTTACTAGGTAGTTTTGTATTGTTTTCTTATATTAGTTAAATAGTTTCTGGTTCCTTTTAATATTAGTCTAATATTATTTGTTCATGTTCTAGTTATTTTTAATAAAACATTAATAATTTTTGGTTCATTTTAATGTGGGTTCTATATTTTTATAAGTATATTAGGACTATATTATAAAGTTTTAATAATAAATTTTAAATATTTTAATAAAATTTATAATTTTATTTACCCTGGTTTAATCATCCCCACCATCTGGTTGAAACCTCCCACCCTAGAGGGATGTTTCAACCAAATGTTACTATTTTTATTTTAATTTATAAAACTAATTATTTTTTAAATTAATACAACTTGTACTATATTATTTATTAGAAAACCTATTAAACTATAGACTGGTATAAAAAATATAATAAAATAATTTATTAAATATTTTATACAACGATTTAAACATTAAGAGGTCGAAACATCCCCACTCTCCCCTAGCCTTTGAAATCGCCATTTCTTAAAACAAATGAATAAATTGATTTATTCACTGAAAGTTGACAGTTCTAGTGGGTGGCATTTTAATATTTTTAAAATGTGGTAAAACATCAGTAAGTTTGTTATTTACTGAATACTATGTTATATTCTATTATAAATAATTCATTTATAATATTATTTGCCATGCTCATTTTTTATCTAATGGCAAAATATTGTTACATTTTGTCAATTAACCACCCCCCACCCATCTTGAAAAGTTTTATATTTCATTGATCCAAAAGTTGTATATTTTATGAAGGTGGGTAATTCCATGGTAACTGTCGTTACAGCCGCAGAAAAAAATACACTTTCTTTTAGATATTTTATTATATTATTATTAAAGATTGTTTGATATTTGTTATTTTTAAAGACTGTTTGTGAAAAAATGATAATATAATAAAATATTTAAAAGAAAGTATCATTTTTTATGCGGCTGTAACGACAGTTACCATGGAAATACCCAGGTTAGGATCTTTTTTTTATTCATTTACTTTTTTCTCGAGAAAAAAAATTGTATTTTTAAGCTAAAAAAAGTTGTAATTTTTGACCTTCTTCCCCCACAAAATCTTCTTCGCTACGGCCCTGATGGCATTCATCCTAAAAATTGTTATTTTTGTCCCATTTTAGGTAAATTATTTATATACTCAGAAAAAACAAAAACAAACCATAAACAAATTATTGGGATTGGACCAAAATTCCTCGAAATATTTGGATCCTGAAGAAGGGTTATATTTAGCTAGGGGGCATCTCAGTGCAAAGGGTGATTTCGTATTTGGAAATCAACAACGTACGACGTTTTACTTTATCAATGCAGCTCCACAATGGCAAAGTTTTAATGATGGAAATTGGGTGAGATTGGAAAATGACGTAAGAAATTTATCTGTGAGGAGAAAAATTGGATTGAAAATATTTACAGGTAAATAATAGTACATGAAAAAAATATATAGCTAAGAGCGCTATAAGACATATAACAAGCAAATTACCCTGGTAGAAAAGTACATAAATCTAACTTAACATAACATTAGATTAGTGACATTTTTATGTTTAGTCCCAAACGTTATAAAAAAGCGTTATAAAATATATAAATCTAACCTTAAAAACTAACGTTTGACAAAAACGTTATAAAATACATAAATCTAACGTTAGTTTCCTAACTAAATTCTAACTTTTTTTTAACCTTATTCTAACTTTAAATATTTTTTTTAATTTACATTATTAATACGTAAGCTATGGTACAAAATACTCATTTCAGAGAGCTATGCGCCTAGGCTTGATAATTATTTATTATTTCTATAATAAGTTAAAATAAATATATTGATTGCTAAAATATATTAAGATTTATTTATATGAATAAATTTGTCTCCAGCTGCCATTTTATGATGCAGGTAGAAATTTCCTAGTTGGCCACTTATAAATTATACTTATAACGTATTTCTAACTTAAAAAACTAACGTTAGATTAACGTTTGTAACTAACGTTAGATTCTAACGTTAAAAAGCGGCACATTTGCATATATTTTATAACGTACTTTTATACAGTTTTCTAACATTAGAAAAACGTTATTCTAACGTTAAATTTCTACTAGGGTATGATTGCTTATTATAACATAATAAGCAACATTAATTAAATCTATTATTAGACATTAATTAAATCTATTTAAGCTATAAAAATCATTACTATTTATTAAATTTTATTATTTACCAAACAATTAAAGTATATCATATAATTTTTTACACTGAATGCCATAATTGTAACAGGAAGCCTCATATTTATATTATAAATATAGGTATTCAGTGTAAAAAATTATATCAAATACTTTAATTTTTAATGAATAATAAAATATAATAAATAGTATGATATTTATAGCTCAAATAGATTTAATTAATGTTCCGTGCTAATAATTTTTATAATAGTGCATGTAATAAATATAATTGAGTCTAATTTATTTGTAACATTATTAGTTTTTGTGTCCCTTATAATAAAAACTACCTCTTAGAGAGGTCCCAGAACCACTATAAAGTAATAAACTAAACTAAACTAAAGCTTAAATCACTATAATTTTCCACCAAATATCTTATAATTTATAGCGCAGAGCCCACTAATTTCTTTCCGTGTATGGTACAAATGGGGCAAATTTAAACACTTAAATTTAAATACAAAACTGTTTCTTGTAGCATTTTTTGTGTTTTGCTTATAAGTAAACTACTTATTTGGGAGAGAAAAAAGTCTGTTTAGGACTTCCCTAAAACTCTAAAGTTTAAAGTTTCGTTTTGATCTGTTGAACAGTATGCGAAAGGATGGCTTCTAGACCTCTAAACTGCCCTACTTAGCTAGAAAGCAGTAACTCCATCTGTAGCATAGCGACGTTTTCACGTCAACTCTGTTGTAATATTTTAAAACGCTGCTATTGACAAATGGAGTTACTGCTTTCTAGCTTATTAGGGCAGTAAAAGAGAGATAACTCTTTGACTCAAAGTAAAGTAAAAATCATACAAAACTGTTAATATTTTAGGTACTTACGGTATTCTTAATTTACCTCATGAAGATACCGAAGAAGAGATAGAAGTATTCTTACTTAAAGACGAAGAAGAAGAAATGATTCCAGTTCCTCTACTTTACTGGAAAATAGTTTATGAGCCGAAATCCAAATCTGGAGTTGTTTTCATTGGAGTTAATAATCCCTTTCTGGAGGACTTATCAGAAGCTATAATTTGCGATGACGTTTCTTACAAAATCAAGTGGAAAACCTGGAGGAAGATCAACTCAAAATATGGATATTTATATGCCTGCACTGTTGAAGATTTTAGAAAAAAAGTTAAATATTTTCCAAAGCTAGATGTTGAATCTTTACTAGTTTAAGTACCTAGGTACCTAGAACCCAAAAGAATTAATTTAAATATCAAAAATTTAAATTTTAAGCAAAACTAATACATAGTGTAATATTTCTATGTTCTTCTATGCCTCTTACAACACCATGATTTTTTGGCAAGTTAAATTTGCAATCTTCTTGTAGGGATTTTTTCATTACTTTTTTATCCAGAAATTAAAATTTCAAGAAATATCTTTTAAAAAAGCTAGGAAGTTTAAGGTAGATACCTTTTATGAGGTACCTACCCTGGTAGAAAAGTATATAAATCTAACTTAACATAACATTAGATTAGTGACATTTTTATGTTTAGTCTCAAACGTTATACAAAAACGTTATAAAATATATTAATCTAACCTTAAAAACTAACGTTTGACAAAAACGTTATAAAATATATAAATCTAACCTTAAAAACTAACGTTTGACAAAAACGTTATAAAATATATAAATCTAACCTTAAAAACTAACGTTTGATAAAAACGTTATAAAATACATAAATCTAACGTTAGTTTCCTAACTCGATTCTGACCTTTTTCTAACCTTATTCTAACTTGAAATATTTTTTTAATTTCCATTATTATTAATACGTAAGCTGCAGAAGAAAATACTCATTTCAGACCGCTATGTGCCTAGGTTTGATAATTATTTATTATTTCTATAATAAGTTTAAAAAAATATCCCCCAAAAGTCAAAATTATAGTAAGACTGGCAACGCTGTATTAGAATTGAAAAAATATTTTAAGATTCTGAATGTATAAATAAATATTAACTAACTAAATATAAAGTCTTTCTGAGAGGTAAACGTATTTATCGAAGTATGACAGTATATTACACGAAAAATATTTAGGGCCCCCTAAAAAGATGGCTATTTTATAAATAAATGTTACGAAATTATGTTTAAAAATATTGTGATTGTTAAAATATATTAAGATTTATTTATATGAATAAATTTGTCTCCAGCTGCCATTTTATGATGCAGGTAGAAATTTTCTAGTTGGCCACGCGCCCTCCGAAAGTTAGAAATTAAACATACTTATAACGTATTTCTAACTTAAAAATCTAATGTTAAATTAACGTTTGTAACTAACGTTTGATTCTAACGTTAAAAAGCGGGACATTTGCACATATTTTATAACGTACTTTTATACAGTTTTCTAACGTTAGGAAAACGTTATTCTAACGTTTTATTTCTACTAGGGTAGCTATCAACTTATATTCTGTAATAAAAATTACATCAGATCAATATAAAAATATTATTAAAAAATAAAAAAACAAAAATAATTACAATATTTGTAAAAAAAAACCTTTTTGGGCAAGTGTAATACATGTACATCTAGATATAACAATGCGATGCCGTGATTGATGTGCCGCCACGTATCTTGTAAGCCAATCACGGCATCGCATTCTTATGTTTTATGTTCTTATGCAAGCTTCTGGGTAGGCCTTTAGCACCTATTCATTGCATATAATATTTGGTTGATTGGTTAGTTGGTTAAGCATAATTGGTTTTGTAACCAATTTTAATAATTTACACTTTGTGCACGACTGCATAAAAAATACAAGTATCACTGTAATATAACAAATAATGTACTGTATATTACGTAAAACATAAATATGATTAGTGTAAAGAATACAACTAAATAAAAAAAAACATTAATACAGTACGAAGGCGTAGGGAAGGGACATATTTATTATTAACTTTTTTTAGTCGCCATATTTAATTGTGTTAGTAACACAGGGAAAATATTTTTATTCGCATTAATAAAGTTTGGGAAGTACGTGATTTATTGGTCCACTGTTTTCCACGCCTGGACCTGACCTGTAATGAAAAATAGAGACCAGTAACCTAATTATTACTGGTCTGCAATTTAAATCATTAATTTCCGCTAGATGGCGCCCTCGATTAAAGTGTCATTATTAATGCTTAAAGCAAGATGGCTGAACTGCTGTTGTCATGATAAAAACGAATATAGTCTAATACATTTGGTTTAAAAACTTAAATGTACAGTGTTAGTCGATGTTTTTTACTTTTGAGACTGAGAAGGATAATAAATGTTATAAACGGTGCCTTGTGAGCTATCAACAAATGTTTTTTGTGGTTGTTTTTTTGGGTTACGCGTATGTGAAACTTTAGTTTTATATGACTGTGCTTTTATTGTGAAATGCAGAAAAAAATATTTGTGGTAAATATGAAAAGAACTAAAAAACTAAGTAATATAGTATTATTTTCTTCATTTTAATTTAAACATCTAGGTTTAAAAAAAAATAGTACTTTATTTTTAAATAAAAACAGCTGCGAATAAAATAGTATACAGGTCTCCCGGAAAATGGTACTTTTCCTTGACCTATAAATGGTCTCGGAAAAGTACTATTTTCCGAGTCGACCTGTTATCTACTATTTTCTGTGGTAGTAAGACATAAATTAAGATGTCGGATGGTCTGCCATCCGTGTTACTAACACAGAAACAGAGATGGCGACCATCCGCCACCTTTAATTCTATCTTACTAACACAAAACATATTTTTTCTATGTTGCTAACAGATAATTAAATATGGCGACTAAAAAAAAAAGTTAATAATAAATATGTCCCTTCTACGCTTTCGTAGAATAGAACAAGGAACTAAAACTAAATATAATAAAAAAAAACTTGTTTGTTTTAAACAAAACTAATAAATAATTCACTCAATAGTAATGTACTATAACATTTTATTACTTGGTAAAGAATAACTAGAAAACATATTGCATTGAACAACGACAGATAAATAATAAATATGTCCCTTCTATGCCTTCATAGTATAGAACAAGGAACAAAAACAAAAAATATTAATAAAAAACTGTGTTGTTCTAAACAAAACTAATAAATAATTCACTTAATAGTACTAAACTAAAGTATAATATCAACATTTTAATGCTAATGGTAAAAAATAGGAACTAGGAAACATATTGAACGCAACAACAACACATATCCCACCGGGATAACTCGGGGGGTACTTTTTGAACACATCGTTCACATCTAACTTAATAAAAACATGTTTACAGAGAGAAACCGAATTTTTTAAAATCTTTGAATTAATTTTTTAAAAAGTGAAAAGTTTATACCACATGCATAAAAAAATATAAGCATTCAAACTTAAAAAATGTATCGTTTCTTTTTAGTTACGTACGTATTTGTAGCGAAAAAAAATATGCTGTTATAGTAATAAATATAGTCCGTCCAATTATGCAAGATAGTAGTTTAAAACACCCGCGATTTTTAAGCTACATCATTGGTTAAAAACTCGTACCTTTTAACATATAAAATATTGTGACATTTTTTGTCTATGACAATGATTGACGGTCGCTAAAGCTAATAAAAGAAGAGAAAGTTACATAAAAAAATGGTTATACATAATGTTATTTTGTATGGTATTGCAAAAGGTACTTTTTTGGTTTATTCTTCACAAACTCATACTAAATTAGCATATTCTACATATTGTACAATGTAAATTATATTGAACACAAGGAAAACGTCAAACTTTTAGGTTACAATTACAACTTAAGGCCTATCCAGAGGCTCGCATAATAACAAGACACATGCCGACACATCAAGCCAATCCTGGCATCGCATTCTTATGTACTATGCTTGTTATGCGAGTCTTTGGATAGGGCCTTTCCAGGAAAACAGTACCGACATCTGTTAAACTTTTCATACACTACGATTTATGCATAATTATGATATATGCGCTCTGTGGTGTAAAACGGGCCGCGTTCCTTACTATCTTGCATAACTGGACGGAGTATAGTTTTAAATAACTTTTAGTACTAAGGCTTGTAGCAAGGCGGTCTCTAATTCAAGGCCGCATTACTCAGCCTTTAAGCTGGCTATGATGTAACCCATAAACATCTTCAGGGACGAATTTTTTGTTTAAAAAAAATTATTAGCAAAAGTTTAAAATGCTTTTTATTATAAAAACAAGTAAACAACTGAAGATGTGCGAATCTTGGTCATTGGATGTCGCTTGTGATTGGAAACAAAACAAATGAATGAATTCGGTGAATTTCATTTTGCGGAATTTATGTTTAACTGTAAACATATGTGCCTATGTCCCTGAAGAGGTTAAGAGATGTGGCATCAAAGCAAGTGGCGCGGAATGAAAAACCGACTTGATATTTATGTAACATTTACATTTTCTTACAAAAGACTAATTTGTACTATGCAGTACAATTAATAGTATATTAAAGTACTAGTTTCATAAAATACGTTTTTAGCGCACGAGTACAAGTTCAGAAAACGAACCCCTTGAGACGAGTTTTCTAAAGTTTTTGTTTCGAGTTGGCATTACAGTTTTCGACATGTTTAAAATTCTAATAACAAATGATATTTTGATATATTTTATAGTTATGTCTTCTCTTTTTCACCGCCACAACCAGTCAAAATTTTAACACGCTTAAAAATAACGTACAATAACACAAAATTTTATAGGAAATTAAACTTTAAAGTGACGTTGACATTTGTACGGAAAACTTCAAGCGATAGACTTATGTCTGTTGCCAACCCAAAAGAAAAAAAAGTTGAGACCTCTTATGGACCTATAAGAACACGCAAATTGCGTGTGATTATGAGCTTATAAGAGTCGCAAAATAGAAAAAAGTATGTAATGAGTATAGCTCAATTTCTATCACATTAATCTATTTCAATTAATATTTTATAATTATATATTTTATTAAAAACGCAGTTTTTTATGCATATCGTACAGTCCTTCTTAAATATTGAAAAATAACTATTCGTTGTAAAAATAAATATACAAAAAAAAACTACTTAAAGCAGAGAAGATGTATAATTATTTCCTTGTTTTACGATCATAATTCCAACTTTTTTGGATAAAATTGAACACTTTCTTTTGTAAAATTTGCGGAGCTCGTAAAGTGGAACGTCACTTTCCGAATCATCAAAGTCATAGACTAAAAAACAAAAGAAAAATAAAATAGAATATTATGCACCTAGTATGCGAACTAAGTCTTTAGTGTTCGAGACTGAAGTTTTTTTTGCTGAGACGGAGTCGAGGCAAACAATCAGTCGAGAACCCTTAAGACAGTTCGTATACGTGGTGTATATACAATTTTTTCTACTACCTAAAGCTAGTAACTCCAAATATCAGTTATAAATAAAGTTTAAAAATTATTTTGACATAGCTTTCAGTTTGACAAATAAGTTGAAAAAAGTTAGTAGTTGTCTCAAAAATTTTTCATTATTGACTGTCGTCAATAAACAATGCTTAACAACGGTCGATAATAAATGAACTCACTGATTTTATTGGTTGCCAAGGTAAACAAGCCTTGACAACGGTAGATAAGCTAGCAATTAATTAGGTAGTAGAAAATATTTATTTACGGTACTAGTGGGTAAAGTAAGATATTGCCCATGAGAAAATTAACCTGCGAGGCGTCAGCCAAGCAGGTTAATTTTCGAGAGAGCAATATCGGTTTACCCATGAGTGATATACAAGGTTTTATCCAATAAATAGCTTAGGGATTCATATTTTTATTAAAAATTTTAATGACATATACAAGAAAATAATTTGACAAGTGACAGTTGAGTGGGTAAAATAAATAATTATCCACTCAATAAAGTAAAAGGCACGCGGGGGTTATTATTGAGTTTATCTATTTAAAATAAACCTGGTGTCAGTAACAATGTTACTTAAAAAAATATAAACTTTTTTTTAATAATTTTTTAATAAAATTTTTAACAATGATCTAGGCCTAAGATACAGATTCATTGCAAATTTTATTGCATACGGCGTTCCCTAAATAATCTAAGTAAAAAATGGGAGGGGGTGGGGGTCTGGAAAATGTTACGCCGTGTTAGATGGGGGGGTTGTGGCGGTCAAAAATGGTCAAATTTTGAGTTACGTAATACTTAAACGTTCCTATATACCAATTTTGACGAAAATATTGAAAACATTTAAAAATATTAACCCCCATAGGGCAACCTCAAAAACCCATATAGCAATTTTTAAGTTTTTGTAAAAGAATATTGTATTTTTCCCTATTTGCCCCCTTGGCCCATACCTATGTTGACCAAAAACAATCCTAAGCGAGAACCTTTGGTAACATACCTGTATGCCAAATTTAAAGTCTCTAGCTTAAGTTATCGTGCCCACAAGATTTCAGGACAAACCGACCGATAATTTTTTTTTTGCTCAAAATTGATTTATATCGACATAACACGTCGTTAACCGCAAAAATGCAGAAAAACAAGTTTCAACACTTTTGCACAAATACAAGGCTTTCCCAAAATTTTGAAAATTTTCAAAACGGGAAAGCAAAAATAATAGGTATCGTATTTTTTTATCGTAATAGTATAGTTTTAATAGTTATTTTCTTAACTAGTGTATTAAGTGGATAAAATCACTTAATACACGAGTTGAGAATTTAATTTTATCCAACACCTTTTATTTTTAAATAAAAATCTATAATTTTGCGAAAAATTATGTCAAAAATATTAAGATTAAGTTTTCTTAATACTAAAATAATAGGTAGCCATGGCCTAAGTATGCCTATTAAAAATAAACAATTGCTAGTTTTACATTTCTTACAAACGTCAAAATGGACGCGGTGATGACAGAATTTTTAATAAAAACAGTATTTTATTCAAAAACTAAAGAATAATTTGGGGTTTTCTTTAATTTTTATGGTTTAGTTAACGTGCTTCTATTTATAGAATAGTTATAATACTTAATTAATAGGGTATGTAACTAATTTTGGGTGAGATCAAAAGCTGTACGTAAAAGAGTGGGTGAAAAATTTTTTAGTCACTAGTGGAAAAAAACTCACTTTTGACATTTAAAATAGTGCTCAAAACAAGTGTTTCTGTGAAGGTGTTGGATAAAAGAAGTTTTTTTTTTAAGAAAACATAGATAAATGCACCTCGGTATTATCCGCTGTTCGGTATTCCCCCGATTTCCCCTACACCTAATTTTTAAAACTTACCGCTATATTTACTTGCATCACTCGATAACGCATTGCTGGTAACCTCCTCAAATTTGTTATTACTGGAAAGAATCCTCAATAAACTCACAACACCGTCAAACCTGTTCAGGTGATCGTGGTAATTTTGACTCCGTTTTTTTAAGGGCAATGATTTAAGTTTTACGTATTGCTTTTTTAGCTCCAAATAAAGAGCTGCTTCAGTTACGTCATATTTAGAAAGCACCAATGCTGATTCGATCTCAGCAATTGAAAAATTTGTATATTGCTTTGATAACTCTTCTACGTCATGCTGAAGCTGCACTGCTGCAGCTGTTTTGTGAGCTGCGAACTGTGATTTCTGAATTTCCTGTTAAATATCGATGGAAAATATGTGATTGAGTTAATCTTATTAGGGGGTCATACTTAAAATACGCAACGCACTTAAAGGGAGGGGGGATAGTGCTTATTAGGGTTACAATGTGTTATTTTTAAAGAAATATAAACAGTTCCCTAGCGGATCCGATTACAATGAATACACTTTGATCAGACCGTGAAAATGTGAAAAAAGTACAAGGTGTTTACACTGGAGTACCACGGTGTATTACAGTGGGATTTCAGTGTAGGCACGGTGACGACTAAAAACTCCTGCGTTACACACCCTGGTAGAAAAGTACATACATCTAACTTAACATAACATTAGATTAGTGACATTTTTATGTTTAGTCTCTAACGTTATACAAAAACGTTTTAAAATATATAAATCTAACCTTAAAAATTAACGTTTGACAAAAACGTTATAAAATACACAAATCTAACGTTAGTTTCTTAACCTTTTTCTAACCTTATTCTAACTTTAAATATTTTTTAAATTTCCATTATTAATACGTAAGCTATAGTAGAAAATACTCATTTCAAACAGCTATGTGCTTAGGTTTGATAATTATTTATTATTTCTATAATAAGTTTAAAAAAATATCCCCCAAAAGTCAAAATTATAGTGAGTTTGGCAACGCTGTACTATAATTGAAAAAATATTTTAAGATTCTGAATCCATAAATAAATATTAACTAACTAAATATAAAGTTTTTCTGAGAGGTAAACGTATTTATCGAATTATAAAAGCATATTACACGAAAAATATTTACGGCCATCTAAAAAGATGGCTATTTTATTAATAAATCTAGAAAGAAACTATGTTTAAAAATATTATGATTCCTAAAATATATTAAGATTTATTTATATGAATAAATTTGTCTCCAGCTGCCATTTCATGATGCAGGTAGAAATTTCCTAGTTGGCCACGCCCCCTCCGAAAGAAATTAAACGTAATTATGACGTATATCTAACTTAAAAATCTAACGTTAGATTAACGTTTGTAACTAACGTTAGATTCTAACGTTAAAAAGCGGGACATTTGTACATATTTTATAACGTACTTTTATACAGTTTTCTAACATTATAAAAACGTTATTCTACCGTTAAATTTCTACCAGGGCGATTTTATCACAGCGAAACATAAGATAAGATAAAATTCCCCAATTTGAGATATAAATTTTTAACTTTTAAAGTAGAAATAGGGCTAAAGAAGTACCTATATAATAATTCCGAAAAACCTTCCCTACATTTCACTCTGTAAAAGTCCAAATAAATAAATTTCAGAAATTTCAGACTTGTACTAAGTCACTTCCCAGGTAGCAAAATAACATGAAATTCACGTGAAAGTCACGTTAATATGTGACATGTGATGTTAAGATTGTAGTCTCATTTAACAAGAATGTAGCATGGTGGGGATGTCCTAAGTCCGCCCCTAATAACATCACACAATGACATCCCGAAAATAACGTGTTTGTGACATCATAAATCCACATTCCTGTTATATCTAATATCTTATGGATGCAGTTACTTTAATATTTAAATAATATTTTAGGATATTAGCTTTTTCTAAATTAAAACCATTAAAAACGCTATAACCCTATAAAAAAATCGGATTTAAAATCAATCAGTAATTGAAACAATCACAGATTGAAACAGATAGATTCTAAATACGAAATTGCAGATTAAGCGGAGAATATATCCTTTAATCCGTGTCCGTGGTCTTGAGAAGCCCGGCAGAGCCCCCTATCCATTGAAAATCGTATAATGTGTATACAATTTCCTTATAATAATTTACTCTATCAACATCATCTTATATCGATTTTTTTGCTTCGAACGTCGGTGAGAAGCAAAATAACATGACATTCACGTGAAAGCCACGTTAATATGTGACATGCGATATATTCACAGCGTTGCTAAATATTTGTTATTTAATAACATGGTTGTCACGTCACACGTGTTACGTTGCAAATGTGATGTTAAATACATGTTATTTTTCAATATTATGTGATGTTATGATTTAGTTTAAAAATACACCCAAAAGTGATGTTAATTTCTTGTAATATAACATCCCTTGCTACCTGGGTTGTTACTTTTTATTTTATGAACTCCGACAATAGTAAAAAAAATAACAAAAGTAAGGTACTTACCTCATTTTTTCGCAAATCTATTGGATACAAATTTTTCTTCAAGTTTAAGGCAACATCAGGGTAGCCTTTGCTCAACTGTGGCTTATCGATTTTTTTCGCCCAAGGGACTTCCAAAACTGGATTTAAAATCGGTTTAGAAATCTACAGAATTGTGTCAATTAGGTTGCCGCAGATAATTTATAAATAAAAAATATAAAAAATTATAAAAACCGTTAAAATACCGTAAAATCTTTAGCAAAGCATTCTCAAGTTATCGTACCCGGGGAATGTCACTTTTTGTCATGCACTCAACCTATGACCCCCTCTTCTAGAGCGGTGACATAATTGTTGAACAACCCCCTATAACCTTTCAGAACGAAAGTAAATCGGATGTTAAAAATGCCCCGATCTACGGTATAAAAACGCCGGTTGCTTTGTTGGTTAGGTTCATCAAATACAAAATATTTCGAATTATAGAAAAACGGAGAAAAGGCCAGATAATAGCAAATTTTATAAAAACCTAATTATCTAAATAAAAATAAACTCAAATTAATCAAGGCCTACTATACTTACTTGCATTTGAAACCGTTTTTCTCTTCTAGATTCTTTGGTTATGACTCGTTTTAGCCTAAAATCACTTCTAATTCTTGTACACTTATTTAATACATTATTAAGAGTTAAATCCATCTTGGAAATAATCAATTTTGCAAAATTATTTCGAAAAAACAACAGTAAAATAAAAAAACTTGACAAAACTTTAACCGGTGGAAAACGCACCCCCACTTGTTGGAATGTATGCAATGTTGCCTAAGTTGTGCTAACTTGTACCACGATAAGAGCTTCCGAATAAGTTTTGTCGAATTTTTTGTGAAGTTAACCGTTACGTTGGAAGTGCTGATATAACTGAAGTTACTAGCTGGTAAGTTATTTTTTTTTTTGATAATAAATTTAGTTAACATACTTTTTTACTCCGGCACAAACAAATACCTACCATGCATGTTTTTTTTTGTCAGTTTTCTTATGGTTTTGGATCTAGATCTAGAACATTGCAGACGAAATACATAAAATTACGTCTGTATAATACCTAAACAATAATTTTTTTGATCTATACCCTATTAGAGTTATGTGGTTTTGATAAGCTATAGATTTATTGGTCTTGTTACCCAACAAACGATGGTATTTTGGCCGCATTATTTAAGGCGTGGTTATAACTCATTTTATCAAGGTCAGGAGAGCGTCACATCCACAAGAAATGTGAATCTCTACTCAGTAGCGAACTCTATGAAATGGAATACGGTGCAGTCCATAAATCACCCTTCTCTTAACTTTTTAACTAATTGACATATCTTCAAGTTTTGAAGACGTAAATAAGAAAACTTAAGCTATCTTTTTGTTTATATTGATATTTTTAGCTTTTCAGATGTAAGCAGGTGGGATATTTTTGCTGTAAGACAATAAAAAGTACGTTAATGAAACGAATTACAGATGATTCATAGATAAAATTTTATTAATTTCCTATATTTAAGTATAATGTAATTCAAATTTTACAATAGTTTAACAATAACATCTTTAAATATTAACTTTGGATTGCTTATCTTCTGGCAAAGGACTAATAGAAATTAAAGGATCATCAAAGTCATTTAGCGTGAAGTTGCCCAAAATTGAAATAGAAGCTAAAACAAAAAAATAATTTATACAAGATCGTACTGGCAATGGAGCTCTCTACAACTAGAATTATGAAACAAAAAACGTCTACCCTATATCTATCTCATTTGTGCTACACTTTCCAGCCAACCAAATAAATACTGTATTTGTTTTTCATACAACAAATACAGTATTTATTTGGTTGGTCGGAAAGTGTAGCACTGAGCAGCACGAACGAACATAGCTAATGTGAATCTGTAGAATAAGATAATTCTACTAAAATTTAGATGGCGCCAGTAATTTCTTTAATAAAATTAATATAGTTGGCCCGGCCAAGTAAATATTGTATTTGTTCAACAAAGAACAAATACAGAATTTGTTTGATTGGGTGGAAGTGGGAGTGTATGTATGTCTTCTATCCTTTTTGGGTAGAACTTTTGTCCCTGTCTAATATAACGGGAGAAATCGCCATTGCCATTAAATATTAATATTTATTACTTTACAAGAGAAAGAAAACCATATTTTTACGTTTAAGAAAAATCACCGATCCTCCTTATTGGGAAGCATAGCATACTCACAATTAATATTTTCCTCAGGAATAGAACAGCTCGAATTTGAGGCAACTCCTTGATTGGGTTTAACGATAACGGCTTGCTTTTTCACCACGTCGCCAACTTTTAATGGCGCCACTTTCCCACATGGCTTTTCATTGTTTTTATATTGTTTCGGGACATTTTGGTTGGTTGAATACGGCTGGCAAGGATTACACACCCCTAAAAAATATTGCTGCCATCAAAACAATAATTTCAATTAGGGGGATTCCCCCATACTTCATAAATATTTTATTTTTTCTTTTTTTATGTCTTTTTAAGAGATTCAAAAAAAAATTTGGAAAAAAACGAACGAGTTGATATATCGACTTCAAATTTTGAACTCTTAAATAAGACAACTTAAACTACCTTTTAGCATATATTTGATATTTTTAGCTCTTAAAATGTAGGCAGGGGGGCATGGGGGGAATTTTTTTTTAATGGAAAAGGGGGTCGTGTGATACATCATTTTAAAGCTTATAAAATTCTCTATTTAAACTAACATTTTTAAATTTTTTAAAAATGTTTTTGATTTTTCAATTTTTTGTGCTAAAACATTCGATTTTTTAAGTTTTTTTATAAATTTTTATTTATGTCAACTAAAATTAGTTTAAAAGTATAATTAACATTTTTTTATGATGAAATTAGGCATTTTTAAAAAATTATTTGTTTTTTTTTAGAGGAATTTTGACATTAATACCCATTTTCAACCCCATTTTAAACCCAAAATTTTTTATTTTTTAAATTTAAAAATATGGAGTTTAATGGAGAATTTTATAAGCTTTAAAATGATGTATTACACGACGCCCCTATTTAAAAAAATGTGCCCCCATGCCCCCCTGTCCACATTTTAGGAGCTGAAAGTATTAAATATATGCTTAAAGATAGTTTAAGTTGTCTTATTTAAAAGTTCCAAATTTGAAGTCGATATCTCAACTGGTTCAAAAGTTAAGAGGGGGGGGGTGACTTTTGGACCGCTCTGTATATAGATTACGTATTAAGTAAGTATTTTCTACTACTACTATAGTAGAAAATACTCATTTCAGACAGCTATGTGCCTAGGTTTGATAATTATTTATTATTTTTATAATATCCCCCAAAAGTCAATATTGTAGTAAGTCTGGCAACGCTATACTATAATTGAAAAAATATTTTAAGATTCTGAATGTATAAATAAATATAAACTAACTAAATATGATTTTTTTCTGAGAGGTAAACGTATTTATCGAAGTATAACAGGATATTACACAAAAAATATTTAGGGCCACCTAAAAAGATGGCTATTTTATAAATAAATATAACGAAATTATGTTTAAAAATATTATGATTGTTAAAATACATTAAGATTTATTTATATAAATAAATTTGTCTCCAGCTGCCATTTTATGATGCAGGTAGAAATTTCCTAGTTGGCCACGCCCCCTCCGAAAGTTAAAAATTAAACGTACTTATAACGTATTTCTAACTTAAAAATCTAACGTAAGATTAACGTTTGTAACTAAAGTTTGATTCTAACGTTAAAAAGCGGGACATTTGCACATATTTTATAACGTACTTTTATACAGTTTTCTAACATTAGAAAAACGTTATTCTAACGTTAAATTTCTACTAGGGTTCTTATAACCGAGGTGGCTCGAAAGTAAAATATCGGACCAAAATATTACTTACCAGCATTATTATTAAATTTTTGGTACATAGTTTGCCTTCTGTTGTACATAACCTTGCATCTCTTCGCGTACAACAGCTTATCGACTGCGCAGAAAAAGTCGTTTTTGCACAAAGTTAGCACCGTGTGGAGCGTGGCAGGATGAGTGTCGGGAAACAGCTGCATCAATCGCAGAAAGTAGAAAAACTGGCTGGAAGATTGTTGAACAGATGGACAGGTACGATCCTGTAGTTTTAGGGGGTCTATTTGGATGTTTGGCTAGAATAATTCTGTGCCTTCCCTGCTGAAAATGACGGGTCTGCGCGGGTATAAATGGTGCATAAACCGGATGAAATTCACTCGCTGCTCAAGTCCGGTTTATGCAACATTTATACCCGCGCAGACCCGTCATTTTCAATAGGGTTGGTTCTCAAAGGGCGGATGTCACTTTGTCAATAGCAACGTTTTTAAGTCAACTTGGATGTAATATTTTGAAAACGCTGCTATTGACAAAGTGACATCCGCCCTTTGAGAACCACAGAATTATAATAACTAGTAATTAAAGTATTTCTAATTTCTAAATTAATAAAAAAATGTACTTACGTTCATTATAATTATAAGGTTATTATCACAGGAATGGCTGTGTTCAATAATTATCAACAATGACAATAATAGAAGTAACTTTCAGTTTATCTGTCAAATGATTTTTGCATAGCTGTCTATTTTATTTTAGAATTCAGTTCTTATAAGTACAAAGTCATCTAAAAAAATATTTACTTAATCTTTTCTATTTGTCGTGGTAAGAACGCCCTTAGAGTAAAAATGTATGTAGACAATCCAGAATGATACTTTTAGAGCCCTAAAAAGCCTAAAATCATGAAAGTATCGATAAAATTCTTAGTATTTGTAATTTTTAAAATTTAAAAGCCTTGATATCTATATTTTTTCTTGTTGAGTATGAAAATAAGCCTGCAAAATCTTAGCCTGATCAAAAGTTTCTAACCCATGCCAACAAGGCCCCGAAATTGCCCCTGCTAAATTCCGAAATAGTATATTCTATAACTAGTATGGAATAGACAATATTCCGCGCGAGCGGAAAGTTTGTCATACGAGCTGTCAGGCGAGTATGACGGTCCCGCGAGCGCGGAATGACTATTCCATACGTGTTGTAGACCATACTTTTTCTTCGATTGCAAATATGAAACACTGTATGGCTTTAAACTGCGGACAAGGTTAAAAACAATGTTTTTTCGTGACTCGACATTGTAAATGCAACAAAACACATATTTTTAAATAAAGAAATTAATGTTATTTAATAATTTTATCAAATCAGTACTTATAAAAAAGATTTTTATTTAATTTTAGCACATATTTACAAATTATAATGCAAACATTGAAGGTTATGTCAGATTGTTGTGACAGATACCAGGTTTAAATATTTAAGAATAGATGGAGCAGTTTTAATTTTTTGAACTAAATTGATAAAAACTGGTCAAATATTAAGAAAAACTAATAAACTTTATGTAATTTTAACGCAAAACTTTAAATTGTATTAAATTATTCAATATTTCATGGTAAAATATAGATATTTTTGCTAATTTTGCTACAGTTTTCTTTACTTTTATAAACGAGATGGCACTACATGTGCTCATTCTAACACTTGATACGGAATATTCATACC
This sequence comes from Brachypterus glaber, assembly GCA_958510825.1. NCBI lineage: Eukaryota > Metazoa > Arthropoda > Insecta > Coleoptera > Kateretidae > Brachypterus > Brachypterus glaber. The sequence goes on from OY294046.1 coordinate 4,022,008, forward strand.
GTATCTAGAGCTAGAATGGATTCATTCTGTGTTTGAAAAGTGTGTGTATTGGCTTACATTCTAAAGCAGTCGTAGAAAAAAGTGCATTTTCTATTAATTTGTGCTTCTGACTAATTATAAATATGTATTAAATCAAACATTTTTTATGTCACTTTTTTTTATACATAAACCGATTTAAATTATTTTTAAATATTACGATAATCTATCAACATTTTGATGCGATTTTTGTTAAAATGTCGATGTTAATTGACGCTTAGACCCCATACTCGTTGCGTATATTTTGGTAATATTTTAAAATAACTAAAATAGTTTTATACAGAAAAAAAAGTGACATTAAAGCTTTTTTATTAATTATTTATAATGTGTCAGTAGTACAAATTAATAGAAAATGCATTTTTTCGGAATTTAGGGGTAATTTCGGGGCCTTGTTGGCACGGGTTAGACTCTTTTGATCCTGCTAAGATTTTACAGGCTTATTTTGATACTCAAAAAGAAAAAATATAAATATCAAGGCTTTAAAATTTTATAAAATTACAAACACTAGGGCTGGTTTTATACGAATTTTATCGATATCTCTGATTTTTGTGGGTTTTTAGGGTCCTAAAAGTACCCCTTAAGGTTATCTCTATATTTTTCTTACTCTAAGGGCGTTCTAACCACGACACAGAAATTTTTAATCTTTAAAGATTAAGTAATTTTTTTTTTTTTACTTTTTTTTGGTTCTGTTAAGATTAAAACAATATTATATCAATAATAAAAATTTAATTAAGGTTGTCAGTCATCCATTATATACAAATTTACAACCAACGTAATATTTTTGTAATATACAAACAGTAATTATAAGAAAAACTTAAAAAAAGAAAATTCTTTTTCCTACGACAAAATCGATGGCCAAGTTTAAATAGGTCGTAACTTTAAAATTATTTTTTCTTCTACCTAATTAAGTGCTACCTTACCAACGAGCTAATAGGCATTTCATTTGTAAAAACTGAAAAAAACGTAGCCAACATATACATTTGTCTTACTCGACCATATTAGATCTGCCTTGTTGCGTTTTATATTTTTAATAAATCGATAAGATGGACGCCTGTACAATTCTAGAAGTATTAAAAATCACATAAATTAACAATTTACTTTTTTAAATGTCCGTCGTTTTTCGTCTTTCATAAATATATTTATTGAATATTCAACAGCGCAGAATTAAATCTCAGAAAAAAAATTGACGCAAGAGATTCGTTTAAAAAAGTTAAGAAATGTCTAAAATGTCTAAAACTCTATGAGATGCGACCTATTAGAACTTAACCATGGAAAAATAGTCCAGGAACCCACGCCCAGTAGATTCTTTTTTATTACCTCACCGTTGAGACTTTGTATATGTGTTCTTTATGTCCAGTCAAACAACTTCTTACATAAGAAAATTCTCGGTAGCGGGGCGTTTTTTTTGGGACCAACCTAACATGGTAACGTTAAAAAATCTACTGGGCGTGGGCTTCCGGACTAATATATCATAATAAAATATGCTAGAATAGTTATTTTAAAAAAAAATTATGAAAACAACGCTTTTTCGGCCGAACGAGTAAGAAAAAAATGCATGTTTTTGTGGTCGTAGGAAAAATAGTGTACAAAACTGCTGGGAAAAAAGGTTATTCATCACATTCTATAATTGTGGGAGGAATGGAGATCGATGTGTTCTGAGCCATTGGCAGTGCCATCATAGGGTAAACTGGGGCAAAAGTATTCGAGTTTGGAGAGTGGGGCGATTCTGACTCAGGTTCTTCAACCTCGTATTGGTTTTCGATGGTCCTGAAATTCAAAAGTATAAATTGAAAAAAAAACAAAATTAGCAAAACTATTTTTTAATGAAATGGAGAAACGACAAAAATTTTTAAAAATTGTGTACACGATAACTTTCGACTCTAAGAACCTTCAACGTTGATTTTTTTACTATAGCTTGTTTATACAGGGTTATTTAGAAATAGGGTAATTAATTTAAAGGGGTGATTTTACATTGAAAAATATTTGAGGCAAAAACCATTTATCTTGTTTTAAGATTGTTAAGTTAAATAATTTTAAATTCTTTGGCTCAAGAATTTTTCTTTTGAGACAAGACCACTTGCATTTCACACAAGAGTAAAGAATTTTAGGTTAAAGAATCAGAAAGATCTTGGCAAGTGAATTATATTTTCATGTTAAGAGAAGGCGCTTTTGGACGTATTCAAGAGTGCGAAGAGTTTGGCCTAATTTCATATGTCATTACCGCAAAGGATCCTTTATTTCAGTGCACTTTTTTGAACATAGAGGACAGTATTTGTTTTTTGGCAGCAGTGTAAAGGCATATCCAGAAGCTTGCATAAGAACATAATGCATAAGAATGCGATGCCGTGATTGGCTTACAAGATACATGGCGGCACATCAAGCCAATAATGGCATCACATTGTTATGTGTTATGTTGTTATGCGAGCCTGTGGATATGCCCTTACTAGTTACCTGATTGCTTCTGCATCTTCAAAATCGTCCTCTGATATCGTGTTTTCCAATTCTTTTTCTAGTTGTATCAGTCTCATTTGGAAATATCTTTTCTCTTCGTTCAAACATGCCAGATCCTTTTCTTGCTCGGCGATCACTTGTTTCAGATCGGAGATCGTGTTCATGTCTTCTGCTCGAGACTCGCGCCTCTCGTACCTCAGTCTCACTTCTTCAAACCTAGAATTTTTTAGAAAAAATAAATAAAAGTTAAAAAAATTGCTTTATATTGATACCATTTAGGTTCGAAAAGCAACATTTTTTGAGTTGTTACACCAGTTGCAAAAATAATAATAATTAATTTAAATGTAAGGTTTTTAAATTTTAGAGCAAAATTGAAAAAATTTTGTAAAGCAGTCGTTTCATAAGACGTTTTTAGAGCACTAGTACTTTAGAAAACTCGCCGCAAGTCCAAACTTGTACTCGTGCGCTAAAAACGTATGTTATGAAACTAGTACTTTAATATACTATTATATTTAGAGTAGATTTTAAGCTTTCACGGCCATTAAGATATAAAGAACTTTCACTTTCGGGTTTAGACCGTGTTAATGGATTTTCACTTTCCGACGTTTCGTCTCTTACTACTAGAGACATCTTCAGGGATTAATCTGAAACTAAGTTTCGAATCAACTTGTGTCACTATTTATGACGAGTTGTGGTTATTCACCCGTGACGAGGTTTTTCCTATCAAAGACTTCCATATTGCAGGTAAGTGGTAACCAGTGTCCCGATTGATATTGTTAGGATGCTTGATGATTTCTATCGATTCCCGTATCTTCCTTGGCATTTTTCTGTTTTCTGTTAATATTTGTTTTGTTTCAGACAAATTGATTTTATGACCTGTTTCATGTACATGTTCGGCTACTGCCGATAAGGAAATTTGTTTCTTTCTTATATTGCGCTCATGCTCTTGAAGTCTTGTAGAAATTTTTCTCTTAGTTTCACCTATGTAAACCGTACCACAGGAGCAGGGTATTTTATATACGCCTTCTGAACTCAGGGGTATTTTGTCTTTTGTTGAAGTCAAACATTGACCTAATTTTTGGTTGGACCGAAATATAGGCTTAATATTTGACTTCTTCAAAAGTTTACCTATTTTATCCGTGATACCGCTTACATAGGGAAGTATAAACCACAACTCGTCATAAATAGTGACACAAGTTGATTCGAAACTTAGTTTCAGATTAATCCCTGAAGATGTCTCTAGTAGTAAGAGACGAAACGTCGGAAAGTGAAAATCCATTAACACGGTCTAAACCCGAAAGTGAAAGTTCTTTATATTTAGAGTATTTTTCTTACTCCTACGTTTTCCGAGAAAAAGTAGTGGTATCTAACTTGGGATAACCTGTTAATATATGAAGAATACAGGTTAAAAAAGATGAGGAGCCACAAAATAATAATTCTGAGAAACATTGATTTTAAAAAAACCTTTATTTTTTAAAGATTTATCCGCTTAATAGGCAGGCAAGTGTTTTGGCGTCTCTATCTAAAAAAGCGATACTATTGACCCTCATCCTTTTTAGTCTTCATATATTTTTTCGAATATGCCTTTAAGAGAGTGGACAGGTAGATACTTACAGTTTGGTTAGACATTGGCATTTTCTTTGTAAATGATCAATGGTTTCCTGGGACTGTTTGTGGTTATTCATCAACTTTAAGCGGAGGGTTTCCTTTTCGTTTTCCTGTTGCTCCTGAATTTTCACGACCGATTCCTCGAGATTTCTACGGTCAAAAAAAGAAATAGATATTAGAGATTTATTGGAGTTATTGGAGTTATGGAACTAAAATTATGCTTTTAATGCACTCGGGATCTTAGGGGCTGTCCATATATTACGTAACGCGCCTAGGGGGGGAGGGGGTCAGAGAAATTCTTACAGTTTGTGACAGGGGGGAGGGGGGGGTCTAGGTAAACGTTACTTAACGGAATTTAATAAATTTAATGTTTATTTCCTAAGCTTGGCAGATGTATTTTTATTTAAACATAAATTACTATTTAGTGGCCCATGATTCCCCTTTTCACACAAAAATGGACGAAACTATGTATATTTAAATAATATTGTAATCAGTAAAAAAACTGTTGACATTGATACTAAAAAAAAATCTTACGGCCCTGTTCTTGCGTGATCTTGCCGATGAATCATCGGCGATGATACATTTTCGCGCGGAATGTGTACACACTGAACACCAATGTGTGTACTATTTTGTGTACCTGTGCATAAACAATATACGTGTTATATGTGACACTCAGTGTAAAAAGAGGTACCTAGTATTTTTTCCCTGTGTGATATTGATTATGAATATTTTTTTAAAGTTTGAGTGATTTTTTCGTTTAAGTACATTAAGTGCTATATGTATTATTATTATATATGTATCATTTTTACACTGTCTTTTTACCGTCTTGCATTATGCGGAATTCTGTATCAAGATGTCAGAAAAAAAAAATACAAATTTTTATATTGTTACGCGTTACAAAGGGGGGAGGGGGGTGTTGGTAAATGTGACAGTTTGTTACACAGGGGGGGAGGGGGTCAATTTTTTTGAAAAATTGCGTTACGAAATATATGGACAGCCCCTTATATACACGGAGGAGTGCCTTAAAGTGATGTTTTCTCTTAAGGAGAAGAGTGGAGGCATTAAAAAAATCTAGGGAAATGACAAACCCGCAAACGTGTTTTTAGCCTTATCCCGATATGCCGAATTTCTGCTTTAGTCAAAATATATTTTTAAGGTTCCCTGGTAGAAAAGTACATAAATCTAACTTAACATAACATTAGATTAGTGACATGTTTATGTTTAGTCTCAAACGTTATACGAAAACGTTATAAAATATATAAATCTAACCTTAAAAACTAACGTTTGACAAATACGTTAGAAAATACATACATCTAACGTTAGTTTCCCAACTAAATTCTAACCTTTACTCATTTCAGACAGCTATGTGCCTAGGTTTGATAATTATTTATTATTTCTATAAGTTTAAAAAAATATACCCCAAAAGTCAAAATTATAGTAAGTCTGGCAATGCTGTACTAGAATTAAAAAAATATTTTAAGATTCTGGATGTATAAATAAATATTAACTAACTAAATATAAAGTTTTTCTGAGAGGTAAACGTATTTATCGAAGTATAACTGCATATTACACGAAATATATTTAGGGCTATCTAAAAAGATGGCTATTTTATAAATAAATGTAACGATATTATGTTTAAAAATATTATGATTGCTAAAATATATTAAGATTTATTTATATGAATAAATTTGTCTCCAGCTGCCATTTTATTATGCAGGTAGAAATTTCCTAGTTGGCCACGCCCCCTCCGAAAGTTAAAAATTAAACGTACTTATAACTTAAAAATCTAACGTTAGATTAACATTTGTAACTAACGTTTGATTCTAACGTTAAAAAGCGGGACATTTGCACATATTTTATAACGTACTTTTATACAGTTTTCTAACGTTAGAAAAACGTTGTTCTAACGTTAAATTTCTACTAGGGTTATTTATCATGACATATTTTTACAGTTCCGTGTGCAAAAATAGACTTGTTTGTCATACTTCGCATATTTTTTGACCATTTTTTTATTCTATAGTTGGGATTAATCATATTCTTTCTTAATTACCCTGGTAGCAAAATAACATGACATTCACGTGAAAGTCACGTTAATATGTGACATGTGATGTTAAGATTGTAGTCTCATTTAACAAGAATGTAGCATGGTGGGGATGTCCTAAGTCCGCCCCTAATAACATCACACAATGACATCCCGAAAATAACGTGTTTGTGACATGATAAATCCACATTCCTGTTATATCTAATATCTTATGGATGCCGTTACTGGTACTTTAATATTTAAATAATATTCTAGGATATTAGCTTTTTCTAAATTAAAACCATTAAAAACGCTATAACCCTATAAAAAAATCGGATTTAAAATCAATCAGTAATTGAAACAATCACAGATTGAAACAGATAGATTCTAAATACGAAATTGCAGATTAAGCGGAGAATATATTCCTTTAATCCGTGTCCGTGGTCTTGAGAAGCCCGGCAGAGCCCCCTATCCATTGGAAATCGTATAATGTGTATACAATTTCCTTATAATAATTTACTCTATCAACATCATCTTATATCGATTTTTTTGCTTCGAATGTCGGTGAGAAGCAAAATAACATGACATTCACGTGAAAGCCACGTTAATATGTGACATGCGATATATTCACAGCATTGCTAAATATTTGTTATTAAATAACATGGTTGTCACGTCACACGTATTACGTTGCAAATGTGATGTTAAATACATGTTATTTTTCAATATTATGTGATGTTATGATTTAGTTTAAAAATACACCCAAAAGTGATGTTAATTTCTTGTGATATAACATCCCTTGCTACCTGGGTATGTTATAAAAATAAAACTAATTTTCTTCTGGCTTATAGTAATATTTAAAAAACACTTTCTTTGCAAATGTGCGGTCATCTAATTTGTGACATGCAATGCCAAAACATAGTTACCAACTAACAAATAACAATTTTTACCAGATTTTTTGTCTCCACTCTTTTTCTTGACAGAAAACGTCAGTTTAAGCTTTTTAACCATGTTTAAGATTATACAGGGCGGTCCAAAAGTCACCCCCCCCCTCTTAACTTTTGAACCAGTTGAGATATCGACTTCAAATTTGGAACTTTTAAATGACAACTTAAACTATCTTTTAGCATATATTTAATACTTTCAGCTCTTAAAATGTGGGTAGGGGGGTATGGGGGCACATTTTTTTAAATGGAAAGGGGGGTCGTGTGATACATCATTTTAAAGCTTATAAAATTCTCCATTTAACTCCATATTTTTAAATAAAAAAAAATGGGTTTAAAATGGGGTTGAAAATGGATATTAATGTCAAAATTCCTCTAAAAAAAACAAATAATTTTTTAAAAATGCCTAATTTCATCATAAAAAATGTTTATTATACTTTTAAACTAATTTTAGTCGACATAAATAAAAATTTATAAAAAAACTTAAAAAATCGAATGTTTTAGCACAAAAAATTGAAAAATCAAAACCTTATAAAACATTTCTAAAAAATTTAAAAATGTTAGTTTAAATAGAGAATTTTATAAGCTTTAAAATGATGTATCACACGACCCCCCTTTCTATTTAAAAAAATGTCCCATTTTAAGAGCTGAAAATATCAAATATATGCTAAAAGATAGTTTAAGTTGTCTTATTTAAGAGTTCTAAATTTGAAGTCGATATCTCACTCGTTCAAAAGTTAAAAGGGGGGGGGGTGACTTTTGGACCGCACTGTATACGAGCGGCAATCAAATCAGCGTTGCCAATTCAAGCGCTAAGTATTCTGTAGTTGAAAACAAAAGCGAGTCTAATCTCATTGATAAGCAGTTTATGGCTGGCCGGATCTTGGCTGCCGCGACGGCTTGCTATTAGAGAATACCAATGCTTGCTCGTCGTATCGACACTGCGAAGTCACTCTTAACTACCGTAGAATTTGTCAAACTGAATGTGTAAAAATCATTAATCGGAATAAATTCAGTTATGACTCATCAACGTTGAAAATAAACACAGAAACATAGGCTTACGGAATAATTTTGCCGAATTATGAGGGAAATTTTTATAAAGGTCACTAAATCGAAACATTTGACGACTAATTTTTTACACACAACAATATTGAATATACATATTACCTATAAATATGTAAATATATCGGTGTTTTTCGAAGAAAATAAAAATGTAAATATTTAAAACCTCGCGTCAACGATAGAATCGACGCGGCGCCTATGCGAGCACTGAAAATTCGCCGATGACTGGTGATAATACAGATACTTAAAACACCTAGAAAACCACAAGGACTTAAGTGTATTCCAATCTCACCTGATTTTTTGTTCAGCTTCTCTCCTAGATTTCATCAGCTGTTCAGCTTGTTGTGCAATCTCGTTATTTAATACTTGGACGCCCCCTTCTAAGGTATCTATATTATTTTGTAGATCGTCTATTGTAGAGTCTTTACTATTCAGTTCGTTTTTTAGACTGTCAATTGTTTTCAGAAGTTCGATTTCGCGCGCATTGTGAGATTTTTGTTGCGTGTAAAATTGCTCTTCCAGGGTTTTGTATTTTGTGACGTACTCGTCTTCGACTAGGTCTATGGCTTGGCTTTTTTGATTTATTAGGTTTTCCCATTGAGAATCTGTAAAATAAAAATACAATCCAATTAAAAAACAAGGTTCTTGCCTCTGAAATAGTATATTACATAACTAGTGTGGAAAGTGACATATTTCACGCGAGTGGAAAGGCTTACGAACGAGCCGCCGGACGAGTGAGGAAACCCCACGAGTGTATGAAATACACTTTCCAACGAGTTATGTACACTATTTTTCCTACGATCCCGAAAAAATATGAAGTTTCTTATTTTAAAATTTTCTAATTTTTATTAATTTTTAAGAAAAGCAAAGCACAAAATAATTATAAAGAGGATACATATTTATATATGTAGGTATGTCAAACAGGAAATATGATTTTCATTTAGCTTTAGTTTTCCTTGGTTTTATATTTAATACAATACATAGCTGTTTAATGGGTTGCCTATTCCTAAATAAATGCAAACTTTTAATTAATTTAGATTTCTGTGGTTATGCTGCCATATAAGACAGTAAAATTGTACTGTTTTACATTTCATAAGAAAAATACTATGTATTTTGATGTTTTTTATGTAATGTAAGGTAACTAAATAAAAAATTAAGTAATTTTTATAAGATCTAGACTAGACAGTAATGGTCAAAATAGTAACGGTATAACTATAGTTTCTATTTTTGACATGAAAAACAGAAATATTTGGATTAAAACACTTAAAAGATATAAAAGGCTGTGGTGAAAGGTGGAAAATGGTTTATAAAACAAGGTGAATAAAATTATAGTAGAATCTACGAGGTAAATATCTAAATAATATTAGGCAAACTTCCATACATAAATATCCCACGTGTGTGATATAAAAATATCAAACGAATGCGATATGAGGCGTTTTCTAAAGAACAAAAGAGTTTGCTAAATGTTATTTTCATAGAGGATCGTAGGAAAAAAAGCTTTACCCCTGTCGGAAATTTTGACAACTAAAAAAAGCGCCCTTGCATCTGCAGGATTCTCAATTGTACCGCTAAATTTACCCAAAAGTTGGGTAAATTAATTACTAATAAATTTGCTGTCTTAAAAAAAGGTCAAGGTCATCGCCTTTGCAAATTTTCCAACTTTATCACTCAATTTTCCCAACTAATAAATTTAATGACTAAAAAAAAGCTCATCGCCTCTACAAATTTTTCTAACTAGCCAACTTTCAACACCATAATTATGTGCGTAATGTAAAGAACTGAGAAAAACCATATTTTGTGGAAAAGCCCTTGCCAAAAGGGTAGGGTAAGGCATCAAATGGTGGGTTAGATGAAAATTGAAGATATTTTGGAGAGAGCGCTGGGATTAAGAACAAAGACATGAATGGAGTATTGCACAAAAATAATAAAGGATAAAGGATGTAGATTTTTTAGGAAAATGACAGAATTGGCAGATATTTTGAATGGAGTATTGTAAAAATGTCATAGACAAGGAAAGACCTCCAAAGCCGTTGCGGAATACTGTGATAAATGTGCCTAGCGCATCTGAGATAAACTTGCACATGCGCGCTACTATTGTTGTTTTTGACGAGTATTTTTTAACCTTAGTTTTGTGTGTCAAATAAAAATTGTAAAAAATTCAACAAAAAACAATAAATATCTACGAAGAAACGTCGAAATAGTTTTTTAAAATTATTTTATAAGAATTTTTCGAGGTGTGTTTGAGTTTCGGGATTTTGTACACCTACTTTGAGTACACCAGGGATTGACCCTTTGCTCTTTATAAAGCAACAATACAGGTTAGGTTTAAAGATATAAACAAATTCAGCAAAAAAAACAATTAAAACACAGTAGAAGTCGAAAAATGAACAGAAACAAACGACGATCTGACAGTACTGACATTATAAACAAACTACTAATAATTCGTCACCCCAGCATTGGTTTGCCATATCTCTATTTTAGGACATTTTAAGATTTTTACTGGGGAATTTTTTGAGATAATACAAATGAATACTAGGGTGATGGATTGTTTTACGACCGACAGCTTTTCACAGCTGATAGAGATGCGTACTGCGCAAGGTCAGACATATTTCGTTACGTCATTTCGCTGCCCCGTTCTGTCACAAAATAATCTTGCGCAGGCTGAACTAATGGTTCTCTTTCCTTCTCTATGGAAAATGTTTGCTAGGACCTAAATTTCTTCTAGGGACTCACCCAATTCTGCTCTATGTTGTTGAATCAGCGTTTCAATTTTCTCTTGCGATTCAATTTCCATTTGTTCTTTGACTTGTTCCAATGTGGTTCTTAAGTTACTCACTTCTTTTTGACAGTTTGTTTCAATTTCTAATACCTTTTCTTCATTTTCTTGGTTTATTTTGTCTGAAAAAAAAAATACTGTATCATTTGATTCCCTAAAAACTAAGACTAGTTTCAAATATTTACAGAAAGGTTTGGACTTCGATCAATGTAACTTTTGTCCCATTTTAAGAAAGATGTTCTAGTTTATTAAGTTATTTAATGATCGATTTTATTGATGTCACCAGACTGCAAAATACAGAAATACAGGATAGGTGAAGCAATTTTGCATTATATAGTTTTGGCCACAATTTCTATAGCGCAGGTGGGATGAAGATTATCTCCAAACTCATTAAAATAGCTTTATGCAATACATACAGATAACAAGACAATTACCAGCTTTATTTTAAATAGATAAACTCAATAATAACCCCCGCGTGGCTTTTACTTTATTGAGTGGATAATTATTTATTTTACCCACTCAACTGTCACTTGTCAAATTATTTTCTTGTAAATGTCATTAAAATTTTTAATAAAAATATGAATTCCTAAGCTATTTATTGGATAAAACCTTGTATGGCACTCATTGGTAAACCGATATTGCACTCTCGAAAATTAACCTGCTTGGCTGACGCCTCGCAGGTTAATTTTCTCATGGGCAATATCACACTTTACCCACTAGTACCATAAATAACTATTAAATCGTTAGGCAACCGGTTGGAGAAAGAGCTTACTTAAAAGAATGTCTGCATGTACCGTATAATTAGTATATTTCGTAACGAGTAAGCGACTTTAGTCCTTAATGCACGAGAATGAAGTTTTTTTGACGACGCGAAGCGAAGTCAAAAAATCATTCGAGTGCACTAAGGACTTGTCGCAAACGAGTTGCGAACAACATTTTTCGTTCGATCTACAGTCTAGACTCTTTAAAAATGTATATTTTAAAGAATTACCTGTGTTTAATTTTGACATTTCAACATTTTATAAACGTCAAACGACTTTTGTCAAAATGAAAGCTATGTGTACTCGTTTGGGTAAATGAGTGTGCATAGTTGTCATTTCATTCAAATATGCACTATGTATTCGTGCGATAGAAATATATCCTAACGAGGATATATAGTGAACATTAGGGTGCCCAGGACCTATGGAATTGTTTGGGTCCCACACCTCAAAATTATTCCTTTAGGTGAAAAAACAACCCTGATTTTTTTTTAAATGTTTAAAAAAATATTTAGAGGTCGCGCCCGGCGCTTTTTTGAACAGAAAATCATGTGAAGGGTTTGTATTTTTTTAAGGATATAAAAACATTGATATTGGACATTTATGAAACAAAAAAGTGTTTTTGGATAATAAAGGAATATTCTTAATTTTTATGCCCGCCTACAAAAATTAAATAGCTTTTTTATGGGGTAAAAATGCTAAAATTTCACGCGTAAGGTTAATAAAGGCTAGAAAAAAATGCACTTAGAAATTTTTCCAATTAGTCCTTTTCTTTTTGGAGTATTCTTCTATATGTCAGAATTCAGGAATTGTATTTAATTTTTTGAAAAAAAGTACAGGGTGTCCAAAAAATAATAAAATATCTCAATAAAAGTTAAAAAATGCATTAAATTGCCATAAAATATTAATTTTGTAGCCTATAAATAAAAAAATATTTCAAAATGCCCTATATGTTATATTATGTAATAAAATTGTAGAATATGTATTTATTTTTGTTTAAAAAAAATACTAAACCCTGCCTTTATCCATTACTACGTTAAAAAATATATTTGTTCGCTTTTTATTTTACTGTATTTAAAAAAGCAATATTTGCTTCAAGTAGTAGAAAAACATCGAACAGAGTTTTCATCCTCGAGGATGATCAAGCAAATCATCTATAATAGCTGGATTTAATATTTCGTCTGACTAGTTTTATACTTAGTTAAAAAAGATATTTTTACTTTCTTTAATTCTTATGCAGACAGTACTATAATACCGTGCGGTTCAAAAGCCCCCCCCCCTCTTAACTTTTGAGCTAGTTGAGATATCGATTTCAAATTTGAAACAAATAAGAAAATTCAAGCTATCTTTTCGCATATATTTAATATTTCCAGCTCTTAAAATGTAGGCAGAGGGGCATTTGGGGAAATTTGCTTCACCCAGTTACATAAATAAACACATTTCAAAGCAATTTGTACATATTATTATATATTTTGGCCAAATATCATCTCTTTTATCGAAATAAAGTGATTTTTTTACACTTTATGAGATTTGTTATTTTTTTTTGGACATCCTGTTCTTTTTCTTAAAAAAATAAATATGGGGCGTTAATTGGTGCTTATTAGTAATTCCTAAAAAAAAATGGCCCATGAGAAAAATTTCTAAGTAACCTTTTTTGTAGCATAAATTAGCTTCATACGTCAATTTTTACCATTTTTAAACTCTAGCAAAGCCATTTTTTTATGTATAAGGGTAATTTTTTTATTGAATATTCTCTTACTATTCAAAAACAATTTCTCTCCCCAAAATCGCCCGATTTCAAAGTTTTTATACTTAAATTATAATAAAAAGACTTTACATGTTTTCTCTCTCAAAAAACCGCCGGGCGCGACCTCTAAATATTTTTTTAAAAATCTGAAAAAAATTGAGGATTAGTTTTTGATCTAAATGAAAAGTTATAGGGGGTGGGACCCTAAAAAAGTCCATTTTTTTAATTTTCATTGGGCACCCTAGTGAACATGCATTTTTCATTATTTCGTGTACACTAGTTCGTACGAAAAACGCCTAGTAACAAAAGCTTGTTTTTTGGGGGCTTTTGTTACCTACCTACCTATTTCAGTATCATGTTGTATGATTAATTTTTCATATTTTTCATGATGTGTCATATCAATTTTGTCCATTAATCTACGTAGTTCCAGGATATCTTGATCTGTGGAGGTTTGTGTCCTGACTATTTCCTCGTGGTAATAGGAGTCCTTATCTGCAATAGCTTTCTTTAAAGATGTTATCTGATAAATAATAAAATACCCTATTAACTATAGGATTAGGTTTCAGGAATAACGTTAGAGGAAATGCGCCTAATTTCGGATGGTTTCCAAATTTCGGATAGTAGTGTATTTAAGATACTGTCTGCAAAGGTAAACAGAAACCTACTTTTATGTGAAGCCAAAAGTCAAACTAAATCCGTCCTGTAATATGATAACGGTAGAGCTTCTCCCCTTTAAATGGCAGCACAAATCGTTTATATTGCAAATGGCAGTTTTGTGCTCAGTTGCATTATTATGCTTGTTTATTTTATAAATAATCGTTATAAAAGTTCGTGATTCTGTCTTGGGTAAGTTATGATGTTAGTTAAGTTGATCCACTATTCATAATTAAGCAATTTGAAAACGTAAACATTCTACAAATTTCTAATCTAAAAAGCAGAAAGTTGCCTAATAGACCATTTTTGTGCATTTGATTCCCAATTTCGGATATCCGCAAGGTAATTATTATTCAGGATAACCAACCATTAATTATTCTTTTTATAATGATACAACAAACTAAGATAAACAATTTTGAAAAAACGAAAATTACCTAAGATACTAAGATATTCGAAATTGGGAATCTAAAATTATAGTTCCTATAGTATTTCGTAGAAAATCGCTTAATGATTAAATTACGTCTTAAATGTGAAGGAATAACAAGAAACATAAGCAATGGGATCCAGATCTACTCTTGAAAAAATTTTTTCGGATATGTCCGAAATTAGGAGCCCTTTTTTAAATGCACAAAAATGCGCTGATTTTTTTTAACCGTGTTTTTTGGAAAAAATAAACTGTAATAAAATTGCTTTTATAATAAATCATGGTTCGCTATAATAAGTTGTATCTGGTTATATAAAAAAATATCAAAAAGTAATACCGAGTATTAAATATTGAATACATTGTAAATGGTATCCGAAATTAGGCGACTTTCCTCTATATTGTTCTTCAACACCAAAGGGTATAATATCTGGCGACTTAATATGAATGAAAAATGATGAAACACCGTGACAGTGAATGATCTTCTTTTGCTTAAACTTAAATTGTGACTTTTCAGTGGATTTAAATGAACTTTTTACTCGTAATTTGGACAATACCAGACGTGGTCATACATTCAAACTTTCACGTGAACTTTTTTTTACCACTATCAGGCAATATTTTCTACCTAATCGTGTCTTTAGCTCCTGGAACTCTCTAACTGAATCAACTATCTCCGCCTCATCAGTAAATTCTTTTAAAAATCGTTATGATGGTAGACATCAATCTTTTATTTTATATTAAATGTTTCAATTTTTATATTTCATATTATCTATTTATATTTGTAATAATACTTGGGCATAATAGGCATTAATACCTCCGCCTTTTTGTACTAATAGTAATATATATATATATATATATATATATATATATATATATATATATATATATATATATATTATTATAATAATAATAACATAAATCGAAAACCAGGACCCAGGTAGCAAAATAACATGACATTTACGTGAAAGCCACGTTAATATGTGACATGTGATGTTAAGATTGTAGTCTCATTTAACAAGAATGTAGCACGGTGGGGATGTCCTAAGTCCGCCCCTAATAACATCACACAATGACATCCCGAAAATAACGTGTTTGTGACATCATAAATCCACATTCCTGTTATATCTAATATCTTATGGATGCCGTTACTGGTACTTTAATGTTTAAATAATATCCTAGGATATTAGCTTTTTTTAAATAAAACCATTAAAAACGCTATAACCCTATAAAAAAATCGGATTTAAAATCAATCAGTAATTGAAACAATCACAGATTGAAAAAGATAGATTCTAAATACGAAATTGCAGATTAAGCGGAGAATATATTCCTTTAATCCGTGTCCGTGGTCTTGAGAAGCCCGGCAGTCCCCTATCCATTGGAAATCGTATAATGTGTATACAATTTCCTTATAATAATTTACTCTATCAACATCATCTTATATCGATTTTTTTGCTTCGAACGTCGGTGAGAAGCAAAATAACATGATATTCACGTGAAAGCCACGTTAATATGTGACATGCGATATATTCACAGCTTTGCTAAATATTTGTTATTAAATAACATGTTTGTCACGTCACACGTGTTACGTTGCAAATGTGATGTTAAATACATGTTATTTTTCAATATTATGTGATGTTATGATTTAGTTTAAAAATACACCCAAAAGTGATGTTAATTTCTTGTAATATAACATCCCTTGCTACCTGGGGACCTAAAGTAAATAGATATTTACTATCGCTATAATAATAATAATCATAATAATAGTACCTAATGAGAAAAACGGCCGCTCAAAAAAAACAGAAGACGATTTAAAATAGTGCAAAAACACCATATCCATTGTGACTATAAACTTGTAATCATAAAAAAGTTAGTAGTTGTCTTTAATTTTTTTCATTAGTAATGACGACGGTCAGTAATGAATCATTACTGACCGTCGTCAATAAACAATGCTTAACAACGGTCAATAATAAATAAGTTCACTTATTTTATTGGTTGTCAAGGTAAACAATCATTGACAACGGTTAGCTAGCACTTAATTAGTAGAATAGTATATTCTATGGAATAGACAATATTCCGCGCGAGCGGAAAGTTTGTCATACGAGCCGGCAGGCGAGTATGACGGTCCCGCGAGCGCGGAATGACTATTCCATACGTGTTGTAGACTAAACATTTTCTTCGACTGCAAAAATGAAACACTGTATGGCCTTTAACTGCGGACAATGTTAAAAACAATGTTTTTTGTGCCTCGACATTGCAAATGCAACAAAACACATATTTTTAAATAAAGCAATTAATGTTATTTAATAATTTTATCAAATCAGTACTTAAAAAAGATTTTTATTTAATTTAAGCACATATTTACAAATTATAATGCAAAAATTGAAGGTTATGTCAGATTGCTCTGACAGGTATCAGGTTTATATATTTAACAATAGATGGAGCAGTTTTAATTTTTTAAACTAAATTGATAAAAATCTGGTCAAATATTAAGAAAAACTAATAAACTTTATGTAATTTTAACGCAAAACTTTAAATTGCATTAAATAATTCAATATTTCATGGTAAAAAATATATATTTTTGCTAATTTTGCTACAGTTTTTTTTACTTTCATAAACAAGAGATGGTACTGCATGTGCTCATTCTAACACTTGATACGGAATATTCATACCGTATTTAGAGCTAGAATGGATTCATTTTGTGTTTGAAAAGTGTGTGTATTTGCTTACATTCTAAAGCAGTCGTAGAAAAATAGTTATTTATATACCAAGGGACTAAACTGGCTGTTTTAGTCCCGCTGCATTAGTGTTTCCTGAGCGAGCGTAGCGAACGAGGGAAACAGAAATGCAAGGGACTAAAACAGCCAAGTTTAGTCCTGAGGTATATACACTATTTTTTGCAGGACCAAACATAATTTAGGTAGGTAGATAAAATTAAAATAAAAACCACGCGTTTAAAATCGGTTGTTTTATTTTCGTAATTTAATCAAGATGCCTGTAAATTGCGAAAAGTCAGTTTCATGGCTATCGCGATTTCAATTGTTTTTTAATATGGTTGACACAAACGTCAAAAAAATGCACAAATATGATAAATTTTAAGTTATGTATAAATTGTTATAACAATGTTATTTTTAAAGGTTTTCTTTGTTAAAATCAAATAAATTGGTTTGAATCGCTAATTTATTATTAAAAAACACCAAACCTAATTTTTGAACCAGCAAAGCACATAGTAAGTATAACATTTTAATATTATCAAGGTTGCCGTGATTTTTATTCCCTAGGGAGAAAAACGGAAGTTTAGTCCCGAAAATGAAAGAGTAAAATTAGGTTTTAGTCTTGATCGTGCAAAAAAAGAATTATATATACGCAAGATTTCAAAGAATAACTCCCTAAAATAAAACAAAATTTGTTGATATACGACAAATGATTCAGAGTTATTGAAAATCAAACATGTGCCATACCTCTTTCAGACAATCCCTGAGTTTTTGGTCCCATTGTTGTCTCTCCTTTTCCATCACTTCATCTTTTTCCTTCCGCAACGTTTCGACCGCGATGTGTTTCTCTTCAAGATGTATCTGTTCCAGTTCAGATTTCAGTCTTCCGCATTCCCTCAACAGTCTTTCTTCCCAATACATTGCTATTTCTATCCTTTTATGATTCAGGGTCTGTTGTAGCTGTCTCTCTTTGTCTAAAATTTCGTTATGGTGGACCCTTTGCATGTGTTGAAGGTTTTCTTTTTCAAGGTCGATAAGTTTTCGAAGGTTTTTCGTCTCGTTTCGGAGACTGTCTTCTGCATTTTTCATTTGTTCTTGTTGTTCTGTCAGTTCTTTTAGGGATTTTTGTTGGTCGACTGTTATATTTTTCAGGTGTTTTATTTCGACTTCGTAACCTTTTAAATTTTCTATCTGAAAATGAAATAAGATGTTCCATTAATCTATATTTGCTTCTTGTTTCTTTTTCTTTGTTTAACCTCGTACTATTCTACTTAATTAAGCATCCCCTAAGTCCAGGACTTGTGTGGGCTAGTAGTAGAGGGAACCACCGGCTTATACTGACTTTCGAACCAGTTTCTAGGGAATGTCCGTTTCACTTAGCGCCTTCGCCAAATTTCAATTATTAATTAACTGAAAAAGGCAAATCGGCGCCAGTGAGAATCGAACTCACGATAGTAGACTTGCTATACATACGCGCTAGCCACTACGCTATGCCTCCCATAATCTTGTAAAGTACTATATAAAAAAATCAATTTTTTTTAGCCCAAATCATCTTATTTTTTCCTGAAACGTCGAGAAAAATAAGCAAAACAAACAATGATGTCTGTCTAGATTATGGACAAGAATTTTGTTTTAATTTGTAAATAGAAAGGTTAAGATTTAGGTATTTACTGTGAATATTTACATAATGTAATAATAACCAAACTATATAATGGGAGGCATAGCGTAGTGGCTAGCGCGTATGTATAGCAAGTCTACTATCGTGAGTTCGATTCTCACTGGCGCCGATTTGCCTTTTTCAGTTAATTAATAAATGAAATTTGGCGAAGGCGATAAGTGAAACGGACAATCCCTAGAAACTGGTTCGAAAGTCAGTATAAGCCGGTGGTTCCCTCTACTACTAGCCCACACAAGTCCTGGACTTAGGGGATGCTTAATTAAGTAGAATAGTACGAGGTTAAACAAATAAACAAATATAACCGCTATAACCAAAACATTCCAATCTAACGGTAAATATATTCAAATATTTATTTGGTATACCAAACGTATGACCAAAACTTTGGTAATTAAAACTGAAAGTCTTTATATCACTGTACGATAATACTGCCCTGCTAAGACAAGTTGTCCTATCTGCAAAAATTCACTTTGTGAGATAAGCACACCATTTTATTGCTTTACACTAGCCCCATGTGCTTACTAAAAAGAAATGTCCTATCTAAAACCCAAATCCTAAAAATTAACCTAAGATGTTTGTCCTATGTGGAAAACTTTCAATGTTTTTTAAATAAAATTGTCCTAACTAGTCTTTACTAGACGTATAAGTCAGGACTAGGACTAACTTTACAAATCTTAGTAATTTGATTGGACTTTTTAGATCATTTTGTCCTAACTTTCTCAGATAGAACAAATGCATTTAGTATGACTATTTATTTTTCTGACAAAAAAATATATATTTTTTTCAAAGGATATCACGTATTTTTGATTTAAAATAAAGCAGAACCCAACGCCATATTTATTTAAATATGTTTTCAAAAAGTGCAAACATAAACAATAAAACCTGCCATATCTCAAAACATCTAATTTGCAGATAGGACAACTTGTCTTAGCAGGGCAGAATAGTACCCGTTAAAATATATTAATTTTAATTTTTAGTTAATAAAAGTTGTCTGCAAAATTTTTTTTTTGACCCTTATGCATTTTTTTGCTATTCGGTGCTTCCTGCCTCACCTGTTTCATCATATCTTCAGCCTGTTGCATCTTCTTTTCAGCCTCTTTGTACGCATCAGAAAGTCTTTGTTCTAGCGCACTGTCCTTTTCTTCCAATCTTTTTTTGCACGTCTGCTGTACTTCCCTTAGTTTCCACTCAAAATCATCCAGTAGCTGTTGCTCCTTCATTATATTCACCGTTCTCAGTTTTTCGAAATCCGCTTTCCATTTTTTCTCTATCTCTTGTTTTTGCTGCGCCGCCTGTTCCAGTGTCTCTACAACCCGCCTCTTTTCTTCTTCTCTTTCTTTTATTAGTTCCCGCTGTTTTTCTTCTAGTCTTTTTTTCTCCTGCGATAGATTTCTCAGTTCGTCTTCTAAGTCTTCTATTTTGTTGCGTAGCTGTCGGATGAGTTTTTCTAGGTCTTCTATTTTGCTTCTGGTTTCATTTTCGTATGTTGTTAATTTTTCTGAAACGAGAAAAAGTTAGAGTAAAACTAGATGAAACGTTGCAAGCACCCTGTCAAAACATCGGCACTATTGTACACTAGAACCATCTAGTTTGTAAAGTTCAAACTAGGTGTTTTGTTTGATTTTAAATTCTGTATCTTCTAGCAAAAAACTGTATATAACATTTTTTATAGGGCTTAAAAAGAGCTTTTATTTAAAATATAATTTTTTGAAATCGGGTTATAAATATATGAGATATAAAAAAACCTTTTACTGCTTTAAACGCCAATATCTCGAAAACAATGCGTTTTAGGAAAACGTTGTTTATAAAATTTTTTGACCAATTTAAAATTATCTTTTATATAAGTGCTAAATTAACCAAATACAATAATAATTGCCTTAATTATAAACAAAAAACGCTAAAAATAGGAGTTTTACCCTATTTTTATCCCCTTACCCCCAATCGTTTACCCCCAAAATCTAATCAGCTTTTCGGAATACGATAAGAAACAATATGCAAAAAACCGCAATTCGATATCCCATGTAGAAATGGAGTTAGAGAGTTTACACCCAGACAGACAGACAGACAGACGCAAATTTTTTTTTTACTGATTTCGACTCTGAATGGTCTAAAACGTCGAGAAATGAAAAAAACGTGGTCAAAGATTTTGACTTATTATGCCTTGCGGTCCAAGAGTCACCCCCCTCCTTACTTCTGAACGAGTTGATATATTAACCTTAAAACTCATAAATAAGACAACTTAAACTATCTTTTCGCATATATTTGATATTTTGAGCACTTAACATGTGGGCAGGGAGGTATGTGTGGACTTTTTTTAATGGATACAATGTGATACATCATTTGAAAGCTTATAAAATTCTCTATTTGACCGTATATATTTTTAATTTTCCTAGACTCTTTGTTTAAAATATGTTGAAAATGGGTATTTTCGTTTAAATTTCTTTAAAAAAATAAAACAATTTTTGAAAAATGAGTTATTTTAAGTTGCAAAAACGTGAATTATATTTTTAAAATAATTTAATTGATGTAAATAAAAAATTACAAAAAAAATCTTAAAAAATCGTTCCAGATTTGAAGTCAACTCGTTCAAAAGTTAAGAGGGCGGTGACTTTTGGACCGCGCGGTACATCTTTAAGGGGATCTTTCTGCCTTCCACTTAAAATTTTTTTTGTAGCACTTTTTTATATTAAAGAAAAAATATATTATTGTAAATTTCTGTAGGTATGTTTATTTATATTTAAAGAATACAAAAAAAATTGACTTTTAAAGTGACATTGTTTGCCATAATCTTTTTTGAAAAAAAACATCAAAAAACGGTGGTCGTCGCCATGATTCCGGCCGTTTAGATCAAATGAAAAAAAAAAAGGGATATTATTCAGTATTGAAGTCGCTATTGAAGTTGCTATGGCCCTACAAAACGGCGGACGTTTTTTAAAAAAAGATATAAATAATTTTCAAGAAAAACGTCTGCCATTTTCTTATTTTTTGGCCAAAAAAATTTCTTCTAGGTAGGGCTATAGCGACTTCAATACTGAATAATATCCCGCTTCTTTTTTTAGTCGATCCAAACGGCCGAAATAATGTCACCACCATTTTTTGATATAATTTTCAAAAAAAATAATTCATGGCAAAAAATGACACTTTAAAAATCTAAAAAAAAATGTTTTCTTTAAATATAAATAAACATACCTACAAAATTTTACAATGATATCTTGTTTTTATTTCTATGTAAGAAAAAAGTTTAAAAACAAAATATTTTTAAAATTTGAAGGTAGAAATAATTACCCTCTTTTTCTGCGACATTTTCGACTAGTTCAGTGTTTCTCCTTCTGTAGTTTTCCAGGTCATTTTCCAGATGTCGAATTCGTTGTCGAATGAGTTCCGTTTCCTTATGGGCCGCACTTAATTCCGCTTCCAAACCTAAATATTTACGAAAAATAAATGTTCAAATTTATTAAACCGTGAAACATTTTCTTTGATGTATATAAAATATTGTTCGAATAACAAAGAATGTGGAATATTTACAGTAAATTAATTTTCAAAAACATCAAACTAAATTTTGTATTTATTATTCCATCAATCTATTTTCTAATCATCGTGTTATTGGTAGACTGACAGTTTCGGGCTGCTGGCCCTCCTCAATACCAAGAGTCAACTCTACACGCTGATTAAGAAAACGTTTTTAGACTTTACTCACAAAAGGAATATAGCCATTAGATTGATGTAGACTTGTGCGCCATCTATTTCTAGATGTAGACAACTACTCATAACTCTCCTAGTCTGGAGACTTTGAATGGTAGCAAGTTGAAGACTAGAAAATAGATTGATGGAATAATAAATTAATATTTTTTGTAATTTTTTTTAAAATTAAAAATTTCTGTCCTTACTAAATCTTGTATGTTGTGAAAAATCACCGCTTTGTCAAATTTTACGCGACTACAGGGTATCTATTCTCGGGCTCGAGAGAACTTGAACAATTTTCGTAGGAAGGGAACTGATCACATCATATCAAAGTTCCCGAAAATTATAAAATGCTATTCTTGAACAGTAGTGAGCGTGATGGGATCTCTGCAGCCGGCTGCAGCGTTGCCAAGTATTTTAGCGGATTTTAACCAATCAGATTATGCGAAACGAGTTTGCGTGCGCAGGCTGTAATTATTTTCATTATTTGTAAACAAGTTTCTGTGGTTTGAATAATTTTTATAATTAATATCTAAAAATTAATGTGTAAGAAATGAGAATAAAAACAGAAAAAGATCTGCGCCCACCAGCAGCCAACAAAAAAAAAATACTTTAAAATTTTATTCAGCACAACCCTCTTGTCAATAGTGGGCTGTTTAGCCCTGAATTCACTATAATTTTTTTGTTGGAAAGTTGGAAAGGGTCGGCCCTAGCCAACACTTCCTGTTATTCGTTCTCCATTTGATCTTCCGCATCTTGCAGATCTCCCAAAAGGGCAACAGCCCCCACAATTTCCAAATCGTCCATCGTTATATTATTATTATTATTATTATTATTATTATTATTATTATATGTATAATAATGTATAATAATTTATAAATATAAAAAATCTTTTATTAATTACGATTAACTATTATAAAACAAAACGGTATTCAAATTAACAACACAAATCCAAAGCAAAAATAGGGTTATGTTCTAATGCGCGCGACTAACGGAACGACCGCTTCTCACGATCCCGAGTAGTAGAAGTAAAGTTCCTCAATTTTCGTGCGAAGTGAAGTTCAAGAATAAGTAGTTTTGCGTTTCGAAAGAATATGCAACCCACACTACCTTTTTTCTGGGAATGCGTTCTCTCGAGCCCGAGAATACATACCCAGTCGATATCAAGCAAAAAAATGGTCGAAAAAATTCGTAACACTTAAAATAATAATTTGGTTCACAAGTCCGTTGTCAAAAGTTCACGAAAAATCAGAATGGTCTAAGAAGGGCTGAATGGACAACGCAATTTTTACAATTTTTTCTTACCGTTGCTTCCATAAAAAAAAAATTTAAATACGTGTAAAGATTTTTTGCTTATGTTTATTTCGAGCAAAAAAAATTGCTCGGTCGGTTATCACTTGCATGTAAA
Source organism: Brachypterus glaber (assembly GCA_958510825.1). Lineage (NCBI taxonomy): Eukaryota > Metazoa > Arthropoda > Insecta > Coleoptera > Kateretidae > Brachypterus > Brachypterus glaber. The sequence continues at coordinate 4,045,957 of OY294046.1, forward strand.
ATTTGTAAGCACGATAACTCAAGAACGCTTTAAGCGTAAAGATACTTGAAATTTGGACCATTATTCTTAGAGAAAGTCAAGGTTGGGAAAAGGGGAAAAATTGTATTTTCACACTACTTTTTAAAAAGTAGTAATAATAATAATAATTATTATTATTATTATTATACGGTAGTTTCGAATTTTCCAAAATCGTCCTAGACAAAACATTCTTGGTTATAAATTTTTTTCATGAAAAAATAAGAAACTTTCTTTTCTTGTCGGTCCGTCCGTCTGTTTGTCCGTCTGATGTCATTTTTGTTTGCACGATAACTCAAGAACGAATAATCCGGTCGACTTGAAATTTTCAGGAAAAAATAGGTTCTATGAGAGGAAGATCCCTATTGTTTTTGAAAGTAATCTTCCCAAAAACAAAAAATTTATAGGGGGTTTAACTTTAAAAAAAAAATCTAAAAAAGCTGAAGAAAGAAAAGAAAATTCCGCAACTTAACGTAACTTTTTCAGGAAAAATAACTTTTATTATAAGGATCAACTCTACCAATTTTGAAAGTAATCACCCAAAAAAGAAAAAGTTATGGGGGGTTAAACTTTTTAAAAAATAAAAAACTATAATTAAATTTTTTTTTCTTTTTCGCAAAAATAAAATAACAACAAAAATGTTGAAAAATGTTTTTTAGGTTAAAACAAAAAAAAAATCTGATTTTTTTTTTGTTTTTTGTTTTTCGCAAAAAAAAAAGTTTTTTTTTAAATTGTATTTGGGCAAATGCAATATACCATTTACTGTGAATAGTATATAATGGAGTGCGTAGCATTACATATCTTTACGGCTTGTTTTATCTTAATGTAAAAATACTATTGCAGTTACTAAATAAATTAAAATTTATTAACAATTTTTAATTTTTTTATTGATGTAATAATTTAGGGGCTGTCGGTCAGTGTTAGGAAGCCTGTTGAGGAGGGTAATAGTGGGTCAAAAATAGCTAAAAATAACGCGACGTAATTAATGGATGGTCCCTTAATATTAAATTGTTTATATTTACGGTCAATTCCTGCGGATTTGGCAAAAACATCCCGCTGAAGTTCGTCCATTTGAAAACGGAGTTTATTGGCCTCAGCATCCCGCAGAGCCAACTGTTTCGACAAGTCATTGAGTTGGCTTTGGAATTTTGCTTCCTGGTTTATAAGGTTTTTCCTGAAATAGAAAGAAATACATTTTTCTCAGTGTAAAATAATTTTCTGTGATTATAAAATTTATGGCAGAAGTTCGTAAATTTTAGTGTTAGGGGCAACTTTGGCGGATTTTCGGGACGGGTTACAATCTTTTGATCATTTTGAAATTTGGCACATAATTTTGTATGCCTAAAAGGAGAAAAATTAGATTTCGAGCCCTTTAAATTGTTCACCTATACAAAAATTACAGACAATTTTCAACGATTTTTTACGATTTATGAGAATTTTACGAATTTTAAGGGCCCAATTAGGACCCTTAGAGAAATTTGATCACTCTCATATTTTCAGAAATTTCTAGTTACACCTAAATTAAAATTTTAAGATAATACAAAAAATATATGGTCCACCCTAATGGTGGATATTTAAATTAAACCGAGGTGTGGAGCGCTAAAAAAAATTTACACCTGAATTTGAAGTTTTAGTAAAATTCAAGATTATCTCGAAAAATCTTGAAAATTATAATAATAAGGTAGGTATGCCTAAAAAAGGTACCACGTTGAGTAAAGATAGTTCTGTTGTAAATTAAGTTTAAATCTCTTGAAGAACCTATAACAACCCTATTGAAAATGACTGGTCTGCGCGGGTATAAATGTTGCATAAACGGACTTGAGCGGGTGAATTTCACCCGCTCAAGTCCGGTTTATGCACCATTTATACCCGCCCAGACCCGTCATTTTCAGCAGGAAAACACTAAAAACTTCCATCACTTTTGAATAAATAGGTCTATTTGAACAAAAGTTACATATTCTTGTGTATTAAGTAAGAATATATAATTGAAAATAATGACGGTTCTACTAGGATAGTTTCTCTCATGTTATTCTTTTGTTACTCTGTAATCCAGGATGATAGAGATGTTACCTTTTAAAAGAGTAGAAAATCAGTATCCTAGATCTAGTGTCCCTAGACTAGGGCCCCTAGTAGTAATTTAATTTCAGAATAAAAGTTTTCTAATGTGTCTTCTAATGTATGTCCTAAATTAAGGCTTTTAACGTTAAATAAACGTTGTTCTAACATTTATCAAACGAAAGGGAACCTTCCCTGGTAGAAAAGTACACAAATCTAACTTAACATTAGATTAGTATCATTTTTATGTTTAGCCTCAAACGTTATACAAAAATGTTATAAAATATATTAATCTAACCTTAAAAACTAACGTTTGGCAAAAACGTTATAAAATACATAAATCTAACGTTAGTTTCCTAAATAAATTCTAACCTTTTTCTAACCTTATTCTAACTTTAAATATTTTTTAAATTTCCATTATTAATACGTAACCTATAGTAGAAAATAGTCATTTCATTTGCCTAGGTTTGATAATTATTTATTATTTCTATAATAAGTTTAAAAAAATATCCCCCAAAAGTCAAAATTATAGTAAGTCTGGCAACGCTGTACTAGAATTTATAAAATATTTTAAGATTCTGAACGTATAAATAAATATTAACTAACTAAATATAAAGTTTTTCTGAGAGTTAAACGTATTTGTCGAAGTATAACAGCATATTACACAAAAAATATTTAGGGCCACCTAAAAAGATGGCTATTTTATAAATAAATGTAACAAAATTATGTTTAAAAATACTATGATTGCTAAAATACATTAAGATTTATTCATATGAATAAATTTTTCCCCAGCTGACATTTTCTGATACAGGTAGAAATTTCCTAGTTGGCCACGCCCCCTCCGAAAGTTAGAAATTAAAAATCTAACGTTAGTTTAATGTTTGTAACTATCGTTAGATTGTAAAGTTAAAAAGCGGGACATTTGTACATATTTTATAACGTACTTTTATACAGTTTTCTAACGTTAAAAAAACGTTATTCTAACGTTAAATTTCTACCAGGGAAAGTATACGACTTTTATTGGATAAGTATTACTAATTACTTAATAAGTCTTATTAAGTATTAAGTATGTATAATAATAGCAATGATATATTTTACGGATAACAACATTTAACGTCCGTAATAAATAAGAGATAAATCCTTTTATCCTTGAAAATTAAGCCAATTGACGCAAATTCTGCATAAAACAGTGTTTTTGGGGGCAATCGGATGCATAAAACTGAATTAAAAACAAAACTATAGATTTAAATATCTAAAATTAATGTCAACGTGGGCGAAATTTGTGAATCAGTTTAACGTCAAGTGGTTCTTTAAATAGATGGAAGTAGTAGGTAAACTATTGATATGAAGCAAAAAAAAAATATAGTTGACCTATTATAATAATGTGGGCCAATCCTAAAAAAATAAATAAAATAAAAAATAAACGAAAAATATTTGTGTCGAATGAGGGGGAAAACTTTCTCCTAAAAATTATGTTATTTTTATTTTTTTTTATTTACATATTTTAATTTTGATTTGTTTGGAAATTATTTTTTTTTTATTTAAATATTTTAATTTTGATTTGTTTGGAATTTTCTTCTAAAAATTATGTTTTTTTATATTAAGATTTATTTATATGAATAAATTTGTCTCCAGCTGCCATTTTATGATGCAGGTAGAAATTTCCTAGTTGGCCACGCCCCCTCCGAAAGTTAGAAATTAAACGTACCTATAACGTATTTCTAACTTAAAAATCTAACGTTAGATTAACGTTTGTGAATAACCTTTGATTCTAACGTTAAAAAGCGGGACATTTGCACATATTTTATAACGTACTTTTATACAGTTTTCTAACATTAGAAAAACGTTATTCTAACGTTAAATTTCTACTAGGGTAAGATAACTTCTTTTTTTAAGTCTGAATTTAAGTTAAATCGTAAAAATTATGACAAGTCGGAATTTAAGTTTAATTCTGTTTTTCAGTCAGAATTTGAATTTTAAGTAAAAACCTTCAACGATTTCGTAAAATTTTGACTTTTTTTACCAGTATATTAAAAAAATGCAAGCACATTTGCGAATTTGGCTGTTCAAATAATAATTTGGCAATTATTACTTATTATCTAGAGACTTGACTCTAGAATTGTATTAAAAATAGGTATACAAAATCTTATAATTATATATATAAAGTGCGATTATAAAGTGCCGAACAGTTTGAAAAGAAAATACTCTGCGTTTGAAGCCACGCCTCTGTTAGAGTTGAGCGCGACAAGCCCATGTGATTGCTACGTACAACAGCTCGGTGGCCAGTAAAACGCACACAGCTTTCTTGTATTTTACTCATCACTAATGTCAGTTTTGCATTAAAAAGTGTTTGGCACTTTATAATCGCACGGTATACATTTATTTTTTATGTATAGATAAAAGTTTCTTTCAGAAACGTCGGAAGAAGCGTATCTTTAAGAAAAAATCTTCTCCTTAATTTAAAAACAAATTACTGGTGACGTATAAATGATAAAAAAGTCCAAACAATTCGCAAAATACTTTTTTTGCATTTTAACGAACATTTTTGGATTTAAAATATCCTAAAATGTTAAGAAAATATAAAAAAAGTGTCAACAAATGTCTGTCTATCCGTCGGTTTTCTATCTGTATGTAAACCTAAAAACTTTAAGATTTTAGGTTGGTGGGAATGTCAGATTTAAAAATTTCTTTCACCAAACGATTTAGCGTCTTTGTAGTTTGTGTCAAGTCCAATATGTTTAACATTGGGCTAGGGCAAGGGGACAAAAACTCACTTATTATCGACCGATGAAAATTTTTACTGAGTGAAGAAACATTTCAAATTTCCTACAAGAGAATTTGCCTTAATTTTTGTCTATTAGTTTCCGAGTATATACTTAAAAATATTGTCAGCCGTCTAGAAATGATGCCTGGTGCAAAAATTTGTATTGCTTTTTTTACGTTTCTCGACGTTATATATCCAAAAAACATGATTTCCGTCAAAAAAATCTGTCTGTGTCCGGGAAGTTTGTGACCACGATAACTCGAGAACGATGTGAGCTTTGAGACTTTTGGACCATAGGTTTTTTTATTAAGTTCTAGGCTGGGTTTGTTTTTGGTAAAAATCGGGGTGAGGCAAGGAGGTAAAATGGGGTAAACTATTTTGTTTTTAATTCTTTTTTTGTTTTTTTCTTTAAATTTTTTTTAATTTTTTTTATTTTTTTTATTTTTTTTTTTTACAACATTTTTGAAATGTTTTTGTTTCTTACTATGTATTTTGGCAAGCAAAAATCCTGTAAACTAGTGTAATTTGTTATTTTGTTCCAAAAAGTTACATACTTTAAATTGTCGTTATATAATCCATTTTCTAGCGGACTGTTTTCCAAAGAAGAGCCTGGAGATATGGTCGAAGGCGTTGGTATATTTACATACAACTTGGTCCCATTTAAGTTCCTGTTACTGACTTCGTTTCTTTCATAAGAATTTTTCCTCGAGTTCGATTTTGAGTCGTTTTTTGATTGTTTTTCATTCGTTTTCAATTCTTTTTTAGTATCAGCAGTGGGATTAGCTAGAATGCGGTCGTTCACAATCTTGTTCAATTGCTTTTTAGTATCAGCAGTGGGACTGGATGGAATGGGGTCGTTTTCAAGCTTTTTCAATTGTTTTCTGGTGTCAGAAGTGGGACTGGGTGGAATGAGGTCGTTTTCAAGTTTTTTCAATTGTTTTCTGGTGTCAGAAGTGGGACTGGGTGGTGGAGTGCTGAGCGATTGTCTTCTGTTTGGGATGATAGGGATGCGGGGAGCGATTGCGGTGGTGCCATGTCCACAGGGTTTGACACTGGTACGTCTTTCGATTGGTTTTTCGGTCGATTTAAGCATATTCGCGTAAGAAAGACTAGGCGGCGGTGAAATCGCGACAGCACTGTCACACACGTTGTTTTTTATTTCGTAATTATTGTCGGAATTCGCGTCGTTTTTCTGTGCATTGGCATTTGAGAGATTTTCGCGTAACGCGAAACCCGACGGAAAATTTGGCAATACATCGTTTGTTTCTAACGTAATATCAGGTTTTTGTTTTGGGTTATTTTGATTACAGGTTTCTTTATTCTCCAGATTCGGCGACACTTCTTTTTTGTCCTCTTTGGACCTTTTTTCTTTACTGCTAGCTCCATTTTCTTCTTTTTTCGATCTTCGGAAAAAACTAAACATTTCACTTGATTAACATACTGTATTTTTTTAATTGTTTTTTTAATTTATTGTTTTTTATAACATTTTTTTTTAATTTTATTTATTCACTAGTCGGTTGCTCAAACGAAACTGAAGATCTAACAAAATTTTCACTCGGCTAAAATTAGACCGTTTGAAAATACGTCCACTTCACACTCAAGTTTTTATTTTATTGCATTAAAATGTAATATATCATTTAAAAATGGAATGGTTTTAAAATACAACAACTTTGAAATAAATTTCAACATTTTGAACTTTGTTTCAAGGTGAATTTTCCCAGTTTTATTTTTTAAGGGCATTTTAGTTTTTAACTAGTCGACCAATCACAGACACAGTTTTAAACAGTTTTTTTTTTAATTGACGATTCATAGATATTATTTTCTATTTTGCGCCTCTTATAAGCTCATAATCACCTGCATTTTGCGTGTTCTTATAGGCCCATAAGTGGTCTGTACTTTTTGTTATTTTGGGTTGGCAACAGACCTGGCCTATCGCTTGACGTTTTCCGTGCAAATGTCAATGTCGCTTTAAAGTTTAATTTTCTACAAAGTTTTGTGTTTAGGTTATTTTTACCATGTTAAAATTGTGGCTTGGTTAATTGCAGTAAAAAAGAAAAGAGATGACTATAAAATATATCAAAATATCATTTGTTCTTAGAATTTTAAACATGGTGTAAACTGTAATGCCAATCCAAAAAAAAATCCCTAAATCAGTCATAATTTTAAATTTTGGAGCAAAATAGAAAAAATTGTATAAAGCACTCCTTTCATAACACGTTTTTAGCGCACTAGTACTTTAGAAAACTCTTCGCAAGCGGCTCGTTTTCTAAACTTGTACTCGTGCGCTAAAAACTTATGTTATGAAACTAGTACTTTAATATACTAATTTTGACATTTCTGAAAAAATAAAATTGTGTCTGTGATTGGTATAATTCTAAAAAAGTGCAATATAATTGGTGAATTCTTAAAAATTAAAACCTAAGTTAAAGTTAACTGGGTAAAGGTTAGTTTACTCAATAATTAATACTAAACTAACTAAGAAACCAATCAAATGAAATGTGACAAATAAATATGACATTTCATTGGTCGAATTCTTAGTTTAGTGTTTATTACTGTGTAAATCAACCTTAAATTCACCTTAAAGAAAATTTAAGCAACAAAACTAAAAATGCCAAACTTTATAACTCTTGGAAGTTTAAATACAAAGACTTTAAATTTTGTTTTCAGTTAGCTTTTCGGTTAGCTTAAATGCTATAGAGCATCTGTGCCAAATTTCAAATATTTCAAGTAAATTGTATCGATTTTAGTAAATAAAATTTTTCCAACAGGTAGGCACATTTATTACACTGAGACCTCGATAAAAACTTTAATATAAAGACTTCAGATTTGGCACAACTGTTTCTTAACATATAAGCTAACAGTTTAAAAAATAAAGTATTTATGTCAAAGCGTGAACGTTTTTTATGTATTAAACAAAAACCTCGGCCATGTATTCAAATTTGAGTGTTCATTGTCACTGTTTATAAAGGTATAAAGCGTGAAACATATATTTTGAGATTTAATAAAAAAATATTGGAACACCGAGTGTTGCAGGTTTTCTGGTGGGGAGTCTCTATTAATAGTCATTAGAGTCACTCTATCTAACAGTGATTTTATAGGATGGACTAAACATCTAATGATACTTTCCCTGATAGAAAAGTACATAAATCTAACTTAATATAACATTAGATTAGTGAAATTTTTATGTTTAGTCTCAAAAGTTATACAAAAACGTTATAAAATACATAAATCTAATGTTAGTTTCCTAACTAAATTCTAACCTTATTCTAACTTTAAATATTTTTTAAATTTCCATTATTAATACGTAAGCTATAGTAGAAAATACTCATTTCAGACAACTATGTGCCTAGGTTTGATAATTATCCGTAAAAAGTTTGCAAATTCTCAAAAAATATAATAACAACACTAAAAGATTTTATTCTCCTTGAGTAATGTTATATATGTACTATCGTTCTTGAATATAATGTATCTAACAATTAAACATTTGCCTATTATAAATAAATATTATATTATCATACAATATAATTTTATATTATTTCCATAATAAGTTTAAAAAAATATTATCCCCCAAAAGTCAAAATTATAGTAAGTCTGACAACGCTGTACTAGAATTGAAAAAATATTTTAAGATTCTGAATGTATGAATAAATATTAACTAACTAAATATAAAGTTTTTCTGAGAGGTAAACGTATTTATGGAAGTATAATAGCATATTACACGAAAAATATTTAGGGCCACCTAAAAAAATGGCTATTTTATAAATAAATGTAACGAAAGTATGTTTAAACATATTATGATTGCTAAAATTAATTAAGATTTATTTATATGAATAAATTTGACTCCAGCTGCCATTTTATGATGCAGGTACAAATTTCCTAGTTGGCCACGCCCCCTCCGAAAGTTAGAAATTAAACGTACTTATAACGTATTTCTAACTTAAACATCTAACGTTAGATTAACGTTTGTAACTAACGTTTGATTCTAACGTTAAAAAGCGGGACATTTGCACATATTTTATAACGTACTTTTATACAGTTTTCTAACGTTAGCAAAACGCTATTCTAACGTTAAATTTCTATTAGGGTTAGTATGGACAGAAACATTTTTGCTAACAAACCAACACTTTCACCTATATAAAAAGTATCTGAACACCCAGAAGCGTGAAAGCTTTTATATTTTAGATGATCAGAATAGTGAAAATTTACCAAAATTCCTTTTACTAATATTTCAGTTACCTTTCCCCACTCTCCCCCTACCTTCTCATACCTTTTACCACTTTGTCCAACCTACCCTCTCCGCCACGTAACTTTAAAAACTCTCCCCTTTTATAACAATTTTTTTTTTGGTCCATTTAACCCCCTCTTCCCTTATCTATTTACCTCAAATTTATTTTTCGCCTAGATATTCACCATGCAAATATACCCTCCAAATTTCAAGTCGCTATTTTTTATCGTTTCTGAGTTGTGATTTTCAGAGACTGACAGACAGACCGACAGTTTTTAACTCGGTCTTAAAAACTAGGGAAAAAAATAAAAAATAGTGATACGTAATTTAATATTTTTAATTTTAGAACTCTAAAATATAAAAGTAAAAAATAAAAAGTTTTATTTTTTTATTTGTTTTTTCAGAAATATTTTTCTTTCTTTCGGTCTGTCTGACTAAGATAACTCTAGAATCATTGTGAATACTTTTAATTTGGGCCATAGGCTCCTTATCCAAAGTTAAGCTTTTGGTTTTGAAATAAATCGGGGCAAGGAAAGGGCCCCTCCAAGGGGATCTTTGTTCATTTTCGAAAAAATAAATTTTAGAGGATTTTTTTTACATTTTTTTTTCTGAAAAGAAAAAATGTTTGTTTAGCTTTTTTATGAACTAAGTGTAGGGAAAAGTAAGTAAGTAAGTAAAAGTAAATATTCTTTTGTTGGCAGCAGTACTCTCACAACCAAACTGCCTCTATATAGAGTGACTCTAAATTAGAGTGTCTAATAATCACGCACTGAAATGCACTGAGAAGATTTTTATGATTTAAATAGATTTCGCAATTTTAGAACAAAACGGCCTTGTAATCTGAGTATAAGTAAATGACACTTAGGTGTTTAAAATAAAGATTGTCTACAAAAATTACCGTTTTATTTTTGATTCAATTAACTTATCTATTTTTGTAGATAGACTATTAACGCACTTAAGAAAGAATTAAAATATTTGGAATTTCAACAATAAAATAAGCTAAAACGAGTCCCTTTTTTAGACGCGTGGCAATATCTTTAAATACCTACCCTGGTAGAAAAGTACATAAATTTAACTTAACATAACATTAGATTAGTGACAATTTTATGTTTAGTCTCTAAAGTTATACAAAAATATTCTAAAATATATAAATCTAACCTTAAAAACTAACGTTTGGAAAAAACGTTATAAAATATATAAATATAACCTTAAAAACTAACGTTTGACAAAAACGTTATAAAATACATAAATCTAACGTTAGTTTCCCAACTAAATTCTAACCTTTTTCTAACCTTATTCTAACTTTAAATATTTTTTAAATTTCCATTATTAATACGTAAGCTGTAGCAGAAAATACTCATTTCAGACAGGCCTAGGTTTGATAATTATTTATTATTTCTATAAGTTTAAGAAAATATCCCCCAAAAGTCAAAATTATAGTAAGTCTGGCAACGCTGTACTATAACTGAAAAAATATTTTAAGATTCTGAATGTACAAATAAATATTAACTAACTAAATATAAAGTTTTTCTGAGAGTTAAACGTATTTATTGAAGTTTAACAGCATATAACACGAAAAATATTTAGGGCCACCTAAAAAGATGGATATTTTATTATTAAATGTAACGAAATTATGTTCAAAAATATTATAACTGCTAAAATACATTAAGATTTAATTATATGAATAAATTTGTCTCCAGCTGCCATTTTATGATGCAGGTAGAAATTTCCTAGTTGGCCACGCCCCCTCTGAAAGTTATAAATTAAACGTACTTATAACGTATTTCTAACTTAAAAATCTAACGTTAGATTAACGTTTGTAACTAACGTTTGATTCTAACGTTAAAAAGCGGGACATTTGCACATATTTTATAACGTACTTTTATACAGTTTTCTAACGTTAGAAAAACGTTATTATAACGTTAAATTTCTACTAGGGCAGCTTTAAAGAAAACCGAAGAAAACCTAACTTCAATCTAACTTTACTTTGTATGGTAAGACCGACTCGGGTAAGACCCTAATAAGTTTTAAGAATGTTATACTCAATGACGAAAATGTAACGACTGCGCAAAAGAAGTTGAATTTACACAAGATTGGGATTATCATAAATAAAATTTATATGACCCGGATAATAAATATGAGTTAACTAGTTATATTTGTAAATAGTGAGAGAATATAAGCAACGATAATAACTTCTACACTGGAAATTCAATAAAACCTGCAGTGACTCAGTTGCGAATGTTAGGTAAAAGGCGAAGATCATACCAGTTCGGGTGCGACTCGCGTAATTTCGTCGAAGCTTCGGAAAGGACCCCTTATACGAAAGCAGCCAACGAACTAATAACTCTTCTTTCTAGAATACGCATACCGTTAAAATAAAGTATCGCCAACATCTCGGTTTGTTTGTATTCAGGCCTGAACAATAACAATTACCAGTAATTGTTATTGTTGTCTCTGTTAGAACAAAGATGTGCGAGTAAGAAAGACGAATGTTTTTGTCAGTTTTAACGAATGAAATCACTATTCTAGAGAGAAAAGTTATTAGTTCGTTGAAAGCAGCAGAGGTATGGGTCACTGCAGGTTTTATTGAATTTCCAGTATAATGAATCTAACAAAACAACGTCGTCATTAGCAACCGTTATAATCTTGCTAACATTTTCGCTAATTTTATTTATTTTAAAACGTTTTAAAACATAACGAAAACGCTGTTATTGAAAAAACACTGTTTATAAGCTTTTTATACATTTTAACATAATATTTATATTTTTACATTTATAAATAATATTTCAAAATTGATTTATTTTACAGTTTATATGCAATAAAGAAAATTAAACAGTATTATAGTCAGTAGCGGCTCGCTAGCGGATTTTAGCAGGAAGAAAAAAAAACTTTTTAGAAAAGTCCGGAACACGTTTTTTTTCCGAAAAATCCCGTCTATTTTTGATTTTTGCTTTCTGGGCTTTTCTGTCTTTTTCTGCCTCTTTGTAATATATTTTTTTTTATTTCGTTTAATTAATATTTTAATCACCTTTATTACACCAATTCTATTAAAAATAATATAAAAAAATATTAAAATTTTTTGTTTTTGTACAACTAAAAAAACACAAATTTTATAAAATTATTGTAAAAATTAAAAAAAACTATTAACTTTTACCTCTGCGAGTAATTATAATAAGTATTATCAGATTCAGTGACAGCGACCACAAACCAAACCAAATAATAATAATAAATTGTCTTTATTACGGCAGATAAATGACTAAAGTATTACAACAAATTAAGCCGAAGGGGGCGAAGTTCAAGCCACAGGATTATATTAAATAATTTTATACTTATGTACGTATTTTTAAGGAAAAAATATTTTTTTTATTTATTACTAATGTTACGCCCCTGGAAAAAAATGGTTGATAGAAACGCGTGAAAAATCTATTTTAGTTACGAATATTATACGTTAAAATAATCGGGTTTTTCATTTTAGTTGTATGTTAAGGACATTGAATCTAATAATATCTCAAACTTTTATATTTTAAAACAAATCCATTGTTTAGTTTTTGGGCCATACACTAGGCTTTGTCCTCGCCTTTTAACGCAAATTTAAAATAAACTGGATTAAGATTAAGGGAAATCCTAGCGGCTGGCGTCATTATCATATACTGCATTATTTCTGAATCGATTCTATTCAGATTTTGAATATGTGCTTTTAGAACCAATATCTTCAGAATATGAAATATTCCCTGGTAGAAAAGTACATAAATCTAACTTAACATAACATTAGATTAGTGAAATTTTTATGTTTAGTCTCAAACGTTATAAAAAAACCTTATAAAATATATAAATCTAACCTTAAAAACTAACGTTTGACAAAAAATCTAACGTTAGTTTCCTAACTAAATTCTAACCTTATTCTAACTTTAAATATTTTTTAAATTTCCATTATTAATACGTAACCTGTAGTAGAAAATACTCATTTCAGACAGCTATGTGCCTAGGTTTGATAATTATTTATCAATGACCCAAAAGTTAAAATTATAGTAAGTCTGGCAACGCTGTACTTTAATTGAAAAAATATTTTAAGATTCTGAATGTATAAATAAATCTTAAACAATAAATATAATTAAATATTATTATTATTTTATTAACTAACTAAATATAAAGCTTTTTTGAGAGGTAAACGTATTTATCGAAGTATAACAGGATATTACACGAAAAATATTTAGGGCCACCTAAAAGATGGCTATTTTATAAATAAATGTAACGAATTATGTTTAAAAATATTATGATTGCTAAAATATATTAAGATTTATTTATATGAATAAATTTGTCTCCAGCTGCTATTTTATGATGCAGATAGAAATTTTCTAGTTGGCCACGCCCCCTCCGAAAGTTAGAAATTAAACGTACCTATAACGTATTTCTAACTTAAAAATCTAACGTTAGATTAACGTTTGTAACTAACGTTAGATTGTGACGTTAAAAAGCGGGACATTTGCACATATTTTATAACGTACTTTTATACAGTTTTCTAACATTAGAATAACGCTATTCTAACATTAAATTTCTACTACGGTACTAACTAGGTCCTAGGAAAAAGAAACAAAAACTTCGTGTACCCAAATCCACTGTAAACTAGTGTAATTAGGGTCTTGTAATTATCATTAATCGGAATAAATTCAGTTATGACTCATCAACGTTGAAAATAAACACAGAAACATAGGCTTACGGATAATTTTGCCGTATTATGAGGGAAATTTTTATAAAGGTCACTAAATCGAAACATTTGACGACTAATTTGTTACACACAACAATATTAAATATACATATTAACTATAAATATGTAAAAATATCGGTGTTTTTCGAAGAAAATAAAAATGTAAATATTTAAAACCTCGCTTCAACGATAGAATCGACGCGGCGCCTATGCGAGCACTGGAAATTCGCCGATGACTGGTAATTATAATTGGCAATTAAACTAATTAATGATGAACTGCAGAGATTCGTTGACCCTTCCTGAAAATAGACACAAAGATCGTGCAACACGAAAGAGGACAAAGAGACATTTTCACTTATAAAAAACGATTATAATTAGGTGCTAATATTAGATGGCCAAAAATAGAATCTTTCGACAATAAAATGTACCTTTTGAAGTTATTGAACAGGCACACAAAAACAAAAGGCAAGTGGTAAACCGCTGAGTAATTCAGGTGTATAAATTGAAGGAAATCTCTAATTGGAGATAATCTCTCGAGGAAATCTCATCTTTACCAATCTTAACCTATTTTTAGGTAATTTTCAAGATTTTTTCACGGGGAAAAAGTTTTTATATGATTATGCAAAATACCATCTTTACCTATCTTTAGGTAATTTTCAAGTTTTTTTTACCGCTGATTTTTTTATGATTATTCAAAAACGTCAATGATAATAGTAATTATATACCAAGGTAGAGAAGACATTTTTTATAGCCGAGCGTATTAAATCCCGAGCTGCATAGTAGCGAGGGATTTAAGAGTGCGAGGCTATAATAGTCTTCTCTACCGTGGTTTATATATTAGTTTTTTCACTGCTAGCACTATTTAACTATTTGTATTCAAATAATAAAATTAATTATTAACAGAAATTATATTTCTTGAAATTATCATAAAAATTAAGTAGCCTTGATCAATGACATTTGCTCAAATAAATACTTTGAACTGACGTTTAAAAATTTAGTTTTTTTATTTATTTTTTTTTTCATAATATTTAGGTAATTATTGATTGGATTAATTGGTAATAATTATAATTAATTATATTTAATAAATAGAAAGTTATTTAAAGCTATTTTCTGGAGTTTAATTAGTAAAAATTGCACATGAACTGAAACATCTAAAGTGACAGATATCAATTGTTTATAAAATTTACTCCTACTAGGAGAGAAAATATTATTATTGCTATAGGTGAAGAAAATTGATTTCACAGTCTGAAAAAATGATAAATAATGTTATGTTCTAAAGCTAGTAGTGAAAAAAAAATATTTAAACTTAAAACTAGAGATTTAAAGCTTCAGTTTGCTTTTTTATCATTGCTCTACGACCATTTTTAGCCAAGTTACAGCCCTGTGAAAATCACCTGAAATTATAGGATGTTTTTTAATATCCTTTAATTTTTGCGCCTAGTGTATCTGCTGTGAAATACAATAATATATAGCGTATTATATTCGCTAGTAGAAATTTAACGTTAGAATAACGTTTTTGTAACGTTAGAAAACTGTATAAAAGTACGTTATAAAATAAGTGCAATGTCCCGCTTTTTAACGTTAGAATCAAACTTTAGTTACAAACGTTAATCTAACGTTAGATTTTTAAGTTAGAATTACGTTATAAGTACGTTTAATTTCTAACTTTCGGAGGGGGCGTGGCCAACTAGAAAATTTCTACCTGGATCATAAAATGGCAGCTGGAGACAAATTTATTCATATAAATAAATATTAATATATTTTAGCAATCATAATTTTTTTAAACATAATTTCGTTACATTTATTTATAAAATAGCCATCTTTTTAGGTGGCCCTAAATATATTTCATGTAATATGCTGTTAGTTAGTTAATATTTATTTATACATTCAGAATCTTAAAATATTTTTCTATTCTAATACAGCGTTGCCAGTCTTACTATAATTTTGACTTTTGGGGCATATTTTTTTAAACTTATTATAGAAATAATAAATAATTATCAAACCTAGGCACATAGCTGTCTGAAATGAGTATTTTCTACTATAGCTTACGTATTAATAATGGAAATTTAAAAAAATATTTAGAATAAGGTTAGAAAAAGGTTAGAATTTAGTTGGGAAACTAACGTTAGATTTGTGTATTTTATAACGTTTTTGTCAAACGTTAGTTTTTAAGGTTAGATTTATACATTTTATAACGTTTTTGTATAAAGTTTGAGACTAAACATAAACATGTCACTAATCTAATGTTATGTTAAGTTAGATTTGTGTACTTTTCTACCAGGGTTAGCTATTAGAGGATAGGTATAAAAAATATTAAACCCGTCCCTGTTTTGTGCTAAAAATAAGATTAATATCCATTAATTAAATTATTTTTAGAGAATTAATAAATAAATATGTATATAAATTGCGTATAAATTTATGAGTTTTCCCAAAAAAATGTACGTCAATACGACCATATTTTTATGCGATTTTGGAGGAAATATACTGTTTTCGTCCTCCTACTCTTTTAGGCTATAAATACCATTTAACGTCATCACAAATTAATTATATTAATCCTCACATAAAAAAGCATTTATTTAAAACACTTGTTCAAAATTTTCAATAAAATAATCAGTGAAAATACAAAACGCGTATCAAATGATCCCCCTTTCCATTAAAAAAAAATCTCCCCTTGCATCCCGCCTCCATTGTACTTTATAAAAAGACCGAATATACCTATGGTAAAAGATAAATGGAGCTCTCTACAACTAGAATTATGAAACAGAAGACGTCTACCCTATCTCTATCTCATTTGTGCTACACTTTCCAGCCAACCAAATAAATACTGTATTTGTTTTTCATACAACAAATACAGTATTTATTTGGTTGGCCGGAAAGTGTAGCACTGAGCGGCACGAACGAACATAGCTAATGTGAATCTGTAGAATAAGATAATTCTACTAAAATTTAGATGGCGCCAGTAATTTCTTTAATAAAAATAATATAGTTATACTTTGCGACCGGCCAAGTAAATATTGTATTTGTTCAACAAAGAACAAATACAGAATTTGTTTGGTAGGGTGGAAGTGAGAGTGTATGTATGTTTATGTTTGTTTATGTTTGTTTTTAACCTCGTACTATTCTACTTAATTAAGCATCCCCTAAGTCTAGGACTTGTGTGGGCTTGTAGTAGAGGGAACCACCGGCTTTAATTGACTTTCGAACCAATATATCTAGGGAGTACGCCTTCGCCAAATTTCAATTATTAATTAACTGAAAAAGGCAATCGGCGCCAGTGAGGTTTGAACTCACGATCATTAGATCAATGTCAGGCTATATCGATGCCATTGACCACTGAGCTAAATCTCCCATGTCTTCTATCCTTTTTGGGTAGAACTTTTGTTGCTGTCTAATCTAACGGGAGAAATCGCCATTGGGTCTTCATTTAGGGCATGTCCACAGTCTCACATAAGAACGTAATACATAAGAATGCGATGCCGTGATTGGCTTGATTTGCCGCCATGTATCTTGTAAGCCAATCACGGCATCGCATTCTTATGTTTTATGTTCTTATGCAAGCTTCTGGATAGGCCTTTACGCGGCCCAACTATCTTAACCAGTTCAAAGTTAGAGTCCGCGCGCGTCAAGAATGGTACAATGATGTCATTAAACATAGAATGCGCAGTAAGCCAAAACCGATTGTTTACATACACGCCCCTTAGCAACGGCGCGTTTTCCTTAACAACAGTCGCTTGTTGGAATAAAGCTGTTCGCTCCGTCTACAGTGTTGTGCGCAGTGTCGTCATTAAGTTTATGACGTCGCTGTACCATTCTTAAAGCGCGCGGACTCTAGAAGCGCGCTCCCAACACGATTGAGCGGTCTTTTAACATGCACGGTATAATAATATAACTTATTACAATTAAATAATTTAATAACAAATAAATATTATTCAAATAATTATTTTAATTACAGAAAAAACTATTCATTTGGTTGGTCCTTTTTCCAAGTTGTCTTGTTCCGAATATGATCCTTTTTTGCCAGAGGCGTCAAATGTGCAGCAGCCACAATATCGCGGAATTCATCATAATTTTGCGACGTTACGCACGCCCGAATTTTTGCGTCGTTTTGCAGCTTGTGCATTTTTTCTTTTTCAATTTCGGCTTGTAGTTCTTTGTATAATTCTTTGTTGCCTTTGGACATTTTGTTTATCTGTCAAATGATATTAAATCGATGAAAACAAGGTAGCTATGGCGATATCACCTCCATATATGGATATATCTATACAGTGCGGTCCAAAAGTCACCCCTTTAACTTTTGGACGAATTACCTAACTAAATATAAAGTTTTTCTGAGAGGTAAACGTATTTATCGAAGTATAACAGCATATTACAAGAAAAATATTTAGGGCCACCTAAAAAGATGACTATTTTATAAAAAAATGTAACATAATTATGTTTAAAAATATTATGATTGCTAAAATATATTAAGATTTATTTATATGAATAAATTTGTCTCCAGCTGCCATTTTATGATACAGGTAGAAATTTCCTAGTTGGCCTCACCCCCTCCCAAAGTTAGAAATTAAACGTACCTATAACGTATTTCTAACTTAAAAATCTAACGTTAGATTAACGTTTGTAACTAACGTTAGATTCTAACGTTAAAAAAGTGGGACATTTGCACATATACGTTATAAATGTACTTTTATACAGTTTTCTAACATTAGAAAAACGTTATTCTAACGTTAAATTTCTACTAGGGAAAGCTTATGCCTTTTGGACCGTACTGTATACAGTGCGGTCCAAAAGTCCCTTTTGAACCAATTGAGATATCGACTTCAAATTTAAAACGTATAAACAAGACCTTAAACTATCTTTTAGCATAATATGCTAAAAGCCTAAAGCTACAAATATCGAATAATATTATATCATATTCGATATTTGTATCTTTTAAAATTTGGTCATTGGGCATAGGGGGGGATTTTTTTTAAAGAAAAAGGGGGTCGTGTGATACATAATTTTAAAGTAAATAAACTTTTCTATTCGACCATATATATATATTTTTTATTTTTTAAACATTTTTTTAAGGTTTTAATTTTTCATTTTTTTTTTTGGTAAAAATACGATTTTTTTATTTTATTTTTGTTTATAAATTTATATTTATGTCATTTAAAATTAGTTTAAAAGTATAACAGAGGTATTTGCATCATGAAATAAACCATTTTTCCAAATTGTTTAATTTTTTTAAAGAAATCTTACGAAAATTCCCATTTTTAACCCTACTTTATTTAAACCCCCAAAAATTGTCTCGAAAAATTAAAAAAAAATGTATGGTAGGTACAGAATTTTAGCTCAACTTTAAAACAAAAAATTATGTGTTACACGACCTCCATATACATAAATTTCCCCCATGCCCCCCTGCCCACATTTTAAAAGCTGAAAATATTAAATGTATCTAAAAAGATAGTTTGAGTTGTCTTATTTGCGTGTTCTAAATTTGAAGCCGATTTCTTAACTCGTTCAAAAGTTAAGAGGGAAGGCGACTTTTTGGACTGCTCTGTACAGTATAGCCTTAATAAGTTTAGATAGTTATTTACGCCTTTTAAGAACGATGGCTTTTGTGTTATTGTTTGTTTATAAGGTACATAAAAACATGCATTTAAAGAGCTATATTTAGAAGATTCTAATTTTAGGATTTTTATATTTTTAAATTTTAAATTTATAGGTTCATTCATATCTTTCTTTGAAGTAAAAGGTTTATTTATATTAACAATAGAGGAAATGCGCCTAATTTCGGATTGGTTCCAAATTTCGGATAGTAGTGTATTTAAGATACTGTCTGCAAAGGTAAACAGAAACCTACTTTTATGTGAAGCCAAAAGTCAAACTAAATCCGTCCTGTAATATGATAACGGTAGAGCTTCTCCCCTTTAAATTGCAGCACAAATCGTTTATATTGCAAATGACAGTTTTGTGCTCAGTTGCATTATTATGCTTGTTTTTTTTATAAATAATCGTTATAAAAGTTCGTGATTCTGTCTTGGGTAAGTTATGATGTAAGTTGATCCACTATTCATAATTAAGCAATTTGAAAACGTAAACATTCTACAAATTTCTAATCTAAAAAGCAGAAAGTTGCCTAATTTCGGATAGACCATTTTAGTGCATTTGATTCCCAATTTCGGATATCCGCAAGGTAATCATTATTCAGGATAACCAACCATTAATTATTATTTTTATAATGATACAACAAACTAAGATAAACAATTTTGAAAAAACGAAAATTACCTAAGATACTAAGATATTCGAAATTGGGAATCTAAAATTATAGTTCCTATAGTATTTCGTGGAAAATCGCTTAATGATTAATTTACGTCTTAAATGTGAAGGAATAACAAGAAACATAAGCAATGGGATCCAGATCTACTCTTGAAAAAAAATTTTCGGATATGTCCGAAATTAGGAGCCCTTTTTCAAATGCACAAAAATGCGCTGATTTTTTTTAACCGTGTTTTTTGGAAAAAATAAACTGTAATAAAATTGCTTTTATAATAAATCATGGTTCGCTATAATAAGTTGTATCTGGTTATATAAAAAAAATATCAAAAAGTAATACCGAGTATTAAATATTGAATACATTGTAAATGGTATCCGAAATTAGGCGACTTTCCTCTAGTAACAATTGAATAGTTGCTTATAAAACCTACTGTTACGGTAGGCATCATAAGTAAATATAAGTGAATACTTATTAGGTTAAAATTTAGCTGCACTGAAAAAAATTTTGCACCGATCGTATAAAACGAGATACACATAACTTACCTTCTTTTCACTTAATCTTTAAAGTAATTTACAAATTTGGCAAAGAGCTTAGCGGAGTAGTAGTGGAAAAAGTGCCCCAGCTCGGAATGAGCTAATATTTATGCAAAAGGTAGCTAACATAAAGACTAATTATTTCCCAGAGTCTTAGCCCCAAACAACCCCCAGGGGGGTGGGAAAATATTTTTTTACTCCAAAACGTTTTATTGTTTTTCTCCGGTTTTTGTTATCCTATCAATTTGAAATTTAGAATACGAATAAATGGCAATAAGAAACATCCTGCAAAAAAAATATCATACATTTGCGATCATTCTAACCTATGAAAAAAAATACTTCTTTTTTTCGAAGTGGTCAAAAGGGCCATTTTTGGAATATCATCCCCGCCATTTTTTTATATGTTATGTATTCGTAACTGATTTTAATCATATCCAAAATTCAATTTTTTTCATGTGGTAAAACAGTGTCAAAAACACTAAAAACTGCGTCAGATGCGCATTTGGTTGCATTTAAATTCAATTTGTTTTTTTTTTTAATTATTATTATTTTTAAGTTTAAACTATAGTAAATAAATTACAATTATTAATAAATAAATATTCAAAAATATATATTCTAAATAAATAAATAAAAATTGGAATCAATTTGTAATCTTAAATAACGAAATTAGATTTAACTTACAAAGTTAAAAATTAAATAAAACATAATATGTTATATATTAATATATAACATTTTATGTTATGTTATGTTTTAATTATTACATAAATAGGTATAATATAAAATAATAGAAACAAAAATACATATTTTCTACTTAACCAAATAACGGCATTAGATTTAACTTAAAATATTAAAACTTAGAAAAAAAACATAATATCTTATTTATTATTATATTATCTTATTATGTTATGTTATGTTATGTTTTTATTATTGTTATGTTTTTGAGTATAGTTATTTTTTTGTAAAGATGCTAAGAAGTAAAGCTGTTCTGGACTAGAGATGTTCTGGAGCAGAGATGTTTATGCCTTTAAAAAAAAAGGTGAATGCCCAATAAATAATGCTTCTGCGGTCGCCGCCGCCGATGATCATTTGCCATCACTTTATCGACCGTCGGCCGCCGGGACATTGTTTGTTGGGTCGGTTTAAAACTTTTTTTTTAAAAGACCAAAAAGTCCAAACGGTTTCCAAGGTTAAGTTATAAAATAAAAACCGAATTTTTGGAGCAACTTTTGAAGGGGCGAAGATTCCTTAGAAACAGTTTTTGGATATACATTTTTAGGAACTTTTTTTATATTTTTTATGTAGAATCACTCCTCAAAACGAAGTGCATTAGTTAGTTGTTTAAGATTATAAACTAAATCCAATTTTTATTTTTATTTGTTTACTTAGAATATATATTTTTTGTTATTTATTTTTGTTGCTTTATTACAGCTTAAACTTAAAAAAGTAATAAGATATTTTCAAAAAAATCAAATTGAATTTAAATGCAACCAAATGCGCATCTGACGCAGTTTTTAGTATTTTTGACACTGTTTTACCACATGAAAAAAATTGAATTTTGGATATGATAAAGATCAGTTAGGAATACATAACATATAAAAAAATGGCGGGGATGATATTCCAAAAATGGCCCTTTTGACCACTTCGAAAAAAAGAAGTATTTTTTTTCATAGGTTAGAATGATCGCAAATGTATGATAATTTTTTTGCAACATGTTCTTATTGCCCTTTATTCGTATTCTAAATTTCAAATTGATCGGATCACAAAAACCGGAGAAAAACAATAAAACGTTTTGGAGTAAAAAAATATTTTCCCACCCCCCTGGGGGTTGTTTGGGGCTAAGACTCTGGGAAATGATTAACCTTTAGATTAGCTACCTTTTGCATAAATATAAGCTCATTCCGAGCTGGGGCACTTTTTCCACTACTACTCCGCTAAGCTCTTTGGCATAAGAAAAATAGTGGAAAAATACTCCACAAATAAATTAACATGGACATTAAAAAACTGGACTTTTGGACAAAAAAAAAACGTTTTTTTTAACTCTAATTCGCTGTCACTGATCAAATTTTTATTTTATTATTAGTTTTATATATTTTTTAAGCTTAAGTAAAAAAATACGATAAAAACGAAAACGAAGAAAAAGGTAAAAAGAAAACAATCGGTTTTTTATAAACTCTGCGCATTATCTATCTGAGTTGATGGTCATTTGTTTCTTGTTATTTGGTTGGCAGAATATATTTAGTTCCTTATGTAAGGTTTTCATCTTGTTTAAAATTTATTGTCAATCAAGACATTATTTTGACATTTATAAAAAAATCCAAATAATTTGCTTTAGCAAGAAGAAATAACAAGAAAAGTGCATAAAAAGAAAACTAAAGCATTAATCTATAAACATTTTGTTTAAATGAAGTAATATAATGCAGTGCTCTATAAATTTTTGAAGTAAACACTATAACAGATAATTTTTTGGTTAAAATAATACTGGTCCGTAATTTTATTCAGGTAATGTTAAATTTAAGTTTATAACAGCACTTTATGAATAAAAACTTACTTTTATTATAATTTTGAACAAAGTTTTACTTTTTAAACAGATTTTGTTATTATTTGTAAGACGTAAAATGACAGTCAATTTAACCTAAATGTTAAAAATTATCAAAAGCACAATGGGCTACAAAAATATTACTAAAAGTCTTTTTTAAACCACTAATCATAGCTTCCTTGATCCAATTTGTTACTCAGATAGATAATGCGCCGAGTATACATATAATTTTCGGATAAATTTAAAAATGTAAAAAATTACAGCGTGTTCCATTAAAAAAAAACAATTATGCCACGAAACCGGAAGTGAAACAAAAAAATTAAATTAAAAATTATGTGCCAATTTAATATTATATAAATCACCAAAGTTTCGTTTTTTATCAAATGAAGATTAATCTTAATTTTAGGGATGGACATAAATCAAAACACCCTTTATATGTATTTTTAATAGCGCCAATAATTTGAAGGGTTGATTCTACATCAGAAAATATGAAAAAAGTTCCTATATACGTATGTCTAAAAATGGGTCGTATTATCAGTTTTTTGCCCCAAACTTTTTTCCGTGTAACTTTTTTGTGAATTTATTATTAGAATAGTATTCCTCAGGTAAAAATACATAAAAAAGGTACTCTTGTTGTAATACCTAGTAATAACCGTTTTCGAGCAAAATTCATATATTCAAGCATTATACAGAGCGGTCCAAAACTCACCCCCCCCCCTTTTAACTTTTGAACGAGTTGAGATATCGACTTCAAATTTAGAACTCTTAAATAAGACAACTTAAACTATCTTTTAGCATATATTTGATATTTTCAGCTCTTAAAATGTGGGCAGGGGGGCATGGGGGGACATTTTTTTAAATGGAAAGGGGGTCGTGTGATACATCATTTTAAAGCTTATAAAATTCTCTATTTAAACTAACATTTTAAAAATTTTTAAAAATGTTTTTTAAGGTTTTGATTTTTCAATTTTTTGTGCTAAAACATTTTTTAAGTTTTTTTTTCTAAATTTTTATTTATGTCAACTAAAATTAGTTTAAAAGTATAATTAACATTTTTTTATGATGAAATTGGGCATTTTAAAAAAATTATTTGTTTTTTTTTTTAGAGGAATTTTGACATTAATACCCATTTTCAACCCCATTTTAAACTCAATTTTTTTTTTTAATTTAAAAATATGAAGTTAAATGGAGAATTGTATAAGCTTTAAAATGATGCATTACACGACCCCCCTTTCCATTTAAAAAAATGTGCCCCCATGCTCCCCTGCCCACATTTTAAGAGCTGAAAGTATTAAATATATGCTAAAAGATAGTTTAAGTTGTCTTATTTAAAAGCTCCAAATTTGAAGTCGATATCTCAAAAAGTTAAATGGGGGGTGACTTTTGGACCACTCTGTATAACATTAATTATTAGGACGATAAAGTACTTGTATTTAGCTGTTAAATAATAGTCATATTTATTAAATTTATTTATTTATTTATTAAGCAATATATTACAAAAAGTCATGGGGAGTCCCAAATAAGCTTTAAGCTTGTGATAGGGACTCTCCATTAATTTAGGCATACAAAATTATCCAAAAATTTAATTATTATGTTTTTGACAGTAAATTTTAAATTTTCTTCTTTTTTCTTTAGTTCTAAATTCTTAATAAATCTTTATGTTATTATATATCTTCTCATTAAGCAACTCCACCCATTTTCTTTATTTATTGTTCTTTTATTCATTAAAAACTTAACAGAAAAATTTTGATGAAAAACATATTAAATACGTCGGATAGAATTCAAAATATATGTACATAACATGAAGTTAACCGATTTTCATAGAAATACCCATAAAGCTTATTTATATTATTGAAAATCAATCAATTTTGCTTGTTTAACTTTCGATTCTGAATAATTTAAGCACTCAAAATTAACTCACACATGGTGTTTAAATTTTAATATTGTATATTTTTCTAGGATATTGGATTTGGTTTTAGAAAAATTGTTACAGTCATTTGAAGACTATAAACTAGAAATATTATATTAAACTAAAATTACACAGGACCACAAAAAAATAAACGTCAATTACGTTTAACTACGCTATACAGTGTGTGTCAATAGTCCTTTAACTTTTGAACGTATTACACGAAAAAAAAAATTATAGCTAGGAGCGCTATAACACACATACCAAGCAAATTATAATCGCTTATTATATAAATACAAGGCTTGCTCTTACAATTATGGCAGTCAGTGTAAAAATTTATATGAAATACTTTAATTGTTTAGTGAATAATAAAATATAACAAATAGTATGGCATTTATAACTTAAATAGATTTAATTATTGTCCGTGCTAATAATTTTTATAATATAATAAAATTTCTGTAAATTTATAATAGTGCCTGTAATAAATATAATCGTGTCTGTAATATATATAATCGTTTCCAATTTATTTTTAACATTATTAGTTATTGTGTCCCTTATAATCTATAGCTTAAATCACTATAATTTGCCACTGTTACCAAATATCTTATAATGTATAGCGCAGAGCCCACTAATTTCTTTCCGTGTATAACTTAAAATATGGAAGGCGTTAATAACGTAACATTATTGTTTGATATTTTTAGGGAGAACAATAGAGACAGCTCATAAAATTCTCTATACAGGGTTATTTATATACATTTGGCAAGAAAAAGTAGATTTAATTTCATGAAGAAATGTTCATATAAACAAAGGTCCTATCTTTCTTTGTTTAGAAGTTATAGCGCGAGTTATAGCGCTTCTAAAATTCTTAAGTTGAAAAAACGTAGTAAGTAGCCATGATTTAGCAAAAAAAATTAAATCAAAACCTGTCAAAAATAGTTTGTTTATGACAATGGTCAGCGCTAAATTTCGATTAGATAAAGAGAGCTCTCTTCTAGAAGTTCTACAGAGGAAGACAAAAGTATCTATAATTATTATTATGCTTTAAAATAAAATTATGGATATTTTAATGATGTAAGGTTATTTTTTATCAAAAACTAAGAAAAAACGTCTCTATACATGAAGGTCGAAAAATTGCTTTTAAAGCTACTATGTCCCTTTGAAAATGGTGCATTTTTGGGAGACTATAGCACCCTTAGGATTGAAGTACCTGTATATAAGGTTTTTTTCTTAGTTTTTGATATACATTTTCCCTGCATCATTGAAATTTCGGTTTTCAACATTTTAGTATTTAATTTTTCGTCCTCGAACCGTGAAATTTCACCTTCAAATGAAATTTTCTTGAAAACGGTTAATCCTACAGTATTACAACAAGAGTACCTATTTAATGTATTTTGCCTGAGGAATTATATTCCAAAAATTAAATTAAAAAAAGGTTACACAGAAAAAAGTTTGGGACAAAAAACTGATAACCCCCCCCCGTTGTTTCGCACACCCCTGGTTAAAAAGTTCATAAAAATAACATGCGAAGATAAGCCTTATTAAGATTAGTTCACGTGCAAAACTTCGTTGCTATATCTCAAAGGGTTTCTGAGTTACTAAATAAAAACCGAATTTTTTAGCCACTTTCAAAGAGGCGTAGCTCCCTTACGACGCATTTTTAGGCATATGTTTATAGGAACTTTTTGTTATATTTTATGATGTGGAATCAGCCGTTAAAATTTCGGACTTTTTATGCTTTGTTTGAAGCGTGAACCAACTACGGTAAGGGGCTGGTGGGAAGTGACTATTGTTTACACTTAGTACGCGTAAAGAGAGAGAAAGAATGTGTAAACTCACCGACTAATGTCGTAAAATGACTGACAGGGGTACAGTGTTGCCGATTGGAAACATATACTTTGGATATTTTATTGTAAATTTTAAGAAACATTAGTTCTGTATGAGTTTTGTATGAACTAGTGGTTTGGACTTTAATAGATTTAAATATACTATATTATTAAACATAATTATAGTATACACAATAAAGTTTTTTACATTTTTAACTTAAGTATGATGATTTGAATTCATGATAAGCCGGAAACTACGCAACATCGCTACTAGGTAGCCTGAAAGTCGACTAGCGACATCTACATTTTACACCACAAAGCTGTATCGCGTTTCTGTTAGTAAATAAACAAACAAAAAGATGACACCTTCATAAACATTGGTCTGAAATTACTTCTTGAGGTAAAAGTTCTTTGCCGTGTATGTTCAAACGAAACATATTTGCAATTTTGGCGAAGGCGCTATACCATTTGTTACTTGGACCAAAATTTTTATATCCTACATAATAATAAGGAAATTTAATAGACAGACAGACAGACAAACATTTTTTCCTCGACGTTTTATGACTCGCTGTAAAATAATCAAAATTAACAAAAAAGGGAAACATACCAATATCCAAAAAAGTTCGAAATAGCAGAGCAATCTGCCTCAACTGGTCCACTTGTTGTATCGAGGTCTCCACTACTGTTCACGGACGTAAAAATCCCGGTGTCTGTGGAAGCTTCACTTGTTTCCGAGGTGTCTTCACTTTTATCGTCCTCGTCTACGTCTCGTTCGTTCACATTCACACTCATTTTATTGAAAATGTTTTTCACAAAACTCATTCCGTTTGAGTTTATTATCAATTATTAAAAATACAAAAAAAAATGCTTTCCCCTATAGTTCGTAAAAATCATTTTTCAAAATACATTTTTTTATTTTTTTCAAAATAATTTTTCAAAAAACATTTTATTTTTTCAAATCGAAAAAAAAATAAAAAAAATGTCAAACATAAAAAAAAAATTAAAAAAAAACAAATCTTTTACAACAATAACACTGGTCTGCAATTGAAAACTTTTTGAAAGCTTTTTTCATTTCGTTAAAAACGCTTTTTACTGAGATTCTTGTGAAAACTAGTATCTAGGGGATTTTGAGGTTTTCTAAAACCCAATCCATTAATGAAATTTTTAAAGTCAAAATGGCGGCTCAAACATGGTGGCAAAATTTCAATAATTTTAATGGATTTTGATGAAAAATGGTATCTATTTAGGTGTTTTCGAGTTTTCTAAAATCGAATCCATTATTGAAAATAAAAAATTCAAAATGGCTGATGCTTTATTTGGTTTAAAGACAAGGAAAACACATTATCGGATATTTTTATTCATCCTTTCTAAAGACCACTTTACACGGAGCAATTTGTACGCAAGTTTGATGCTATGCAAGTTTGCTGCCAGATATAGCATGAGGACAATTGGACACTGATTTGCCTTTTCACGGAGCAAGTTGTACGCAAGTTTGGTGCTATATATTGCAAGGTAAACAGTGCTGCCAACCAGACAATTTTGACGTGTCTCTGCGTTTGTTGACAAAAACATAACTTAGCATTTGTTTTTTGAAGGAAGTTTTTTAGTTAGACAGACCGACCTATTATTATTAATAATAATTATTAGCATGTGCAGTTGCTACTATATTAGTAAAATGAAATCGATTTGGTAACTTTTTTCCAGGTTGGTACCAGGCAAATAACCATAAAACTTGCGTGAAAATCGCCGAAAAATAGAACATGTTCTAAATAATTTGATGGCACGAAAATGGCCTCAAACTTGCCTGAAGGCATGCGCAGTGACTGAATCATTCTTGCAACAAACTTGCATAGCATCAAACTTGCGTACAAATTGCTCCGTGTTAAGTGGCTTTAATTTAGAAAAGAGTATTAATCCAGATTCTTAAAAAATACCAAATTATTTTAAAATAGGACATTTAAAAACAATTGGGGCACCCTAATGGTAATTTTTTAGTACCTACGATATTCAGAATCAACTGTGTCCAAAATGGTCGTATGAAAAAATTCAGTTTTTTGTCACTTTTTTCATTCCTGAACACCTACGTCACATCGTCTTCTCTTTATAAAAACGTGATAAGAAAAAATCGTAAAAGAAAAATTATTAGGGTCCAAGGAGAACTTCTCCTGAAGAAGTATGAAACAAATATAGACCTACAAAAAGTAATAGTTTGACCCCCTAACCGATTTTTGCCAAAAACAATCCATGCCGAGAACTTTGAATAAGGCCTATTCTAAATTTGAGGTTTAAGCTTTCTCGAGTATCGTGGTTTCACCTTTTTTTGTACGTACCGACCGACAGAGAGATTTTTTCGCGGAAATCAATATTCGTAGGTATGTGTGCATCGTTTGTTAAAAATTTGTTTCTTTTTGCAGTGCAATAACAATAGATTTTTGTGAATTCTATATTTTATGGCGTTATTAAAATTAATAGCTATTATACGCGAGTAGAATACTATACTTTATCCACGGCCGTTTCAAAGTTTAAACGGTTTATTTTTACAGACCCGTGGTTTATACTGCCCTGTTAAAGCAAAGGGCAGTAACTGACATTTGTCGCTAGGTACTCAGTAATTAATTGTTCTACAGTGAGTATTCTCCTGTTGAAAAATGTCCAGTGTATTTTGTTTGTTGATGTAATGTTTTTGTTTAATTTGTTTGTTTTAATGCATATTTAATAATTTAGGTAAGTTGTTAGTTTATTAATTTCTTTTATTTTTGTTTATATACATTTTTTTTCCAAAAAATTGGTTATAATGTCCAAGTTATGTCAAAAAGTTTTATAATCTTTATGTTTTTTAGCCCTGAAGAAGCCCAAATATTAGGTGAAACGTTGGCGTGATTATGTAATGCAATATAGTTATTTATGGTACTAGTGGGTAAAGAAAATTAACCTGCTTGGCTGACGCCTCGCAGGTTAATTTTCTCATGGTCAATATCGGTTTACCCATGAGTGCCATACAAGGTTTTATCCAATAAATAGCTTAGGAATTCATATTTTTATTAAATATTTAAAGACATTTAAAAGAAAATAATTTGACAAGTGACAGTTGAGTGGGTAAAATAAATAATTATCCACTCAGGGCCACTTGCACCTATGATGGTTTAACTTTAAACTTGGATTAAATTGATGGCCGACCAATCAGAATATAGCATTTTTAACTTAAACTCAGTTTAGCTGAGATAATCCCAGACCAAAAGTTGGTGCAAGTGGCCCTCAATAACGTAAAAGCCACGCGGGGGTTATTACTGAGTTTATCTATTTAAAATAAAGCTGGTAATTGTCTTATTATCTGTATATATTGGATAAAAGTTTTTATTTGCTTTTCCGAGTGTTTATCACAAATAACCCTAAATAGTCAATAATAAAAAATTGGTTTACTTAATATATAATTTGATAATATATTATACTTATCTATTAAAATAATACCATAAAAAACCCTTAAAATTCACAAAAATCTTTCTTTTTTTTATTAAAACTTTTTTTTATTTCACCTAACTATTTCAGTTTTAACTTCAATAACACAACGCGATTCATTTGACTTATGTTTAAATTTTGTACGTAGGTACTGTGAATGTGCTAGAGCGAAGCGCGATAGCTGGTCTTTGGCATTTCGCGATCCGCTATTTGCAGCTCAAGCATGTGAGCCTTGGGAGCGGTCAAATTAAAAAATACACTCATCTGTCGTTATCTCGTCATTGTCAAAAAAAAAACAACCATGATTTTATTTTAAACTATTAAAGAGAAAGTATTGCTAGGGTCACTTTATCTGTACTTGGTCTGTTTTTGCTCTGGTTTTCGTTTTTTTCTTCCAAAAGAAAAGCCAAGTCCAAAAACCAAAAACTAACGAAAGAGAACGAGAACAAAGTAAGACTAAGATAAAGTGACCCTAAATATTGCAACACCCAATATTGTGATGGATACAAAATTTTCATTTTACTTTCCCCGAGGAAAGACTTGCGTTAGTATTAATTATTACATTTTGAAATTTTTTTGTGGATTTTTTTACGTTTCTTGGCATTTTATGTCCATAAAACATGATTTTGTCTGTTCTTATTTTTTTTGTCAGTCGTTTTTAAAAAATAGAAACTGAAAAAAAATATTTATTTGGAAAATAAAATATATAACTAGATGAAACGTTGCAAACATCGGCACTATTGTACACTAGAGCCATCTAGTTTGTAAATTTCAAACTAGGTGTTTTGTTTGATTTTAAATTCGGTATCTTTAAAACATTATATTCTAGAAAAAAACTGTATATAACATTTTTTATAGTGCTTAAAAAGAGATTTTATTTAAAATATAATTTTTGAAATCGGGTTATAAATATGTGAGATATGCTAAAAAAACCTTTTATTGCTTTAAACGCCAATATCTCGAAAACAATGCTGTTTATAAAATATCTCGAAAACAACGTTGTTAATAAAATTTTTTGACCAATTTATATTTCTCTAAAATTTTGGTTAGTATAAGAACCAAATTAAGCCGTTTTTAAGTAAAATTGCGTTAAAATGATTAGATTTATCTGAATTATCCGGCATTATCCGAGCGTCAAATTGAAACGGGACCACGTTATAAATGCCCTTTTTAAGTTGCAAATAGTTTCATCAAATTCCGTTCATGCGTTCCAAAGTTATGCGGGAACAAACATAAAAAAAACAAAGTCACACGTCGAATTGATAACCTCCTTCTTTTTGGAAGTCGGTTAAAAATAGGATTTATTTAATAAAAAAATATAAAAGTATATTTTATTTTAACTCAGCTACGCGTTGTTCAGGCAAATGCAATCGAGTGCGGAAAAGAGCCTCTTTCCGCACTTGTTAGGAAAATAGCTTTTTTCTATTTTGCGACTTTTATAAGCTCATAATCACACGCATTTTGCGTGTTCTTATAGGCCCATAAGAGGTCTCTACCTTTTTTCTGTTGGGTTGGCAACATACAAAAGCCTATCTCTTGGCGTTTTGCGTGCAAATGTCAATTTCGATTAAAAGTTTAATTTTTTACAAAATTTTGTGTTTGGGTTATTTTTTACCGTGTTAAAATTGTGGACTGGTTAAATTGCAGTGAAAAAAGAAGAGATGACTGTAAAATATAACAAAATATCATTTGTTCTTAGAATTTTAAACATAGTGTAAACTGTAATGCCAACCCAAAACAAAAATCCCTAAATCAGTCATTAATTTAAATGTAAGTTTTTTAAATTTTAGAGCAAAATAGAAAAAATTGTATAAAGCACTCGTTTCATAACACGTTTTTAGAGCACTAGTACTTTAGAAAACTCGCCGCAAGCGGCACGTTTTCTAAACTTGTACTCGTGCGCTAAAAACGTATGTTATGAAACTAGTACTATAATATAATATTTCAGTTCATGATCTACAAATAAAACCAGATAGACAAAAAGATGAACGAATTCGAACCCATTCTAGGCTAGAATTTCCTAAGTGATACGAAGAGTACGATTTATATTTGGAAAATTATTTTTAGAACCACGTCATAATTTACTACGAGATCACAAATATAATAAAACAATGAACTAACTGACTATTAAACTCTATTTCCTTAAACACTTTTCAGTATTAAAAAAAATAGAATATTTATTTTTCTACGACTGCCTACGAATGTAAGCAAATACACACACTTTTCAAACACAGAATGAATCCATTCTAGCTTTAGATACGGTATGAATGTTCCGTATCAAGTGTTAGAATGAGCACATGTAGTACCATCTCTTATTTATAAAAGTAAAGAAAACTGTAGCAAAATTAGCAAAAATATATATATTTTACCATGAAATATTGAATAATTAATTGCAATTTAAAGTTTTGCTTCAAAATTACATAATGTTTATTAGTTTTTCTTAATATTTGACCAGTTTTTTATCAATTTAGTTCAAAAAATTATAACTGCTCCATATCTGTCATAACAATCTGACATAACCTTCAATTTTTGCATTAATATTTGTAAATATGTGCTAAAATTAGAAGAAAAAGAAGAAGAAGAAGAAGAAATTATGGTGCGGAAAATACAGGCGCGGTTTAGGTATAGCACGGTAAATGTGGGCACTGTAAATCTCTCGGCGCGGTTTACCCGAAGCGTTAAATTTGGCGCAGATTTTGTTAATAAGGTCAGTTCTGCTAATCTGGGTTTAGATTCAGGTTGCAAATATTAGGCCGAACACAATCAAAAACATTTGTAAGATCACAAAAGATATAGTTATAAGATACAATCCAGTTAATAGAAACACAACTAAAAGCCTTTGTATACACATAAGGTTCCAAAAGGTTGTTATACACTCAAAATTTAGACAATCACAAAAAGTGACTTTACCTCTGAAACATCCACATATGTATCCATGAAGTTATCATGACTTTGCTTGAACTGCACTAGATGATTAAAACAAAGTACCTATGTGTTTGTCGAAATATATATTTGTTAAAACAATATTCTTTAACAACAATAATATTTTGTATTAACATTCTTGCTATAAGTAACTAATCAATAAAATCAATAAACAAGCCAGGAGAGTCCATACAATACAATACAATTGGGGTTTGGTCTTTCAAATCACTGCGACCAATGAGATCTATCGTGAATCCCCTTTGCAATTTAGTCCACATCAAACTTTAGGCTTCCAAAGAAGCCTAAGAGTTTTTTGAGGGCTACTTATATCTGCAGGTCTTGGGTATACCTGTTCTAGATATTGTAGCCTTTTGCGAGTAATGGCTTCGCAGAAGCACATAATGTGTCCGGCCGTTTCTGGTGCTTCTGAGCATAGACGGCAAATGTCGATTTCAGGAGAGTCCATAGTTATAACTCTATAGAGCTGGTACAATATCTCATGAAATTTTAACCATGAGTGCATGAACATAACTCGACATAACTCAACACTTCTATAATTTCGACGTTTTATTTGGGGGTATACTTTTCCAAGCGTGTTTGGAAATTTCTAAATGTTTTTGGTGCGTTCCTATATGCCAAATTTTTCTCTTGGTGGGGCCCCAAACTCGTCTCCCAGCTACCAGAACATCATACCTTGTCAGAAAAGCCCCAGTTTCTTAATCCTTGTTCAAAATTGTTATCAGAAGAATACCTCTTTGAGAGCCAAATTCTAGAGGGGCAACGTTGTTCAGAAAAATGATGATATATATACAGAGCGGTCCAAAAGTCACCCCCCCCCCCCTCTTAACTTTTGAACCAGTTGAGATATCGACTTCAAATTTGGAACTTTTAAATAAGACAACTTAAACTATCTTTTAGCATATATTTAATACTTTCAGCTCTTAAAATGTGGGCAGGGGGGCATGGGGGCACATTTTTTTAAATGGAAAGGGGGGTCGTGTGATACTTCATTTTAAAGCTTATAAAATTTAAATTTAACATAATTTTGAAACTTTTATAATAATATATTCTATGTCAACTTTTTTTGACCTTACAAAGGATTTTGATTGTGTTCGGCGTAATATGCAAGAAACAGAATCCAGAGTTTTATACAATGTTTTTTACTAATCCTTGGCCGCCGAATCTGAACATGAAATGCATTTCTCTCTACCATGTCAGAATTTTACTTAATATGCAAAACAAAATCACATA
This sequence comes from Brachypterus glaber, assembly GCA_958510825.1. Classification (NCBI taxonomy): domain Eukaryota; kingdom Metazoa; phylum Arthropoda; class Insecta; order Coleoptera; family Kateretidae; genus Brachypterus; species Brachypterus glaber. The sequence continues at coordinate 4,080,404 of OY294046.1, forward strand.
AAAACAACGTCACAGAAACTCGACTTTACCTCTGAAAAATCCACATATTGATCCATAAAGCTAACATGACATGATCAAACTATACTGATCAAAAAAGAATTGTTTACCAACAATAAAAAATTTGCATTAACATTCTTGATTTAAGCAAATAATGACCGCAGAGTGAAGTTAAAATAACTTCAGTGTTGCCAAAATGACTAAACAATTAATTGAATCTTGTTCCTATGCGTTTTACCTTGGCGATTGTGTACTGTGTATTACTCGAGAAGAAAGAGTTTTTTACACTGGTGTGAATATTCTGTGAAAAGAATGAAAATTTAATTAGTTGGAAAATTATTCGAGTCCACTTAATGTCGATATTTTCAAAATTTTCAGGAAACGTAAAAAACGATTTTAAAATTTATGTTGGTGATTTATGAAAGAACTTTCACCTCAAGAAGTTATTTCAGACCCATGTTTATGAAGGTGTCATCTTTTTGTGTCAGGAAACGTAAAACGATTTTAAAATTTATGTTGGTGATTTATCAAAGAACTTTTACCTCAAGAAGTTATTTCAGACCAATTTTTATGAAGGTGTCATATTTTTGTTTGTTTGTTTCTTTGTTTACATAAACGTACGCGATACTGCTTCTGGTGTAAACATAAGTATCCCTAGTTTTGACCTTCTGGTGACCAGAGCGATGTTGCGTAATTTTCACTTTATCATTATGAAAAATCTTTATACCTACATTAAAGTTTAAACAAACGATATTTCCATTAGTATTTATTTATTAGCACTTTAATAAAAACATATTCTGTACATATTATTTATGAATAAAATTGAGGTTATGCATTGCTTGACAAAGTTTACGACATTAGACTGTGAGTTTACACATTCTTTCTCTCTCTTTACGCGTACTAAGTGTAAACAATAGTCACTCCCCACCAGCCCCTCACCGTAGTTGGTTCACGCTTCAAACAAAGCATACGGTAGATTTCATCATGTTCCTTTTTGAGGTAAAAGTTCTTAGTGATTTATACTTACTATAAATAATTTTTGGTACCTTAAAGAACACTTAATTCGTTAATATATTTAAATCATTTTATTCTTAACTGTTTTATTTTAAATTCAACAAAAATCGATATATGACACTCTAAAAATGGCATACATTTTAGAGGTAAATTTACCTAAACCTAAGGCCATACATAAGGGGATATGGAATCTAGTTTAAAATTCTGATATTTATAAAGATTTTTGTTTATCTTATTTTATTGTGTACTTGTTTTTTTTTATATTTTCAGGCGCTTTTGTATTATATCTTTTATATTTATTAGATCAATATATTTATTATAATATATAATATAATATATTACTGTTTTTTCCACAAGTAATTATAATTACTTGTAGAAAAAATAGAATATATCCCAGGTAGCAAGGGATGTTATGTTACAAGAAATTAACATCACTTTTGGGTGTATTTTTAAACTAAATCATAACATCACATAATATTGAAAAATAACATCTATTTAACATCACATTTGCAACGTAACACGTGTGACGTGACAAACATGTTATTTAATAACAAATAATTAACAACGCTGTGAATATATCGCATGTCACATATTAACGTGGCTTTCACGTGAATGTCATGTTATTTTGCTTCTCACCGACGTTTGAAGCAAAAAAATCGATATAAGATGATGTTGATATAGTAAATTATTATAAGGAAATTGTATACACATTATACGATTTCCAATAGATAGGGGGGCTCTGCCGGGCTTCTCTCTCTCTTTATTTTTGGCCTTTCCCTTCCGGATAATTAGCCAAGCCGGGCTTCTCAAGACCACGGACACGGATTAAAGGAATATATTCTTCGCTTAATCTGCAATTTCGTATTTAGAATCTATCTGTTTCAATCTGTGATTGTTTCAATTACTGATTGATTTTAAATCCGATTTTTTTATAGGGTTATAGCGTTTTTAATGGTTTTAATTTAGAAAAAGCTAATATCCTAGGATATTATTTAAATATTAAAGTACCAGTAACGGCATCCATAAGATATTAGATATAACAGGAATGTGGATTTATGATGTCACAAACACGTTATTTTCGGGAAGTCATTGTGTGATGTTATTAGGGGCGGACTTAGGACATCCCCACCATGCTACATTCTTGTTAAATGAGACTACAATCTTAACATCACATGTCACATATTAACGTGACTTTCACGTGAATGTCATGTTATTTTGCTACCAGGGATTATATTATATATTATAATAAATTTTATTATACCGGATGTCCCAACTCTATTTACCCAGATATTTTCTCGAAAACTAAAAGAGATAATCGAGTTCTGCAAAATCCACCTTAAATGGGACAACAATATCTATAAGAAGTAGTCAAGAATATTTGGCCACCCCTCGCCCCGTAGACACGGCCCTGTATACCCACTCCTTATATTAGGTATACACACAAGTGAACTCAAGCAGATTTAGTGTCCTTACGAATACCTACAAAGTTAGGAAGTCTAACTTGGAATTATTCCCTGGTAGAAATTTAACGTTAGAATAACGTTTTTATAATGTTAGAAAACTGTATAAAAGTACGTTATAAAATATGTGCAAATGTCCCGCTTTTTAACGTCACAATCTAACGTTAGTTACAAACGTTAATCTAACGTTAGATTTTTAAGTTAGAAATACGTTATAAGTACGTTTAATTTCTAACTTTCGGAGGGGGCGTGGCCAACTAGGAAATTTCTACCTGCATCATAAAATGGCAGCTGGAGACAAATTTATTCATATAAATAAATCTTAATATATTTTAGGAATCATAATATTTTTAAACATAATTTCGGTACATTTATTAATAAAATAGCCATCTTTTTAGATGGCCCTAAATATTTTTCGTGTAATATGCTGTTAGACTTCGATAAATACGTTTACCTCTCAGAAAAACTTTTTTAAAATATTTTTTCAATTCTAATACAGCGTTGCCAGACTTACTATAATTTTGACTTTTGGGGGATATTTTTTGAAACTTATTATAGAAATAATAAATAATTATCAAACCAAGGTACATAGCTGTCTGAAATGAGTATTTTCTACTATAGCTTACGTATTAATAATGGAAAATTAAAAAATATTTAAAGTTAGAAGAAGGTTAGAATTTAGTTGGAAAACTAACGTTAGATTTATGTATTTTATAACGTTTTTGTCGAACGTTAGTTTTTAAGGTTAGATTTATATATTTTATAAAGTTTTTGTCAAACGTTAGTTTTTAAGGTTAGATTTATATATTTTATAACGTTTTTGTATAACGTTTGAAACTAAACATAAAAATGTCACTAATCTAATGTTATGTTAAGTTAGATTTATGTACTTTTCTCCAGGGCTTCCAATATCCCAGTTGGGAAAGAATTGTTTTCTGAAATTTAATTTATTTATCATATGGACAGGATAAATTAAATATATGCTGAGAATATTCTTTTTCTACGACTGCTTTAGAATGTAAGCAAATACACACACTTTTCAAACACAGAATGATTCCATTCTAGGTCTAGATAAGGTAGGAATATTCCGTATCAAGTGTTAGAATGAGCACATGTAATGCTTGTTTATAAAAGTAAAGAAAACTGTAGCAAAATTAGCAAAAATATATATATATATATATATATATATATATATATATATATATATATATATATATTTTACCATGAAATATTGAATAATTTAATGCAATTTAAAGTTTTGCGGTAAAATTATATAAAGTTTATTAGTTTTTCTTAATATTTGACCAATTTTTTATCAATTTAGTTCAAAAAATTAAAACTGCTCCATCTATTGTTAAATATTTAAACCTGATATCCGTCACAACAATCTGACATAACCTTCAATTTTTGCATTATAATTTGTAAATATGTGCTAAAATTAAACAAAACTCTTTTTAAGTACTGATTTGATAAAATTATTAAACTACATTAAATGCTTTATTTAAAAATATGTGTTTTGTTGCATTTACAATGTCGAGTCACAAACAACATGGTTTTTAACCTTGTCCGCAGTTTAAAGCGACCGTCATACTCGCCTACCGGCTCGCATGACAAACTTTCCGCTCGCGCGGAAAATTGTCTATTCCATACTAGTTATAGAATATACTATTCAAATATATTTTAACAAAAAGATATTTAGTTTAAAAATCAACTTAACTTATTCATTTATTTTTTCACTTTTATCGGAATCGCTGGATAAATTCCCAAACAAATTCATTTCATTGGGCACAAAATTTTCCTTATCGTCAAAAAACACCTGAAACTTCGTAGAAACAGCTTCGCAATCAGCTCTCAGCAAATAATATAGCTCCTTGTTGACAGTTTCCACTTCGATGGCTTCCTCGCTATTTCTTAAAGTTTTTCTGAACCTCAGTTTTCTGCAGTTTTTCATTGGTGGGGTTATCCCGTGTGGAAAGTCCTTACTTTCCCCATTCACCAAATAAGAGCATTCCATCAGTTGAGAAACATTAGCAGTTTTGGTCAAATGTGCCTTATTGTTTCCAATGTTAGTTTTGTATGATTCGACTATGGTCGGGAATTTTTTAATGTTGGCATATAGGACTTTTCGGCCGACATACACTCTAGCGTCCATTTTTTCGATGTTTAAATCTATCTTCAAATATTTTTTCATTCGGTCTGGTTTTTTTCGTAGAATTTCGTGAAGTTTGTTGGCTTCTGGTTCGGGAAGTCGCAGAATAAACTGTTCTTCTAAATCGCATGTATCTTGATCCATTTTATTCATAAAAAAGTCTTTTAATTCAATGTTTTTGGCAGAAATAATTTAACGCGTCACTTTTTATCACTATGACAGTTATTAAGTGGCAACATTACCGACTAGATCAAAATTTTTCAATTTTAGGTCTTAAGATTGACATTTTGTATCTAACATTAGCTCACTAGATTAAAAACAAAAATAATATTTTTGTTTTGCCATTTTCTTACCCTGGTAGAAAAGTACATAAATCTAAAGTTTGTCATGCGAGCCGGTAGGCGATTATGACGGTCCCGCGAGCGCGGAATGACTATTCCATACGTGTTGTAGACTATACTTTTTCTTCGACTGAAAATATGAAATACTGTATTGCTTTAAACTGCGGACAAGGTTAAAAACCATGTTTTTTTGTGACTCGACATTGTAAATGCAACAAAACATATGTTTTTAAATAAAGCATTTAATGTAATTTAATAATTTTATCAAATCAGTACTTAAAAAAGAGTTTTGTTTAATTTTAGCACATATTTACAAATTATAATGCAAAAATTGAAGGTTATGTCAGATTGCTGTGACGGATATCAGGTTTAAATATTTAACAATAGATGGAGCAGTTTTAATTTTTTGAACTAAACTGATAAAAAATTGGTCAAATTTTAAGAAAAACCGAGAAAAACTAATAAACTTTATATAATTTTAACGCAAAACTTTAAATTGCATTAAATTATTCAATATTTTATGGTAAAATATATATATTTTTGCTAATTTTGCTACAGTTTTCTTTACTTTTATAAACAAGATATGGCACTACATGTGCTCATTCTAACGATACGGAATTTTCATACCTTATCTAGACCAAGAATGGATTTATTCTGTGTTTGAAAAGTGTGTGTATTTGCTTACATTCTAAAGCAGTCGTAGAAAAATAATATTCTCAGCATATATTAAATTTATCCTGTCCATATGATAAATAAATTAAATTTCAGAAAACAATTCTTTCCCAACTGGGATATTGGAAGCCCTGGTGGAAAAGTACATAAATCTAACTTAACATAACATTAGATTAGTCACATTTTTATGTTTATTCTCAAACGTCATACAATATATAAATCTAACCTTAAAAACTAACTTTTGACAAAAACGTTATAAGATATATAAATCTAACCTTAAAAACTAACGTTTGGCAAAAACGTTATAGAATACATAAATCTAACGTTAGTTTCCCAACTAAATTCTAACCTTTTTCTAACCTTATTCTAAATATTTTTTTAAATTTCCATTATTAATACGTAAGCTATAGTAGAAAATACTTATTTCAGACAGCTATGTGCCTAGGTTGGATAATTATTTATTATTTCTATAATAAGTTTAAAAAAATATCCCCCAAAAGTCAAAATTATAGTAAGTCTGGCAACGCTGTACTAGAATTGAAAAAAATATTTTAAGATTCTGAATGTATAAATAAATATTAACTAACTAAATATAAAGTTTTTCTGAGAGGTAAACGTATCTCGCGTTATTCAAGGCTGTAGAGATTACACCCCCTATTAGGGGGGGTAACCAAAATATGAAATCTCTATAATTTATAATAACTCGAGAACCGGGGTATGAACTTTATGAATTTTGGTACAGTTTGCGTCACGTAATACTTGAATGTTCCCTAACTAATAAATGTAAACAATTAACGTTTGATTAAAATTAACTTTTTGACCAGGGGCGTAGGTGATGCGTGTCTCTTAATTTCTCTTTAAAACTGTAAGTCCACTCAAGTCAATAAGTTAAACCGTTCCTGAGTTATAAAGTGAATAATATTCTAAATATGCCCCTTAAACGTGCTCTAGCTCCCTTAAGAAGCCATTTAACACAAAGGTTCATAGAAACTTTTTTCTCACTTTTTGACGTAAAATTTGATATCTAAATAGTTTTTAAATCTCATCTTTTTTTGTCAAAACAAATGAAAATCTTTTTTCTCAAAAAGCCTCATCGATAGATTTTTTAAATTTGGTCTTAAAAAGATGCCAAAGCTCTAAATTAAATTATGAAAAAAAAACTTGGGTTATATGAAAGTTTAACTAAAAATTGTTTCCAGACCACCGGTGCACCGTGTCCTTTTTTGGAAGTCGGTTAATGATATAAACAGCAAAATTGACATGTTTTAATTTAAACAAAACAATTTTAAGTGCCCCACTTTTTTCCGATACAAGTACATTTCGTATTTAATTTTTTTTGGCGGTGCGTTTGTTTCTATATGGACAAAAGAAACTAAAACCAAATTATTTTGTTAACAAATATATTAAAAATATATAATTTTAACACGTGAAATATTTAATAATATATTAAATTTTATAATTTCTTTAACTTAGAATTCATCTTTGGTGAAAGGATGATCTTTGTGTTCATAGGCATCCTCATATGGGCAGATTCTGCCATTACAATCGAAAGTATCTAAATGAGCGACATCTTCCGGTGAAAGGGTGAAGTCAAATATATTAAAGTTTTCCGCGATTCTCGATTTGGTGACGGATTTTGGAATGGTAATGTTGCCTCTTTGGATCTGGTACCTGATCACCACTTGGGCTGGTGTTTTGTTGTATTTAGTTGCGATTTGTTTGATTTTTGGGTCGTCCAATAGTTGTGGGTCGCCTGGTTTGGCCCATGGCCTGTCTGGGGATCCTAATGGACTGTAAGCTGTAATGGTGATATTTTTGGACCTGCAGAAATCGATTAATTTCTTTTGGTTCAAGTATGGATGTACTTCGATCTAAAACAAAAGAGAATCGTTAGTTTTTATAAATTTGAAACAAGTAGAAAAGAAAAGATATCCTTAAATATAGTCCCCCGTCCTGTTGTTAAGATTTTGAGATAGTTATTTGTGTGTCAATGCCAGAAATTACGTCTTTTCTGGCGAAGACGATCATATTATAATAATAGTTTATGAAACAAGGGCAAAAATGCTGATTTTGAGGTTACCTACAGTTTTTGTGCGTTTATCACTTTATTTGATTAAAATAATCTTAATACATTTGTATTTTTAACAATAAAAATGTCATTAGTTTCAATATTAATCGACGTCGATTATTAACCGACTTCCAAAAAAGGAGGAGGTTATCAATTCGACGGATAATTAAGATAAATCAACGCAATTTCACTTAAAAACGGCTTAATTGGGTTCTACTACCAACCAAATTTTTAGAGAAATATCGGATAACTCGGATAAGCTGGATTACTTGATTAAGAGGTCACTTAAATATTACGGCACACTGAAAATCTTTTAAATGCCGCTAAACTTAATTCTCTGGACCTGCAATATTAAAATACCAAGAGAAAATGATAAATGTTGTGATTTTACCAAAAGGCGTTTTCTGATTATTACTTAACGCTTAAAGTTTAACAAGATTTTCTTTAATATTTCGTTTAAAATAAGGTTGGTTGGACTCTTGGGCGCTGAAATAAAAATATTACTTTTATTTTTTAGAAATTTATCTTTAAGATGATGACGTCACAACGCACTAACAGTACGTTGTGACGTCAGCAGCTTGCCGAGATGGAAGGACAACTATAATTTAGCATAGATGACTTTACAAATCTACAAGTTCTGTGTCCCTAAAAAGTAAAAAATAAAAACTTTTCGCAAAATAAATGAACCGACTCTCTAAAAAGTAAAAAATAAAAAATACTTAAGTCGGTGCCAATTTGACAGCAAACAATAATAAAATAATAAAAAAAAATTATTGTTAGTAATAAATTTAGGGAATGGTGAAATTGGCACCGACTTAAGTATTTTTTATTTTTTACTTTTTAGAGACATAGAAGTCGGTTCATTTTTTTTGCGAAAAGTTTTTTTTTACTTTTTGTACTAGTGCAAAAAATCTAAATTTTCGTACATATTTATTATAGTAATAGTATTTATTCACCCAAGTGTCAAAATTTTTTAAAATTGGGACAACATTGCATTTTTTACTTACTTGGTTGGTGACTGGAAGAATGGTGCAGTTTTGTAAAAGACGTTCGATTTGGCGTTTGTTAAAGTTGGAGATACCGATGGATTTGGTTAGTCCCTTTTTGCATACAGCTTCCATGGCTTTCCATGTGTCGAGGTAATCCACATCGCTGAAGACAGTTTTTCCTTCAGCGTTTACTGGAAAAAGATCTCCGTCTTCCTAAAAATAAAACATAAATAAACAAGCTGAAAACCTTTCTAGATGGCTAGCAATATTTTTTATTGCTTTATCTCGAAACTAGTAGTCATTTGGTTGGAAATTCAAAATGATTTTTGTCTGTACAAGAATTTTTAATAATAATTAATAATAGGAGAGATATTGTCCGGTTTTAACCATATTTGACAAGATGCAAACTAAAAAGTTCCTAAATCGTTTGGTGAAAGAAATTTGTTCAGCCTTTTAATGCAAATATAAATTCTAAAAACAGCGTTTATTGCATTCCCTGTCAATGCGGGAAATTTTATGTCGGTGAATCTGGTAGGCCTTTATCTGTCCGTCTGACAGAACATAAAGTTAACTGTCAAAAAAGAAAAATATTTTCTTCAAAATTAGTTGATCACTCATTTAATAATTGTCACCATTTTTTATTTGATAATACAAAAATTTTAACTAAAGAGCCTATCACAGAAATACGAAAGCTAAAAGAATCAATTTTCATAAAATTATGCAGAGATAACTGTATTAGCGAATGCTCTTCATCTTTATCTAATATTTGGACACCAATACTTAATGATGAAGTATTACGCGGTAACTTAACTTTGCCCTCTTTTCAATAAAAGTTTTTTCCAAATTAACTTCTCTACACGTTTTCAACAAAAACGCCTTTTCCAAATTAATTTCTCTACACCTTTTTTATTGTTACAGGTGTCTTTGTTTCAATTACCTCAAAATGACATATTTTGACATTTGTCATATTTTGATTGATAAAGCCAAATATTGCACAAATTCTTTCAAAACTAATAATTTTCTTTGAAAACGGGATCAGATTAGATCCCGAAACGTTAGAAGTTAACTTTTATTCAGTTTTTCGTTCTTTTTTAATTATTTTAACGATTTATCAAGAATTTTATTGAAAATTCTCTATTTAGGCAAAATTTTTAAACTTTGGTAAGGTATTAACTAATAATATTTTTTAGGTAAAGAAGATATAACAGATAAGTATTATTTTAAACGCAATACCTTACCAGCGCATCTAGAAATAGGTGCGCCTGATAAGAACATTTTAATTTTATTTTCTGTTTTAGATTTTTACGATATAAATAGTCATTGAGGCGAAATGGCTCAAATTAATAATACTATAAATATATATACGCCTCAAATAAATTATAGATTCTATTTATAAGGTTTACATACAACCAGACCCATTTTTTACATTTTCTTAACGTTTTATTACATCTAAAACCCAAAAATGTAAAAAGAAAGATTTTCCTGGCGATTTTAATGACGGGAATTGCTACCGGTAAAAAGTTATTGACTTGGAGCATGCACAAAGGATTTTACCAAATTAAGCGTTTGGACTTTATAGCTGCCGTATTCATGAATTTATGAGCTGCAACCAATTTAATTAAAACAATCAAAAATTATATATTTTGACTCCGAGTTTGAACCCAAACTTTTATGACAGAAGTGTAGGGTCTCCATTTCAAAAAAAAAAAACTATTTAATAGAAAATATATTTTGCAAAATAATAAAATAATTGAATATTAAAGTGAAGTTGACACTTTAAAATATCACTTAAACAAATATATTTTGAGAATATATATTATTTTCTTTCGATTTGTATGTGTATTTTATCTTTTTATAAAAAAATTAAGTACTTTTTTTTTTTAATTAATACTTATTGACAAAATTTAAATTAATATCGCATACCTACGTTAATATAATCTTAAAGGTACGTATACTATTATATTGATGGCCTAGCGTACAAATGTGCTAAGTACAGTAACTGATACCGGTACTTAGCTCATTTTTAGGCTAGCTGGGCCATCCGGTACTTAGCATATTTGTACGCTAGGCCATCGATATACGCGTATACATGTATAATGGTTTAATGTCAAAAACTTCTTT